>QVTF01018623.1:0-387500 GCA_003573665.1 Oxygymnocypris stewartii | reverse complement strand
CCCCTGGCCACATGCCCCCAGAGGGCATCACTTTTCACTCTGATAATTACTGAAGTTACTATGTTCTGAACATCACATCCTTTCTTTTTCCCTCTGATGGAATCTATCTAGGTGGCTGAATAAAAATATTTGGACTTTATATCTAAAAATTTCCTCAACTTAGCACCAGCAAGCTTGTTAGCTATACAGTTAGCATCAGCTAACAATATTTACTTATTTTCAGTATGGTTATGAATAAACATTCATATCTGTCTACTCGGCTAGTTGATCTAAACAATATAAAAATGTATACTGTTGATAAACAATATAAAAACAGACGTCACATAGGTCTAAATGCATAGCATTTTAATAAAACTGCTAACGTTACAGCAGCGGGGAATATGAACGTGCATGAGTTATTTTATTTAATCAGTGTTATTTTAACGTTTTGTTTTTTGACCTAAAACATAACGTTAGAGACACTGATGTTGATCTGTCTGCATTCAAGCATTTCAGTGGGCTTAATAGATCACCCTTTACAGCAGATTTAGTTCACAAACAACTGACAGTTTCGACCTAAATATTATTTTCAGTTACAATAAATAATCCTTACTTTTCACAGCATCAGTAGCGCGCGCTCACAAGATCTCCCGGTTCTTTACTTGTGAGTTCAGTTCACCGAAGAAGACTCGCTCTAAACGGATCATTTGAATCAGTGAGTTTTCGACTCGAGAACAGCTGCAATCGGATCATTGCAATTCGTCAATGAATCGTTTGTTGCATGTTGCGAACCGATTGAACAGGTTCATTGAAAAGAATCAGTTTGTTCATGAATCAGACACCACTTCTGCGTCTCGGAGCACGTGATGTATTATAAGGAGTAACGATATGTTTTATGAAATGTAGTGAAGTAAAAAGTACGATCTTATGCTTTGGAATGTAGTGAAGTAAAAGTAAAAGTTACTCAAAATAAAACTACTCCAGTAAAGTACAGATACTTGAAAAATGTACTTAAGTACAGTAACGAAGTTGTTTTACTTCGTTACTGACCACCTCTGCAAATTTCACACCTTCAAACTAAATCCTCCTACTTGACTCTCAGTCGTATGTCATGACGTCCGACATGCGTAAACAGGTTAAATGTCAGACGGTTTCCCAGCTGATAATGACACTCAGTTTAGTAGCGAAACATTGTTTTTTTCTTGCAGGGGAGTTCCCAGCTCTTCAATCCCGTATGCGGGCGGTGCTCAGGGTGGAGGTGGAGGCTGTAAAGTTCCTCAAAGAAGAGCCGCATAAGCTAGACAGCATGCTGAAGAGAGTCCGAACCCTCACGGACACACTCAGCAGCCTTCGCAGGTACAGACTGAGAGAGAAAGAGATTGAGACAGACGTTTCAATTGTGAATATAATAAGATTGTGGTTAATAAAATACTTCATGACAAACTTTATGGATCTTCTGATTCCAGCCACGTATCCGAGCACCCAGAGCATTATTGGAAATGAATATGCAGTTTCTGTTCTTCATCTTTCATTCTGATTGTAATCATGTGTGGGCAGAGACTCTGTATAGGTCTCTAGACAGATGAGAGATCTGGAGCATCTGCTACGAGTCACTTCCTTTCTCCTCTGTGTCAGACCTGATCAGACTCAAGCCGGTTGCTGTTTTCAGTGAATGTGCGAATGCAATGAATATTACCAGCGCTCTGGAAAATAGTGTTTTGTTTCTAAAGCAGCTGCGTGTTTCTGATCCGCTAGCGGCACCAAATGTAATTGCAAAACGAAACAGATTTTTACACATTCTGATGAAAATGTGTGTGAAATAGGTGGTTGCTAGTGTGTTTCGGGTGGTTTCTATTTGGTTACTTATTGGCCCCAAGGAAAATGTTTTCTCGCCCAAGTCTAGATATGGCTCAAGTTTCTTCTTCTGTGGTAGTCATCTTCCAATCAGGCGAAAACCTGAGTTAAATTTAAATTACACTGACTTTCTTTCCTCTCTTTCTTCTTTTTTGTATTTTCTTTTTTATTTATATATTTTTTACTTAAATTTAATCACATTATATTTTATATAATTAACTGTAATTACTGTCATTAATTTAATGTAATTAAATTTAATTAGATTGCATTTTAGATTTATTTTACATATTTAAATTGTAGATTCTGTTTTCTTTTTAAAAATGCATTAATTTTATTTAAATTAAATTACATTGACATCCCTTTTTCTTTTACCCTTTCTTTTTCATTTAATTATTTATATTTTTTATTGTATTTCTAATTTTATTTATGTTTTTATGTTAACATTTTCTTTTGGTAGCACAAACGTTCAGTTATGGGTTTGTTTATAACTTAGTTATGTGCAGTGCAAATAAGATTCTCAAATACTCTCTCTTTCATTTTTTCTTGATATAAACGTTCTGAAAGCTCCACAGAGCCACTGGAACTCAGATGTGATAGGACTATTTTAATACTTTTTAAAAATTACTCACCGCAGCTTTAATCCTTTAAAATTGAGATGATAAAAATAACCATGTGATTTTAAATTTGGTTAGATTTTGCTGCATTGTGTATGATTCCTCATTGTTTTCTATTTGAAATATTATTTGTTCTTTAGGTCTGCCACAGATAGTGTGCTGAAGCCCTCTGACCCTGTTTCCTCGACACCTGCCTCTGAAAAACCAGAATCAGCCATGGTTGAATCCCTCGAGACTGCCTCGGTTGCACCTCAGTGCTCCACAGTGAGGTCAGAGGTTATGACGTCAAACCCTGTGGTGATCCACCATGCCCAGGCCTCTCCTGTAGCTTCACAACAATCCCAGCAATCAACAGCACCCTCACCCATTCCCCTTGTCGCACAAAGACGAGAGTCTACCCCTTCACCCACCAAACAGCTCAAAAAACCCTCACTTGAGCAGACACTAATACCAAATAGCAGCAGTAATGGTGTCTCTTCTAATGGCATTCATGGCAAAGGTCCTTCTCCAAACTTAATTGGGGAGATTCATGCAAGCCGCAGCAAGAACAAAAACAGGGCTGTGTCGATAGAGGTGAGTATTGTGCATGTTAAAGCAAATGAGTGAGATGAAATTGTGCGTTCCATTGTTTAGTTATTCGTTTGATTGGTATCTTCAGGCTGCAGAGAAAGAATGGGAGGAGAAGAGGCAGAACATGGGTCATTATGATGGGCAGGAGTTTGAACGGATGCTCCAGGAAGCAGAAGCCAACATGCTGAGAGGAAGACCAAACCTCGAGGTGCCCAGTGAACCTGAGGGCTCCCCCGCAGTGGTTCCTGCCTCCCTGGAGGAGGTGGTAGAAAAAAATGAGCCCACAGCAGCACCAGCAGAACAGGGTGAGAGACTGAAAGACACACCAGAGGTCTTGAGACTACTGTTTGGCAATGTTTATACTTAATTTTGTTTCTGCAGATGACATTCAGCCAAATTCTGAGAAACCTACTAAGACCGCTCCAGAGAAACCTCCCAAACCTCTGGAGAAACCAGTTAAGTCGGCTTTGGAGAGACCTCTTAAACCCAACCTATCCACCAAATCCAGCCTGGAGAGACAAAGTAAGACTCAGGAAAAAGTTGTTAAGCTTCAGACCACAGAGAAAGCCAACAAGTCTCCTCCTCCACCCCCACCTCGACGAAACTACACCACCAACACTGGGATGACCACCACCCGATCTGGAGAGGTCATTTACACCAGCAGGAAGGATTCTGTTATGGTACAAGTGTGTTTGTAGGACAGATGTTTTTTTTTTTTTACTTTGTCTGAAGTTCTACAGTAAATATACATTTATATTAATAATAAAATAAAAATATATAATTCATTACGATTTAATTATGTTTGTAATAATTATTTATATAAATAAAATAATCTATAAATATTCATGAAATGTTAATTGTATTTTCAAATAATAATTATTTTGATAAAATAATACAATTAAATACAATTTGTGGTAACACTTTACTATAAGGTTCATTAGTTAATGCTAATTAATGCATTAACTAATATTAACTAACCACGAGCAATACATTTGTTACATGATTTATTCATCTTTGTTAACATTAATTAATAAAAGCACAACTGTTCATCATTAGTTCATGTTAGCTCAGGTTCATAAATTTTATAATAACATATAAAACATACTCTAATAATGTGTTAGTAAACGTTGCAGTGAATATGAACTGATAGTAATAAATGCTTTACAAGTATTTTTCCTTATTAGTGCACGTTAACTAATGTTAAGAAATGGAATCTTATTGTAAAGTGTTACCAAATTAATTATATTTAAAAACACATTTATATATAAATGTTTATTTAATTATATTTATGCTTTTAATAATTTGTAATATAACTTGTTTTGTAGGAGGGTGAAGAGGAGTCCAACAGTACAGCATCTCAGCCTGAACCAAAATCCTCTCCAGAGGTGAAGCCCAAACCCATTACTCCTCCACCTATCGCTGCCTCGGCTATCACTGAGGAAGAGGATGAGGGAGACAAGATTATGGCAGAGCTACAGGTGAGATACACACATAAACTCAAACATACATAAACATAAACACTAATACAGATTTGTAGCAAACATAACTTCATGTTCCTAATGGGTATAAATGATTGTACATGCACATGCTCACTTTCTTTCACTAACTATAGGTGTTTTGATGTTTAAATTTATTGGATGTGAAATTGCTTTGGTGTGGGTGCTAAGATGCTTTGGGTGTGCCCTGTGGCTCATTCGGTGGCAGTTTCATTTCCCGTGCACTGCAGTAGATTAGCTTCTTTTATTTGATAAATTCACATCATAGTTCTAATAAATTATTTAAAAACAAAACAAAACAGCCTTTTAAAATAATGCACATACACATACATGCTTATTAGGACAGAAAGTGTAATGTAATCAAAATATATGTAAAGTAAACATAAATATATGTAAAAATAATTGCATATAAAATAAAAATTATAATACAGACAGACAGATAGATAGATAGATGGATGGATAGATAGATACTGTATAAAATAAATTTTTGTCACTAAATTTGAATGACAATAATATATATATATATATAGGCAGATAATCTAATCTGATTTGATTAAACTAATTGTAGATCATTTATATTACATTATAAAATAATCTTGAACAGGTTTGCTCAATTTTCTATGGGCCAGTGGTGGACAAAGTACACAGATCAAGTACTTGAGTAAAAGTACAGATACGTATAATAAAATATTACTCCAGTAAAAGTAAAAGTACTGCTTTTTCAATTTTACTCGAGTGAAAGTACAAAAGTACTAATTTTTTTATGTACTTAAGTAAAAAAGTACTGATAGACAGATTTATTTTGCAATTTTATATAGACTACTTTATTTAATTTTATATTAGCACATATTTGTATAATCCTACTGCCCAAAATCCCTGGGTTTTTCCCAAAATAACCACTATATAGAGTCAAGATATATATTTTGTTGATATGGACTACATTGATGAGAGTGATGTAGTAATGTTCACTGTGAAGCTTACATTGCCATGTACCTGAGAGAAAACAGATTTCACCATCTAATTTTCACCAGGAAGAAAAAAGTGTTTTAGAACTTGTTGTTTTGCAGAACGTCAGTTATATATGACATGAGAATTAGGCCTGAAATTAGGAAGAACATTTTAAGGAAAATATAATTATATTTTCATAATGATTTTTTTTTCTTCTCAAACTTTGTCTGTGTTGTAAAAACACCCCTGGCCCAATGCCCCCAGAGGGCATCACTTCCCACTCTGATAATTACTGTAGTTACTATGTTCTGAACATCACATCCTTTCTTTTTCCCTTAGATGGAATCTATCTAGGTGGCTGAATAAAGATATTTGGACTTTATATCTAAACATTTCCTCAACTTAGCACCAGCAAGCTTGTTAGCTAGACAGCTAGCATCAGCTAACAATATTTACTTAGTTTCAGTATGGTTATGAATAAAAATTCATATCTGTCTACTCAGCTAGTTGATCTAAACAATATAAAAATGTATACTGTTGACAAACAATATAAAAACAGACGTCACGTAGGTCTAAATGCATAGCATTTTAATAAAACTGCTAACGTTACAGCAGCGGGGAATATGAACGTGCATGAGTTATTTTATTTAATCGGTGTTATTTAAATGTTTTGTTTTTTGACCTAAAACATAACGTTAGAGACACTGATGTTGGTCTGTCTGCATTCAAGCATTTCAGTGGGCTTAAATAGATCACCCTTTACAGCAGATTTAGTTCACAAACAACTGACAGTTTTGACCTAAATATTATTTTCAGTTACAATAATGAATCCTAAAATTCGACATTAGTAACTTACTTTTCGCAGGAGCTGTTGCGCGCCTGCGCGCGCGCGCGCTCACAAGATCTCCCGGTTCTTTACTTGTGAGTTCAGTTCACTGAAGAAGACTCGCTCTATACGGATCATTTGAATCAGTGAGTTTTCGACTCGAGAACAGCTGCAATCGGATCATTGCAATTCGTCAATGAATCGTTTGTTGCGATTTGCGAACCGATTGAACAGGTTCATTGAAAAGAATCAGTTTGTTCATGAATCAGACACCGCTTCTGCGTCTCGGAGCACGTGATGTATTATAAGGAGTAACGATATGTTTTATGAAATGTAGTCAAGTAAAAAGTACGATCTTATGCTTTGGAATGTAGTGAAGTAAAAGTAAAAGTTACTCAAAATAAAACTACTCCAGTAAAGTACAGATACTTGAAAAATGTACTTAAGTACAGTAACGAAGTTGTTTTACTTCGTTACTGACCACCACTGGCAAATTCTAATCTTTTACCCCCTTCCTCGCAAATTCTTCTCTTCAGGTTTTCCAGAAGTGCTCTTTTAAGGAGGTAGGGCTCAAGGGTTTGGTAGAGCCACAGATCAGAGAGCTAAGACCTGGGGTCTTACTGCCCCTTAAAGATAAGAAGGTAAAGGATATGATGTCCTTTAGTAGACCCTCCAACTGCCTGCCTGTGCCAGCCGCTTGTCCCTGATAGCTGTTCTTTGCAATGCTTGTATGGCTTTCTTACCCTTTGCTAACTTCCTCTGTACACTCTTGTGATAGGTAACCAACACCAAAAATGTTCTCACTGTTCTTTAAGTTTAAATTCTGTTCCATTCCTTTTATTTCTGCTGAACTCATGAACTGTGCTGATTGTAGTGATGTAGTGTGAGCCAAAGGGGGAAACATATGATTGGGTTTATGTGCTCTGAGTCATCCAATCAATAAACAAATTTTTCTACACTGCTGTCGAAGGGTGTTGTGTGTGTTTTCTTTTTTACATTTAGCTTTTTAATAAAAAAAAAAAGTGTGATCTCAAATGGAGACAATTCAATTTCCGAAGCTTACCTGAGGTTACATTTTTGCTTTAAAATGTACTTTTACAGGTTGAGTTATCTAACTGGGTGTAGCATAATCAAATTGTCCTGGGCAAAATATTAGCAATTTAGCAGACTTGCGAGAAATTATCAGGACCTCCTTTAATGTGCGCATTTTTTTTTTTTTTCAAAAAGGGTTAATGTCTAAATCATATGTATCAGTAGACTGCAACTTAGAATTGGTTTGTTATTGAGGATTTTAGAGGACACATTCAGCTAGCAGTCTGGAGTTCAGAATTTGTTCTTTGATCTCACTTTGCTGCATGCCTGCTACTGTATAAGCCTCCTTACTTATTTAATGGGGTTTCAATCTCACTTTCTTTACCTTCACTTTACTTTCATTTTCACAGTATTTTCTCACGGTCAAAAATTGTGCAGTGTAATATAGAATGTACAGGTGAAATATAACCAATAAGAAACTTATGCTCAAAATTGTATTCAAAATGGAAAAAGTTGGAAACTGTTGGTACATGCAATATCAATTTAAATGGACGTTTTCATAGTTCTTTTCCAGTTTATGTGTATAATTTTGAGCAGTTTTTTTTTAGATTAATTCATCAGTGCCTTAGGTCTAGCTCCAGATTATGGTTTTAATCCAATTAAGTATTTTTTTTAATTATTATTAATCCCATTTATTGCATATTTTAAAATATGATTATTACTGTAGAGAAGATAAATAGTCTATATGTACAGCTGTAACATATTATTGGCATCATTAAGTTTAGAAACATGCTTCATGACAATTCTTAATATAAAAAAATATTTTGATATATATGATAGAATATATGATCCAATAATTTGTTGTGTCAAAAGCAGCCTAAATGTTTTCAGTGGTCTTAGAGTAGCTTATAGACTGCGATTGTTTCTTTGTGAAGTGATGTTGTTCCCCACAAACCACAGAATTCTGAAAACCAAGACGACAAGAACCCTGACACAGATGAGAATGGCAACAATACAATTCGTCAGAGTCCTGGGGTGAGCTGCAGTGTTTATTATCACAGTTACACAGTTATTATAAACTTATTATGAACCCCTAAAAGAAAAGTAATCAGAACGATAGTTTGAGCTCTGTTTAAAAAAAACTCAGTCTTAGTGACGACTGGTCATAGTTAGAACCCCATCACTAAAATATCTATGCAATAGTATTCTGTGAATCCTCATAAAGACCAGTAATGGCCAAGTCCATTTTAGAATATAATTAATACCAGGTAGGATTACTAACGGATTTATATTTGGCTCATGAACCTATACCTAATTGAAATCTCATTTTTTTCTTCTCTGGCCTTTGGCCTTTAAAGGTCATCTACTATGTCACAGCTCAGATCTCCAAGGGAACTCCATCTGCCTCAGAGGAATCAACAGAACGTAGAGATGCCTCACAGTCTCCCCCATCACAGGTGTCACATGTCAATGCTTCTGACCAATGCCAAAGCCAGCTGCAGGTATCCACTAACAAATTTGGTGCCTTCAAAAGTGGCGGCCCAGTAAGCCCTTCTATCACTCTACAACAAAATCAGCTGTCTTGTTCAGCCTCGTTGAAGTCAAATCCTCCCTCTCCACTGGAAGAAGTTCCAGCTAGCCCAACCAAAGGGAAAGTCCATGTGGTCAAAGCTGCTCAAGTGCAGGTTAGCATAGAGGAGAGGGTAGAGTCTCCAACGGCAATTTGCTCACCAGTCTCTTTTGAAAACACTGCGCCGATTCTTTCTAAAGCAGTCCCTGTTGGGACATATATAGCAAATCAGAAACGTATATTTGGTTCATCCAAGGTGAGGGAAAGTAAATTTGAGGAAATGGAGGAAACTAATGAGGCCTCTCTCTGTCCCGATCTGTCAGGAGAAGAGCCACCTCCACCTCCTCCTGATAACTTTGCCTTTATGATCACTAACACCAAGGTACAAGCCCTTTCCACTGGAGAGTACCATCAGCTAGTCAATGCCAAGAAAGGTAGTGTGCAGACAGTAACCTTTGGCAGCAAACCACCAAGTGCTTCTGAAAGTGGCACGGCATCAGGAGGTGATGCCGGTACTAATGGTCCCACTGGGGCTGGCAACAGTAGTAAAAAGCCAGTCATCATCATCTTTGATGAGCCAATGGATATCCGCGCAGCTTATAAACGCCTCTCTACTGTCTTTGAATGTGAGGAGGAGCTAGAGCGTATGCTTGCAGAAGAAAGAATAGATGAGGAGAGTGAGGAAACTGAGGAAGAAGAATGGACTAAGGGAGTGCAGGTCAAACTAAATGGAGTTAGTAGGGATTCTGGAAGAAGTACTGGTTCACATTCTCCTGCAGATATCACAGACGGTCAAGTCAGGAACTCTTCTTCATCCTCATCTTTATCTGAGGGAGGGGCATTAGTAGACGTTACTGGTGATACAAAGGAAGATGGAAAGAAGAAGTTCAAGTTGAAGTTCCCTAAGAAACAGCTAGCAGCATTAACGCAAGCCATTCGAGCTGGAAGTAAAATGGGAAAAAAGACTTTGCAAGTTGTCGTCTATGAGGATGAGGAAGAGTCAGATGGGACTGTCAAACAACACAAAGAGGCCAAGAGGTTTGAAATTGCTTGCTCCAAAACAGAGTCTTCAAAATCAAATCAGCAGGAGCCTATTGGACGAACTGACCAGATTCGTAAGAATACCTACAAAACCCTTGACAGTCTAGAGCAAACCATAAAGAAGCTAGAGAACACAATTTGCGAAATGGGACCGAAGTCTTCGGAAGAGCAAGAAATATTGGTGAACCCTGCAACTCAGGACAATAAAACTGTAGAGAGTCCAGGGCACTCAGAGAAAAGACTTTCTCCCCAAACCTTGGTCCCTAGGTCGACATCTGCCAGTAAAGGTTCTGGTCTACGAAAGAAGACAAAACCACAGCTTCTTCCTCGGCCTACCATCATACCAACTAGTGGGGTCTCACTCACACCAGTTCCCACCCAGCAGGTCTCTCTTTAGCTCCTACTACCTTAGCAAAGACTATGGGTCTTTCCCTCTCCTCTTGCTCATAACAGTTCCATCCTATCCAGTGACTTCTGAAGATCCTTAGCCTTTCCTGCAGTGGAGGCTACAAACTCTGGGATCTGAACTTTTTTAACACCTTCACATATTTTTTTTAAATATGGTGTGTTTATTTCTGGAGTGTTGTGTCATAGATAGACCTTTGTGTGTTCACTGATGGTGCTCTAATCTTGGGTTAAGGCAGCCAACAACTTTCACCGTCTTAAAACCAGTCTCACACTGTTTCTGGATCATTTTTGTGGGTTCTAAGGCAGTCCTTAAAGAAATTTGTTGCTATTCTGGGCTGGTTTGCATGCCTCCTTACTTCTCTTTCTGGTATACAAACTCTACAATGTCATGGTGATACCACACAGATGTGTTGTGCAAGCTTTGTCTTGCTGTGATTTAGCTTACAAACCACCTCAAATATGGCTCTCTTTTTGTTTCTTTCTTTTTATTCCTTTTCTCTTCTGTTTGGTTTAAATCCTTTTTGCAGAATGCCAGCGTGGTCTCGCCTACTAGTCGGATGCCGGTGCCTGTTTCTGCCAAGGCGCGGCAGCAACCGGGCACCTCAGAGAAAGAGAGGGCAACAAAACCACAAAAGCTACAGGACTCTCAGAGGCAGTTCCGCCAGGTAGTCTTATCATAGGACCACTTGTCCAGTCAGAACGACACACACACCTAGGCATAGACTGAATGCTCGAGAGGAAAGTCAGTTCTAGCAGGGCTTGTATTGAGAGGGGGAAAAGAACTAACATAAAACCTGACGAGACCGAACAAACTGTTCTTTGGTTAAAGGCCTAGTGCCGAAAGCTGTCTTTTGAACTGTTGACGTTTTTCCTGCTCCATTTTTTTTTTTAATGGCTGTGACCGAAGGCAGCTGACTGTTATTTCATAATACCATCAAATGCTTCTGCATGTTTGCTTTGCTTGTGGCTTTGGTGCTGTGAAAGATGAACTAATTGACAAAAGTGAAAGAAAGTAATATAAACACCACAACCACTGCTTACCTAACATTATTGGATGCTTAGACTGGGGTCTCTTTAACTAAAATACCACTGACATCTAACCCCTACATACTCCAATGCCAGTGAGACTTCAACTTCCCTTGTAAGTCAGAATGCTTCTGTTTAACCCATTTTTGGACCCTTTCCCTGTTTACCTTTTGGAGGAATCTGCAAAACCTGGCCTCAATGCCCAGGGTCCACAAATCCATGAAGGTCCCATTATCCTGTGTATGCCTTCCCAAATTGTACCTCCTCTATTCCTCCTGGAGCCTTCTTTGTTTGAGTACTGGTTGGTTGCACTCACTCTGCGCAATACTCACTCTAAAACTTATAATCCTACCGTCCCTCACCTTCACTCTCCTTTCCTTCTTACAGTCTTTTTAAAGTTATTTTTTATTTATATATATTCTCACCCTCAAGACAGTTTTTTTTTGTGTGTGTGCCTTTAGTATTTTCACCTATACATCCAGATTCTGTGTCTTTGATAATCTATCATGATTAACTGTATGTCCCAGTAGTATGATTTGAAACATGCTTAGAATTTTTGCATATTTTAATCATAAATTCCCTGTTGACAATCAGTGTGTTTTGGCATCTTTGTTTGCAGGCTAATGGAAGTGCTAAGAGATCTGGAGGAGATCCCAAATCCACTTCTCCCACCGTGCCTGCTTCTAAAATTCCTGCTTTTTCCTCTAGTACAGGAAAGGGCTTGTCTCAGTCTGATTTTACTAATATTGTTAATTCTTCTTCTCCTTTATCTTCCTCCCTTCCCACTAGCAAATCCACTATCCCTCCTCCTCGATCCAGTTCCACCCCCTCCTCTCATATCCCCTCCCTTTCTAATGGTTCATTAAAATTTGCCCCTCCCACTCACAGCACTAAAGGCCTCTCTATTCCCACGCAGACACAAAACGGTCGACCTTCCTCCTCCTCTTCTTCTTCTTCTTCTTCTTCCTGTTCCCACTCCCCTTTGTCCCCGACTATGTTGAGTCAGAGTGCGAAGAGTATCCGTACCATTCACACACCCAGCTTCACCAGCTACAGTCGGCCACACAACGGAAATGCCGGTAAATCAGCTATTCCCACGGTAACTCTTGCTAAGGATGCTGCATAGAATGCTTCGCTGCTCCGCAATCATTTATGCATCTCTTAATGAGGTGGAGTCACTCCTGATTTTACTTTGATTCATTTTTAAGTTAAGATTTTATTTGTTTGAACAGTTAATATTGTTCTATCAGAGTGTACTTTGTTTTGGCATGACTTTGGTTATTGCATATTATTATTTTCTCTGTTAAAGTGAAAGGCCATCATCCATTAATCAGTGTTTTAAACTTGAATCTCTGCCAATCATAAACATATAAAAAGATAAACTGTTTTATTTTAAAAACTAAAGAAAATGATTTAATTGCAGAGAGCAGGCTCTTGATTAAGGATTTTACAAAGCACTTCATTTGAAAATAATATTTATTTTTCATACAAGTTGAGAGACTAAAAAGTGTTCAAGTCAGTAGTAAAAGTTTGTAAACAAGGTTTTGGTTATTAGTATCTTCTAAATGATTATAAATGGGATTTTTTTTTTTAGTTGACAGACATTGGTTGTAGTCATAATAAGTGAAAAAGTACTGTAAGTATATTAACCATTAATACAATATGACAAACATTGTGTCTGTTTTTTTCTCTCTCTCATGCACTGCCAATGTCTTTAAGATTTATCATTATAAATTGACAACCGTTTTGCCATGAACAGTTGTCTGTCTTTTCAGTAGTTGTGCCTATTTGCCAAAGTTTGTATTTTACATCTTTACAACTGACTATATATACTGTGTTAGAGACTTTGTGCATTTGGGATAGGTTATACCTGGCTTAACCTACCTATGTCACAGTTCCTTGATTTACTCATGCAGTCTATGTCTCTTAAATGAATGAGTATTGATGTCTAAATGTAAACTAAAATTGTAGTGATTATTACAATTGCTCTCTACTTCACATGTAAATACTGTAACATCTCTATTTCAGAGATTGTCTTTAGTTTTGTTAAAATATTGTACCAAAGTTTATTTCTATGCATGCCTATACACAATTGTAGAAAGAGAGAATGTAATAGAAAAAATCATGCTTGCACAGACAGATTTTGTAAATAAATGTTTTCTTTGGTTTTGTATAGCTTTAATTGCAGAAGCAATCTGTGCAAAAGAGTGTAGGTATAAAAAGGAATACAATTCTGCATGCTTGTTGTTCACATGGCCTCTCGGCTATGGTTTCTTCACTGCAACACTGCAAGTCCTTCTATTAAACATTTTGGCAGATAGTTCAGCTGACTTGTGTTTTTCATCCTATATATTTTCTTTTACACTTGCACAGTAATGACATTCAGTACACAGGCGAATGCTATTGTACTGGTCAAAAACCTGGACAAGCTTTATTGATTGTATGTAATGTGTGCTGTAGTCAAAAGGTTTTTACATTGAGGAATCTGAAACAAAGTTTGAAGATTTAATTTGTTTTGATTTGGTATGTTTAAAATATTGGGACATTTCCCATGCTTCCATTTGTGTTATGTATACTTTCAGTGACATTAATATTACACAAAAAATTGTAGTAATAATACCGAATACAAATACATTGAAGATCAAAATTAAAGAAACATTTATGAACACTTGATTTTGTTGTTGTTGAAATAACGTAATCTTCATCGTTCAAAATTTGAAGAAATTTTTGTTGTGGCTGTCCCATGCTAGTAGAACAGTGTTTTACAAAATAACCAAGGCACTTCAACAAAAACCCTTTATTTTGTGGAAAACACAGTGATCAAAATTAGAGAACAGCAAGTCAAGTCACCATTATTTATAAAGCGCTTTTTAGAATGCAAAATGTGTCAAAGCAGCTTTACATTATTAAACAGAGAAATAGTGTTGAAGTAGTGTGTTGTTCTCCTCTAGCCAGACAAAACCAGCAGTTTAATTCTAAGCTGCAGCAGAGTCAGACTGGACTGGATCTGGGTAAATGCAGTGACCATCTGCTCTGGATACAGACTGGATCTAGTGGCTATGGTGACCTCGGTATAAGAAAGAAACAGACTAATATTAGCGTGCTATTCTTCTAACGATGTAACAAGTACAACAGGTGTTATGGGAACTGTTCCCGGTTCCGGTTGACCTAATTAATGCAGTCCAACAATCCTTTAACGGATTTGAATTATAGAAATGCGATAGTGAATTATGTGTAAGCCAGGTTAAAGAGATGGGTCTTTAATCTAGATTTAAATTTGCAGAGTGTGTCTGCCTCCCAAATAGTGTGAGGTAGATTTTTCCAGAGTTTGGGCGATAAATAGGAAAAGGATCTGCCACCTGCAGTTGATTTTGATGTTCTAGGTATTATAAAATGGCCAGAGTTTTGAGATCATAGCGAGCGTGAAGGATTATAATGCGATAAGAGCGCACTCAAATACTGAGGTGCTTAACCATTCAGGTCTTTATAAGTAATTAGCAAGATTTGAAAAAGTATTCAATATTTAATAGGGAGCCAGTGCAGTGTTAATAATAATAATAATCTGTTACATTTATATAGCACTTTTCTGGGTACTCAAAGTGCTTTACATAGAAAGAGGGAATCTCCTCAACCACCACCAGTGTGCAGCATCCACCTGGATGATGCGACGGCAGCCATATTGCGCCAGAACGCCCACCACACACCAGCTTATTGGTGGAGAGGAGACAGAGTGATGAAGCCAATCAGTGTATTTAGGAGGCCATGAGGGTGAGAAGCCAATGGCCAAATTTGGTCAGGATGCCGGGGTAGCTCCCTACTCTTTTTCGAAGGACATCCTGTGATTTTTTAATGACCACAGAGAGTCAGGACGGTGCTTTTTGCAGTATAGTGTCCCCGTGACTACACACAGCGGCATTAGGACTCACACAGACTGCAGGGTGGGCACCCCCTGTTGGCCTCATTAAAACATCTTCCAGCAGCAACCTAGTTTTCCCAGGAGGTCTCCCATCCAGGTACTGACCAGGCTCAACCCTGCTTAGCTTCAGTGGGCAACCGGTCTTGGTTATAGCAGTCAAAAATTACTAGTTAGTGTACAGGCCCTTGCTTTGAATGACTTCAGCACATCTGCGGACACAGGACATCACTAGTCTCTCACTCTCACACTGCTCTGGTGGGGTTTTCCAGTCTTTTCCACAGTAGCTTTTTCACCAAGGATTTTACAGAGATTTTCAGTCAGGTTTAGATCAGGACTCAGAGCAGGCCATTTAATTATTTCTATGTTTTCAGCTTTACCTGTTTTGCAGTGTGACGGGGGGCATTGTCCTGCATGAAAAATGCTGGCTGATTGGGCAATGAACGCAGGGAAGGAACCACAGGAGGTTCTGATAAACATTTTCATTCACATCTGCCATGTAGCTGTATAAGAGGCCAAATTGCTGCAGAAAACATCCCCCAAACCACCATGAGACTTCCTCTATCTTTTACTGACTTCTCAGGGCTCTAGACTAACCTTTTGCACTGGGTGCACTGGTGCGCCTAACTTTTTTTCTTAGGTGCACCAGCACAAAAGTTAGGTGCACCCAAAATTTCATAAAGGCAATATTGACTAGTAAACGATTAACTAACAATCAGGTCAACATAACGTTCTTTATTTGAAGCCCAATTCTACAAGAAAGGTAACTTACTGAAAAAGTGATGGTGCTTAAAGTGCTTCAATGAGCTAATATTTAAACTTAAAAACATCTCAAGATAAATGAAATAAAAAGAACAGCTAAATTAAGTGTTTTAAGGCTGTAAAACTGAACATCTCGTGGCTCAATGTATTATGGACTGTCCTCCATTGCAGTCAAATGCCCCTCGGATGGCCAACTCCTGTAGTTTGTCCTTCTTGATCTTTGTCCTTGGCTAAACCAGCTGACCACACTCTCTCTAGCATCAACATCTTCCAGAGCCCCTCTACACTGATTCTTATCAGATCTTCCACTGTGTCTGAATGAAGGGATGCTCTACTTGCAGTGCTTCTCAAACCCTCCCCTTAAACCTATAAAAAAATCCTTCAAAATATACCACAGACAACATTCTTCTAATATTGTTATGACTTTTCTAACTTCGAGAAACATTGTAGGGCTCCAGACTAGCATTTAAGGACACCAGCACCAGTGCCTTTAAGTTCTACATGAAGGTGGCACCAGCACCTGACAGTAAAGCACTCACCCTAATCACACATGTACATCTTGTATGCACATGTCCAAGACGTCTTACAGATATACTTGTGCTGTCTGGGTAGTTGAGATGCAGTTCAAAATTAACTTTTATCAATGTCATTCATAATGTCTAAATATAATTTAATAAATACAATATATATATATATATATATATAAGGGAGTGGAAATGGCTGATAAGCCTATAAGTACTTCTCTGCAGCCATCTAATAGTGGTAATTTAATGTATTTTTTATTTTTAAATAAGTGGTTGCTTTCCTACATTATGAAACGTTTAGTTTTATAAATGGGGCAACCTATGACGGATGAACAAATAATGTCATCACATTAAAAATAACTTTAAAATTCGGTAATACTTAAAGTTTGAAGTGCTGGGAAAAGTTGTGTGAAGCATTTAAAAACAGTTTAAGACATTAGACCATTTCTGCCACAAGTTGTTACTGTAACGTTAGTTATATTAAATCCATGGTGAATGGTGGAGATGTGTTTATTGAACAATGTTTCTCCTGGTTTCCACATCAGTGGCGTTTGTTCTGATGTCTGTAGCTTTAACATAATTCTGTGTCGAATTTGAATGCTTCTCACAAGATTTGACAGAGATGTTATTGATTCTACTTTCTTCACTGTATCTCCCAGCGCTGTGTATAACGGTGTCGCGTGATCGAGAGCAGCCCGCGGCTCCAGTCCGAGCAGATAAACGGTCTGTAGCCCAAACGAGTAGCGCGGATTCGTTCCGCTTTCGGTTCGTTTGTCCGTTGTAGCTCTTGTAAATCGGGCATGAAGAGAACGCAAAGCTGTTCATTCCATTTTTGGAACTGAGAAACAACCTTTCTTTGACTGAATGCGCATTGCGATGACGTCACAAGACGCGTCTAAGCGCAAAATCTGCGGCAATTTGGAAAATAGCGGAGTTTGCTTGATTTTGCAATAGATTCAGCGATCGCAGAATCCTGGAGGGTCTGTCAGACGTTCACTGAACAGAGAAGATTCAGAGAAAGAGCTGCGTGCATCTCTACTACTCACCTCTGTCTGACAGCAGCAGCACACGCATCTTCAAACGCGCGCACACACACACACACACACACAGGAATATCTGGACCACGGCCAATCAGAGGGGGGGTCCGCCCTTCACTATCTCTGATTGGTTTAGACCAAGATATGAGACTAACGTGTCTGTTGTCGAACAGCAGAGAGACTTTCTGGGTCGCGGAGACTTTTTTTTTTTCGCGAAGGGCTGGACGCACCAGTGCGACCAAAGTTTTTTTTTAGTCGCACCCTTGAGAAATTAGGTCGCACGTGCGACTAAATTGGTCGCACTCTAGAGCCCTGCTTCTTTACGCACTTGGGGTTCAGTCTTTCCCCAGTTTAACAATGAACAATGTTTCCCATCGGACCCAATTCAATTAAACTTGCTTTCATCACTGAAGTGAACTTTGGACTAGTTCTCCTTTGTCCACACAACTTGTTCTTCAACAAAGGTGAGCGTAGCCTTTTGAGTCTTTCTGCTGATGAGAGGTTTGGTCACTGCAGAATGCGCTTTCAGTGCAAATACTCTTAAACATCGAGACACTGTATGCCAAGACAAATCCTTACCCTGTTCAGCACTGAACTGGCAAGCACTTCCAGCAGCAGTGTTGTACAAATTGCCCATTGAGATTCTCTGCATTATCCTGTCCAATCCTGCAGCCTTTCTGACATTGTAAAGATGCAATATTCTAGAAATCACAGATTTGGAACAACCAACTTCACTTGCTATAGCTGCTATTTGGACCACCTGCTGAAGTAATGTTTCAGTCACTTTAGAACAGCTCACCATCTTGCAAAGTCAGTGAAAACTGGAAAGTTAGGCTGCCAGTTAAATAGGGTTTGTCATAATTAAGGAGATTAGCAACAGGTACCAGATTAACACCAATAACTGGGAGGTATCTGAAAGTATCATACTCGGTTACTTTCGTAACCTTGGTTCCCTGAGATATGGGAAGGAGTACTGTAAGTATGGGAAAATCCCTTTTTTCCCCTTCACTGAAGCCTTTTTCAATCACGCAGTTATAACTGCGTGTGATTGGTTCGTGTAAGGTGAAAGAAACGAACCAATCCACGGCGTGGTGAGCGAGCCTATGGCTATACAGCCTGCCATAGCCTGCCAAAATGGGAGGGGCGGCTGGCTATATAACTCGCCGCCATGCCACTGCATCTCAGATTTCTTCGAAGGAAGCAACCGAGCATGCAGTTTATAGCACGGCTAGGAACAGTACTCGTTCCCATATCTCAGGGACCGAGGTTACAAAAGTAACCGACTACGTTCCCTTTCGATATTTTACTCGTACTGTAAGTATGGGAACCAGTTCAATCACGCCGTGCTATGACGTGGAACGACTCGAAACCAAGACTCACGTGAGATTAGGCCCAGGGGAGTCAATAAGCGCAGGGTGAGCCTTGAGGGTCACCCGTGGCTGGGGTGTCGTCCCGAAAGTGATACTTGGCGTCCATACAATTATGGACAGGCCAAGCAAAGAGGGGCTTGAAAAATGTAGGTCAAGTGAACCCAAAAAGATTGCTATTTAGGCAGAAAGGACTCTGACCTGCAAGGCAAGGACATCTAGGTTGTAAAACTTTGCAAATGTGGACTACGAGGACCAGCCAGCCGCCTCACAAATGTCTGAAATGGACACCCCACTGGACCATGCCCAAGACGAGGCGATGCCTCTGGTGGAATGGGCTCTGACTCCGATGGGGCACTGTAACCCCGAGGAGGAGTACACTAATGGGATAGCATCCACTAACCACCTAGAAATTCTCTGCTTTGTAACAGGGTAACCTTTAGCGCGCTTATCGAAGCCAACAAAAAGCTGTTCTGACTTTCTGTACGTGGCAGAACGCTCAATGTATATTCTCAGGGCCCTGATGGGCAGAGCAGGGACTCCTGGCTGCTTGTCGAGGGGAAAAACGCGGAAAGCGTTATAACCTGGACTCTGAACAGGGTGGAGAGCACCTTCGGTACATAACCCAGCCTTGGTTTCAGGACGAACTTGGAGTCGTTGGGCCCGAATTCCAGGTAAACAGGGTTGACGGAAAGGGCCTGCAGGTCTCCTACTCGCTTGACCGATGCCAGTACTAACAGCAGGACGTTTTTTAACGAGAGTACTCTGAGGCTTGAGGATTGCAATGGTTCAAACAGGGGCCCTTAGTACGCTTGGTAAGTCCCAAGGTGGAACTGTACGAGGACGCGGGGGATTCATTCTCCTGGTGCCTCGTAAAAAGTTACCGCAATATCTCTGCCCACCGATCGGCCAGCAATAGGGGCATGGAAAGCCGCTATGGCTGCCGCGTAAACCTTGATGGTAGATGAGGAACGCTGTTTATCCAGCATCTCCTGCTGAAATGAAAGAACCACTGACACATCGGAGATGACCGGGTCTAAGTCGCGGTATTGACACCAAGTCGAGAAAATGGCCCATTTCAGAGCGTAGAGGCATCTGGTCATCTGGCGTCTGGAACGAGATCATGTCGCTCGCAGCCATGGAGGGACGCTGATCATGCTGGGTGAAGAGGACAGGCGAATGCTCTCTCTGCAGTGATGGCGAGGCACGCGGGCATTGAGCCGGCATGAGCTTGCTTGTCACTGGCTGCTCAAATCCTCTGCTCCGCTGCTTTTCCTCACAGGTCCCTGAGAGGAAGAAAAGGGGGGGGGGGGGGTGAGGAACGGAGTCGCTCTCTGAAAATAAAGCTATCCGTGCGCGTAGAGAGGCAAGACTGAAGCTCTCGCAATGGGAGCAGTCAGTCCCGCGGAGGGCGGAGTCAGCGTGGGATTTCACCAAGCATGACACACACTCAGCGTGAGAGTCATCCGCATGCAGGGGTGACCTGCACGTCTTACAATGATGGCGCGGCATTTGCAACAACACCGTGAAATTTGCTCTTTTAGTGAGGCTCTTTGGATCGACGACGGATGGCTGCCGGGGATGACTGAGTCTGCAAGCTGGTCGCTGCGAGGTCCTAATGCTTAAGGCGTTTCAACGGCGGATTGCGGCGTCAGCGAAGAGTCAGTGAAGAAAGGAGTTAATCGCTGAAGAGAAGAAATCTAAGATGCGGTGGCAGGCGGCGAGTTATATAGCCAGACGCCCCTCCCATTTTGGCGAGCTGCATAGCCATAGGCTTGCTCGCCACCGCCGTGGATTGGTTCGTTTCTTTCACCTTACACGAACCAATCACGTGCAGTTATAACTGCGTGATTGAAAAAGGCTTCAGTGAAGGGAAAAAAAGGGATTTTCCCATACTTACAGTACGAGTGAAATGTCGAAGGGGAACTTCTAATTTTGATCTGTGTTCTATTTCAAATATCTCATTTAAGTTTTTT
Organism: Oxygymnocypris stewartii; assembly: GCA_003573665.1. Taxonomy (NCBI): domain Eukaryota; kingdom Metazoa; phylum Chordata; class Actinopteri; order Cypriniformes; family Cyprinidae; genus Oxygymnocypris; species Oxygymnocypris stewartii. The sequence goes on along the minus strand of QVTF01018623.1, from coordinate 366,557 downwards.
ATACAGTGCTTCACAATATATTTAGCTCATGAAATATGCTTAAAAACTCCACTTTTTATATAACTTCAAATATGATTGAAAGAAGTGAAGTCAAGAAGTGACCTCAAAATTGTAGGTTGTTCTCTTATTTTGATCTCCACATATGTCTCCACACTGAGTAAATGATCAGCTTTCTTACTGTTATTTTATAACTTAATAAACCCTAGCCTAAGTGGATTTGCACACAAATAGCTTCAATGTTACTGTATATTTGAACTACGCCAGGTTTGTTTTATGAAGAATTGTTATGAAGATGTAATCATCGCATACAGCAGGTAAAGAGACCAGTAGAGGGTGGTGTGTGTTAATGGGGATGTTGTAGAAGGGTTGATTAATTTATCTGTGATACCTCCTACTTGAAGTCAAAGCATATGACTAAAAGAGGAAACAGATGAGCAAACACAACATTCATTTGGTCTATAGCCAAAGGAGGCATTTATCATTAAGTCAATGTGCTGGCTGCTGGAGAATTCTATAACCTTCTTGTAAGTACGGAAATAATAAGAGCAATACTAATAATGATATTAATATTGTTGACCTTTTTTAAAAGGAAAAATGCTTTCTTAGTGACTTAAAAACATGTTGCTTTTTTAACAGTTATTTTACCATTTACCTTGGTAAACTGAATGTTTTTTGACTTAAGCCTGGTTTCATAGGATTAGGCTAAACCATGATTTGTATAAACGTGCCTTAGAAAAAAAAAAAAACATTTCTGGTGTTAATCTTGAGACTAAACGAAGGCATTTATATATTTTAAGATCAGTCAGTACAAGTTTATTTCAGGTGAAACAGCTCAGACATACATTTTAGTCTAGGACTAGGCTTAAACCTTGTCTGTGAAACCGGGGGGGTTAAGTACTTAATGCTAATGCACGTTATAAATATATATATATACACATTATTTAATCAAATGTCTGGCTATTTCAGGTTATTTATGTTGTTTAAAATAATAATAATAATAATAATAAAGCATTATTATCATATAAATATACCTTTTAAGTTCAAAGTCATATAGTTATTTGCTAGACAAGTTCTTAGAAAAAACAATTCAACAATCACTGTGTCACTTTCTGCAGTTCTGGAGAAAATAAACCCGTTCAAAAGTTGGACACACCTTTGATTAGATAGTGTGCAGAGCTGTAGACAAATGGTAGCTAATAAATAATCTAAAACAAAAATTTTGATTAGTTAAAAAAATTTGGAAAATGTCCACAATTCAATTTGTGAATGTATAGCTCCAAAGACTTTACTGTTATATAATAATAACACAGAATAGTAATTTCTAAACTTTTTTTTAATCTATTATCATAGATAAGCTAGATTTAATATCTGATACTTATTATGACTCTTCTCGCCATTCTCCTAACAGTCTCATATTATAGACCAGCGCTATGTCGAACCACTCCATGGAGGGGATTTACCTCAGCTCTCACTTGGAGAACATCCTGCTCGCAACCTTCTACATTGTCATCTTCATCCTCTCAGTCCCGAGTAATGCTCTGGCACTTTGGGTGTTCTGCCACCGCAACACCCACAACACCCCTTCCAAAGAGTTTCTGAAGCACCTGGCTATAGCGGACATGTCTTATGTCTTGGTGCTCCCCATGCGAGTGATCTACCACATGTCAAACAGTCACTGGCCCCTTGGTGAAGGAGCCTGTCGCGTGGTTGGTTTCCTGTTCTTCGTCAACCTCTACTGCAGCATGTACTTCATGACTTGCATCAGTGTAGACCGTCTGTTGGCTTGTGTTGTACCACACAAAACTCTCAATCTGAGAAAGACCAGAAATGCCAAAGTGGTCTCTGCAGTAATGTGGGTCATGGTGACTATTTCCATGTTGCCTGTCCTATTCTCTAAAAAAGAAGTGACTAGACAAATGCAGAATGTGACAGTGTGCGAAAAGCTGTACATTGAGAATTCCTCCAATCGCACCGGTGCATTGGTGTCAACTGCTGTTGTATTTGTGATACCTCTGGTCACACTGAGCATTTCTTACATTCTCATATTTGCCAAAGTAAAACAGATGACTTTTAAAGAAAGGACGCCTGCTCTGCGTAAGGCATTGAGAATGATTGTTCTAACTGTGGTTAACTTCTTGATTGCATTTGTGCCCTATCATATCCACCGATTTGTATTTATCCTAGAGCATGACGACATGTCAAGATCAGAATCCGAAAGACAAATGTTGCATTTAGGAAATCGCATCACCTCAGCTTTAACATGCGTAAGTGGCGTGTTGGATCCTGTCATGTACTTCTTTCTGGCTAGAAATTATCAAAAGACCCTCCTGCAGATTTGTGGCAGAAACCCCAACGATGAGCAATCCACCACATGATCGGACAAGAAATGCAACGACATCATCTCAGCTGTTAACTACCAGACACACTGAAACTCAGTATGAGTAAAACAAGGTTGAGTGTGAAAGTAGAAGTGGAAAAGGTATGGCTGATTCGTTCAGAAACTTGTTGAACCATGACGTGCAGCCTGATTCCTTCTACGACATGATATAGGAATGGTGTTTATTTAACTTTTTTTTTCTTTCAAAATTGATCATTTATCATATACCATTTTTTTATAAACACTTTCAGTTGTTCAACATAATAACAAATAAAATATTATTTCAAAATCTCTCATCTTTTAAGGTCTCCACTAACACATTTTACACACTAGAAGAACTTTTAAATATATAAGTTCTTTATTGGAATGCCATTGATGGTTCCACGAATAACTACGGAAACTTCCCATTTCACAAAAGTTTTTTTGAAAAATAAATAAAAACATGTTCAAAGTAATAAAACAAATGGTTCTTTTAAGAACTGATCACCTTTTGGAAAAAATAATTTTCAGAGTGAGTATTTGTGAAATTTTGTGTGAATCTGAATTGTTTATTTTAAAATGCCACTTCAGATGCAACTTCCATGCCACTTCTGGAGTGCAAACATGGATTTTGTTGATATAGAGCCTAATATCTAAGAATTTAATGCATACATTTAGAAAAATCAATTTAGAAAGTTTAATAAAAATCAACTGTTTAATAAAAATCAACTGTCCAAATTAACTGCATGTGGACAACATCATTTTTGAAGAGGCTATCCTAAATATTACTAAAGTTAGTTTTAAAAAGGTGCACAAGCTGTTAGGAAAAGGCAGACTTATAAAAAACAAAAAATATTAAGATTAATGTTAACCACAGACCTTAATAATTTATAATATGCTATGTAAATTACACAGGCATACCATTGCCAACAAACTTGCTTACTTAAGAAAACGCCTTTTCACTTTTTTTTGGTCACACACTGTTCTGATTGGGTATTTCGACATAGAAACATCAAGTAAGGTTAATGTTTACCACAGACTTATTTAAATTATAAACGTATTTTATTAAAAGAAAGTTGCATAGGCAGGCCATGGTCTTCACTCTACAATATAATTTTACGATGAAAACCGATGCTTACGTACGAAAATAATTAATTCGTATTTTGGTCGCACTGTGGACCCGTAGAAGAAGGTGTGCCTAGTAACGCGGTTGTCAGGAAGTCATTGGAGATAAAACGTGTACAGCAGTATGAGTTGTTTACCTTTTGACTGATATGCCAGGCGTGTTTATGAACACGTTACGTATCGATATATATATATATTTCGGGTCTTAAGATTGGTAACGTTATCAGTTCTGTCTAAGTGTATCGTCCTGGATCTCCTCAGTCCTCTCGGTTGGGTGAAGTGTTTTTCTTCACTTTCTTCACATCGTCTTCAGGATGACCGCAGGGTTCAAGACCACAGTTTAAGGTGAGGTTTAAGCATTAAATATGCAGATATCCACGCCCTCCATGTGTTTGATTTGATGGCACTGTAAAAGTAGTGAACAACATGTTAACCCAACAACACGTCAAATTCATCCAAATAAACAGATTTGTTGGACCTTCAGATCATACTTCGTCTCAACTTCTCATACATGTTTTCTTCGTCTTCTTATAATTTATATTGTGGAACTGACACTGTAAGTGCCAACACAATATCATGTATTATGCTGTGCATAAACACGCATTCAAAATATAAACACATTTGTTTAAGACATTTTTAAATAGAAAAGTGCCAAAATCCCCATAACTAAGTAAACGGATACAAAAATACTGTCATTCCGTGTCAAATCAAACACATTAGAGAAACTGCTTGGCTTTGATTTAGTTACTATTCTAAGGCAAGACGAACATGCATTGATGAAAGCTAAAATATTAAATGGCATCCATGAATATTTACTTAGTGCATTTACATTTATTTGGACATTTTCTCTTAGTAATGCATTGTGTTGTAAACCTTAGATTTTGAACCAAATTACAGGAGGAAACTAACTTTAGCAACACCGCAATCATAATTTGTGACACTGGACCACAAAACTAGTCATAGGGGTCAATATTTTGAATAAATAAGCTTTTTATTGATGTATGGTTTGTTAGGATAGGACAATATTTGGGCGAGATACAACTATTTGAAAAACTGGAATATGAGGGTGCAAAAAAAAATCTAAATATTGAGAAAATCGCATTTACATTTGTCCAAATTAAGTCCTTAGCAATGCATATTACTTATCAAAAATTACATTTTTGGTCGGTCTATTTGAACAATCATCTGACGAAAGCAATCCTTCTTACATTATATGCCCATGTTGACAGTTTGTTTATTTATTTACCCATAGTTTGCATGCTTGTAACTCAAGAAGGAATACAGATATCATAAATCCTTTTAGATTTCGATTCTTAACACATTTTTCTTTAGAAATCTATGTATATATATATATATACACACACATACATACCATGGCTATAATGCATCAAATAAATGATGAACTTTTACCAAATATCACAACCAGAAACTGTACAAATTAATATTGTTTTAATTATGAACAAACTATTAAAAGCAACATCGGTTTGATATTTTGTTTTATAACGGCATTTATAAGTGTGGCTTAGCTCTGCCACTGTACATAGAATATATTTCCAATACATTAACTTTACTGACAGAATTTTTAATGGATTTTTGCAATGATGGCAATGGCATACATGTTTTAAAGGACGAATGCATACTAGTGCACTAACCTCTGGGCCATACATATCTCGTTCACAAATACAGCAAAACGTTTTAGTCCTACCGCTCTACTCTTTTGATGTACACTTTTAAATGATGTTTAAAATCCATGGCTGAATGTATCAGAACTGATGCACACTGCTTGCGTTTCCTGTTTCCAACAGAAACATCAATGTTCAGTCTGGAAGAGTGTGAGTGATCTAGCTGACGGGTGTCTTTGTGGCACCTCTCATCAGTTGTTATGGGTACGGCATCCTCTCTGGTGAGCCCTGGTGACGTGATTGAGGATGCGTATGGGGGTGAGGGAGGGGAGGCGTGTGAGATACCTGTGGAGGTGAAGCCAAAGGCCCGTCTGCTGCGGAGCTCCTTCCGCCGTGGGCCTCGTGTCATCGGCGCCAGCTTCAAATCTACCGGATCGGTGGAACTGGAGTATGCGGCTGAGTATGAGCGCCTCAGGAAAGACTATGAGATCTTTCGGGTCAGCAAGAACAATGACATCGCTTCTATGCAGAAGAAAGAAGCCAAGCTGGATGAGGAGAACAAGAGACTGCGTGCTGAGCTGCAGGTTTGAGAGAGAATAAACAAATCTGAGCTTTTCATGTGGGTCAGTGACAAATAAGAGTGTTGGACAGAAATAAAGAAAACAAAGACAAATTATTAAAAAAATTCTTACTTAAAGCACATGTCAAGTTTTTAGAAATGTAATGTTTATATTAATCTTGGATCGGTTTAGTATTTATTTTCTAATAAATAATTATTATAGATTATACCCAAAATTGTATTATTTTAATTATGTTTACCTTCATTTTAATATCAGGACAGTTCAGTAAGATATCACACTTTTTAACTTTATGTCCCCTAAAAATATAAAAACATTTTTTTATTTAGTTATCAAAACATGTATTATCATAGAAGTGTATACAATTCATTGTATGTCGTGTATGAACTGCATTGTAATTCTTTTTTTAATAGATTTTGAATCAATAGATCAGTAGATGTCATAGGCACATGTACCAAATACAAAGAAATTTTGAAACTAATGTTACTTTTCTCAACTTCTATATCAAACTCCTTCTGTTTGGCTGATTCTGTGTTTCTCTGGTTGTCAGGCTCTTCAGAAGACTTACCAGAAGATTCTTCGAGAGAAGGAAAGTGCCCTGGAGGCAAAGTATCAAGCCATGGAGAGAGCTGCCACCTTTGAGCATGACAGAGACAAGGTCAAACGGCAGTTTAAGGTGTGAATCTTATTCTCTTCTCTCTCTCTCACATTAACTGACTCACATTAATTCTTACCTTGCACAATCCTAAATCTTCCAAAGCCTCTGTTTGACTCCTTTTAATTATGCCTCTTTAGCCGGTAGCTGTTCTAGTTTTCAGTGCATTCTTTACCTCACCAGTGTGTTTCCTTCATCTCTATTTCTGTCCTAAATCACCCAGCAGATATTCCGGGAGACTAAAGAAAAAGAAATTCAGGATTTGCTGCGGGCAAAACGAGCTCTGGAGTCAAAACTTCAACAGCTGCAGGCTCAAGGCATTCAGATTTATGATCCAGCAGACTCTGACTCAGATGACAACCACACTACTGTCACCAGTAAGAATGTATCAGATATATTTCACAAAGGAAACTACATTTTTACACCTTCTGATGAAAATGAGCATTGTTACGACCCTCCTATGACTCATACCCGTCTAGGGTTTTTAGGAGGGGAACACATGTAACCATTTCAGACACACATCAACATGTAACACTGAGTGAGGTGAGAAAACACGAGAGACACTGAATAAAGTGAATATGAGTTTAATTATATATATATATATATATATATATATATAAAATATAACAAAACCCAACCACAAAGGAAGAAAGGGGGACAACGGATAGTGCCAAACAAACAAAAGTAATATAAGCAAAAAGGTTAACACATTTAACTTCTAATACTAACATAAAAAAGAACAGATCAAAGAAAGAGACTTCAACGTCCGTGACGTCGTAACTAAGCTACACTAACTAATAAACATAAATACAGCGGGTGGCACAAATCCCTAACTAGTGTTTTAACACAAACAAATTTACTACGTGTGTACAATGTATGTCACGTGACATCTTACCTATCCCCTTCTCCTTTGTGGAACGCAACATTCACAAGTGAAAAGGTTTTGGGCACAGCCAAAACAAGGAACGTGAACATACATGAGAACAACGTAATAAAAAATAAAACACAAACAGTTCTCTCTCTAAACAAGCAAAGGTTCTCTCTACAAAGTTGCTCTCTACAAAGTTCTCTAACAAAGGTTCTCTCCCATACTGGCAGCAGCATGGTCTTTAATATCCGCTTCACCAGGTGTCACTCATCATGCTGATGCAGATCCCGCCTCCCAAGGCGCTGCCACACATCTCATTAGTCTAAACTGACAAGCAAGATAGCCAATCAGCAACAACCTAAGAAAGTGAAAGTAAGAGAAACCGACAGGACGGGAAAAAACATACAACACACACACACAATACTATAAACGTCCTTACGGACGTAACACCCCCACATTTAAGATTTTAAACTCAATGTTTAAATAAAACAACACCAAAACTTCATCATACCCACATTTTTTTTAATTCAAACTCTAGAAAGAGTATCTGTGAGGATATTTTCAGATCCTTTCTTATGGTGAATCTCTAGCTGAAAGTTCTGTATGAATAACGCCCAACGCATTAGTCGTTGGTTTGCATTGTACATGCGAGACAAAAATACGAGGGGTTGGTGATCTGTAAACACAACAATAGGCAAATTAGAAGAACCCAGATAAACTTCAAAGAATTGTAACGCCAGTAACAATGCTAAGGTTTCCTTCTCGATGGTAGAATAGTTTGCTTGATACTTGTTGAACTTACGCGAAAAGAAACACACTGGATGGTCCACCCCATCATGAGTTTCCTGAATCAGAACTGCACCGGCGCCTACTGCGCTCGCATCAACCTCCAACTTGAACGTCCACTCAAATTGAGGAGCGGTCAAAACAGGACTGGTACACATTAATGCTTTCGCATTTTCAAAGGCTACTTGACACTCTTCTGACCACACAAATGTTTTCTTAGGGCTGAGGAGATCCGTAAGAGGGGTTACCACTGTAGCAAAATTCTTGCAAAAACTTCGGTAATACCCAATCATACCTAAAAAACGCCTCAACTCTCGCCTTGTAATGGGCACAGGAAACTCGGTAATAGCCGCCACTTTCTCTTCCACCGGCTTTACTTGTCCATTTCCTACACATTTTCCTAAGTAAGTCACAGTTGCTTGCCCAAACACGCATTTCGAAAGGTTAATGGTTAACGATGCACGTTCTAAACGTTCAAACACTGTGCGCAACAAAGACAAATGTTCAGTCCAATCATTGGAAAAGATCACTAAGTCATCAAAATATGCTCTACAATTCGGTACGCCAGCGAGAACAGTTTGTATCAACCGCTGGAACGTAGCAGGTGCGTTTCGTAAACCGAACGCCATAACCTGATATTGTAGGAAAGAATCCGGTGTTACGAAAGCAGATATGTCAGATGCACGTGGGGTTAACGGTACTTGCCAATACCCTTTCAGTAAGTCATGTTTACTAACGAACTTTGCTGAGCCAACACTATCCACGCAATCCTCCATTCTCGGTAGTGGATAACAATCAGGTAGGGTGACAGCATTAACCTTTCGGTAGTCCGTACAGAAACGAAAGGAACCATCAGGTTTCTTTACCAGAAGACATGGGGAACTCCACGGACTTGAACTATGACGAGCTAAATCATTTTGTAACAAGTAGTCAGTTTCGGTCTTCATTGCGGATCTCTTAATTTCGTTAACGATATGGATGTTGTTTTATCGGTTTTGCATCTTTAACTTCGATGTCATGTTCTAGTACGCTAGTCTGAGATGGAACATCAGAAAATAGAGCTGGAAAAGCCATGATAAGCGCCATCACATCACCTCTTTTCTCATTAGGTACAGAAGACAAGTGAGAAGACAAATTAGACAGTAGCAGAGTTTTCCAACTTACTACATTGTTGCGGAGTATTTCTCACTATCAATCCATCCTCATCAGCATTCGCATCACCTTCTACAACAGACAAAACTTGTGACATTACTAATACCACTGAATTGTCAATGTCCTGCTTCACAGGTTCACACTCGTCACGCTCATGATATGCTTTAAGCATGTTAATGTGGCAAACGCGCGTCTTGCGCCGTCTGTCAGGAGTGCAGATTACATAATCCGTATCACTAAGTTTCCTAACAATATTATACGGACCCGAAAATCTAGCAGATAAAGCAGACCCTGGTATCGGTAATAATACCACCACTTTATCATCAGGCAGAAAAGACCGTGCAACAGCATGTCTATCAAATCGATCCTTCATCTCTGATTGCGCGTTTGTGAAAAACTTACGCGCAAGATCGCATGCACTATGCAATTTTTCTCGGAATCGACTAACGTAATCAAGAACGTTTGTTCGTTTCTCTGTTTTATCCTCTAACATCTGATCTTTTAATGGTCCTGGAAGTGTATGTCCAAAAACCATCTCGGCTGGACTAAATCCAAGTGATTCTTGCACACTTTCTCGCACAGCAAATAACACTAACGGAATACCTTCATCCCAATCTTTACTTGTGTCCATACAAAATTTTCGAAGCATGGCTTTCAAAGTTGGATGAAATCTTTCGATCGCACCTTGACTTTCTGGGTGATATGCACTAGATATACGATGTTCGATAGACAAAGACTTCAGTGTTTGCGTAAAAACTCGTGACAAAATTTGTCCCCTTGATCTGTTTGGACAACTTTAGGAAGTCCAAACGTAGAAAAGAACTTGATCAACGCCTTCAAAACAACAGGAGCCGTAATCTTCCGTAACGGAATAGCGTCAGGAAATCTGGTCGCTCTACACATAATAGTACAGAGATATTGATTACCTGTTTTCGTTTTCGGTAACGGTCCGACACAGTCAATCAGTACCTCCTCAAACGCTTCTCCTATAACCGGAATTGGAGACAGTGGAGCAGGTGAGATAACCTGATTCGGCTTTCCTGCAATCTGACACGTGTGACATGTACGACAAAACTTGGTTACATCACGTTTCAACCCAGGCCAAAAAAAAATGCTGCAGAATGCGATGGTAAGTTTTAGTTATCCCTAAATGTCCAGAGAGCAAGTGTTCATGCGCTAAACACAATACATGAGAACGATATTTGAGTGGAACTACCACTTGATATACCACGTTCCAATCTAGATCCTCCTCAACTTTAGAACACCACTTTCGCATAAGCAAATCATTGTCTCTGAAATATGCAGTATTTCTTTTCTTAGCGGCCTCACGACTTATCACAGCTGATAAACATTTCTTCAAAGACGAATCATCGTTTTGTGCCATCACGATCTGAGAACGAGTAACCGGTAGCTTTGACGAAGCAAAACTTTCTAACACGTTCTCCGAATTTTTCACCTTAGGAACGTTTTCAGAAACTTTCAAACTATCCTCTAAGGAAAGAGTAGAGAACACCTCTAACGCGTTACCCATTAAACGACATTGCAGTAACAGAGACCAACAATCCTTTGGCCAACGAAAAGACATAGCAATGCGCTCAAAGGCACTAAAGTAGGAATCAACCTCAGCTTCACGAAAATGTGGCACTAGTATAATATTTTTACCAACATCGAATGACTCGGTTGCTACGGACGAAACACACATCGGGACAGCAGTGGGAGGAGACACTACAGAGGGAGCACGATCAACAGTGGCAGCGGGACTGACACGAGGGAGATCTGGTAACGCAGCGGAGCCTCCCACAATTCGCATTGCGTCAAGCTCCAACTGTCGCATTTTTACCTGTTTCTCCGCCTCGATCTCCAATTTACGAACTTGTAGTCGCAACTCCATTTCCGCCTGCCGAGCCTGTATCTTCTCCTGCGATTCAAGCTGCAAACGAGTCAAACGGACTTTAAGTCTCGTTTCGCCTTTTGAGCTAACAGACATAGGGGAGAATGGTTCAAACGGAGGTAAGCCCGCCCTAGCCTCAGCCTCAACCTCCGCCGTAGGCGCTAGCTCCTCCTCAGCTTTCTCACTCCTATCAAACGCATCCATCTCCACACTGTGCCTAACTGATAGTTTCTCCTGCAACACAAGCACATTCAACTCCACCAAACGATCAAATACCACAGATTTAATCTCTTTCTTAACCATCTAATTCCTCTTGCAAAGGACTATCAAGAAACCTTTCTAATATGAACATCCTAGCGACATAGAACCACACGCACAAATTCTCAACACACGCAGTGATACAAGAGACGGTGTCATGAACTGGTTATCTGTTAATTCAGTTAGATCCCGGACGAGCCCCCATTATGTTACGACCCTCCTATGACTCATACCCGTCTAGGGTTTTTAGGAGGGGAACACATGTAACCATTTCAGACACACATCAACATGTAACACTGAGTGAGGTGAGAAAACACGAGAGACACTGAATAAAGTGAATATGAGTTTAATAAATATACTCAAGATGGCGCCGAGGATGGCAGCCGTGTTGCGTGCTCCGGGAAAACTTTGCAGTTTTTCGTATGTTTTATTTGTTTTTTTATGTGTTAGATGTTGTTAGTATAACGGTCTACGATAGAGACACGCTTTTGAACATCGGTTCCTCCGTCGCGCAACGCAAACCGGACTTTGAGTTTTTGAATGCCGGTGGAGTGTTCACAGACACCGCATCAGAGCCCTTTGTCTGGGCTGCGAAATCGAGGAAACGCCGCCGCCGAAAACGAGGAAAAAGAGCTGGCGTTCTCATCAGACTGAGACACCGTGCTTTCCGACCTCCTCTTCCAACCATTTTACTGGCCAACGTTCAGTCACTGGATAACAAACTCTGTGAACTGCGGGCGCGCATCTCATACCAACGAGAAACAAGGGACTGCTGTGTTATTTGCCTCACAGAAACCTGGATGTCTGCGATGGTTCCAGACTCAGCCATCGAGCTCACGGGCTTCTCCGTGCACCGCTCGGACAGAACGGAAGAGCTCACAGGGAAAAGCAGAGGTGGAGGTGTGTGTTTCTATATTAACAACTCGTGGTGTGATGAAAGGAACATACACTCTATTAAATCCTTCTGCTCCCCTGATCTGGAATTTCATACGCTTCTGTGTCGACCGTTCTGGCTACCGAGGGAATTTACAGCGATCATAATCACGGCTGTTTATATCCCCCCCCAAGCCAACACAGACCAGGCACTCAGGGAACTGTACAGGAATATAAGTGAGCAGGAAACCGCGCACCCAGATGCAGCTTTTGTTGTCACAGGGGACTTTAATAAAGCCAACTTCAGAACAATAGCTCCAAAATACTTTCAACACGTCACCATCAACACGCGTGGAGATCGCACACTCGACCATTGTTACTCCCCTTTCCGGGACGCATACAAGTCCCTCCCCCGCCAACCTTTCGGCAAATCGGATCACTCTTCCGTTCTGCTCCTGCCTGCTTATAGGCAGAAACTGAAACGTGAAGCACCCGCTCTCAGGACAGTTCATTGCTGGTCTGACCAATCGGACGCTATACTACAGGACTGTTTTGATCACGTGGACTGGGACATGTTCCGGGCAGCGTCTGAAGACGACATAGAGGCGTATTCAGATACGGTCACGTGTTTCATCAGGAAGTGTATAGACGATGTAGTTCCGACCAAAACAATCCGTATCTATGCCAACCAAAAACCGTGGATTAACAGCGATGTTCGATCAGCCTTGTCAACGCGGACATCTGCCTATAAATCCAGAAACACTGACGATCGGAAACAAGCCAGTTACGATCTCAGGAGATCCATCAAAGCAGCCAAACAAACTTATAAAAACAAAGTTGAAGAACACTTCAACAACAATAACCCAAGAAGCATGTGGCAGGGCATCAACAACATCACAGGCTTTAAAGGGAATAAACCGGCTACTGTGAACATTGCCGCCTCTCTACCGGACGAGCTCAACACCTTTTATGCTCGGTTCGAGGCTGATAACACCGCACAAACAGAGAGCGCTGCCGCGGCTGCCGCAGAAGAGGTGAGTCCACTCACACTTTCTGTCGCGGATGTAACCCGATCCTTCAAACGGGTGAACATCCGTAAAGCCGTAGGCCCAGATGGGATACCAGGCCGTGTGCTCAAAGCATGCGCTTTCCAGCTAGCCGGGGTTTTTACAGATATTTTCAATCTGTCCCTCTCTCTGTCTGTGGTTCCCTCATGCTTCCAAAAATCCATCATTGTGCCCATACCAAAGAAAAACAAAATCACATGCTTGAATGACTGGAGGCCCGTTGCTCTGACCCCCATCTTCAGCAAGTGTTTTGAGAAGCTTGTCAGAGACTACATCTGCTCTGTGCTGCCTGCTTCACTGGACCCACTACAATTTGCATACCGCAGTAACGTTCCACAGACGATGCTATTGCCTTCACCCTGCACACTGCTCTCTCCCACCTGGAAAATAAAAACACCTATGTGAGGATGCTGTTCGTGGATTATAGTTCAGCATTTAACACTATAGTGCCTGCCACACTGGTTGCGAAGCTCCAGACTCTAGGACTGAACAGATCTCTGTGCAGCTGGATCCTGACTTCCTGACAGGCAGAAGTCAGGTGGTCAGAATGGGCAACAACACATCATCCCCCCTGACCCTCAACACTGGTGCACCGCAGGGTTGCGTCCTCAGCCCACTCCTGTACTCCCTGTACACACACGACTGTACAGCAGCACACAGCTCCAATGTCATCGTCAAATTTGCTGATGACACAACGGTGATAGGCCTGATCACCGACAACGATGAGACGGCCTACAGAGAGGAGGTGAGTACCCTGACTAAATGGTGTCAGGAGAACCACCTCTCACTCAACATCGACAAGACCAAGGAGCTGGTGGTGGATTACAGGAGACAGAGCAGAGAACACACACCCATCACCATCGACAAGACACCTGTGGAGCGGGTGAGCAGCTTTAAGTTCCTCGGCGTTCACATCACTGAGGATCTCACATGGTCTGCTCACACAGATGCAGTGCTGAAGAAGGCACATCAGCGTCTCTTCTTCCTGAGACGGCTGAGGAAGTTTGGAACGAGCCCCAGAATCCTCAGGTCCTTCTACACCTGCACTGTGGAGAGCATCCTGACCGGCTGTATCACCGCCTGGTTTGGAAACAGCACCGCTGGCAACCGTAGGGCTCTGCAAAGGGTCGTGCGAACTGCCCGCCACATTGTTGGAGGTGAGCTTCCCTCCCTCCAGGATATCTACACCAGGCGGTGTACAAGGAAAGCCCGGAGGATTATCAAAGACTCCAGCCACCTGTCCCACAGACTGCTCTCTCTGTTGCCCTCAGGGCGACGTTTCCACAGCATCCGATCCCGCACTAGCCGACTGAGGGACAGCTTTTTCCCTCAGGCTATCAGGCTAATGAACAGTCACAAATAACTCACCTACATCACACTCCCACTCACACAACATGCCATGCACTGCACTCTAACACCGTTCAACTGGACTACACGCACACACTGCACTAACACAACCTATCTGCTATCACTGGACACCATACAATGCACATCCACGACACTGCATATGCATAATCTGTTGCACCTTTGCACATCTATCTGCTGCTCAACCAACCAATCTGCTGTTAATTTATAATCTGTTGCACCTCACATTATTACTATGCATAGACTACATTATGTATAGATACTGTACATAATGTAGATGTGCTCATACGGTGTATAATGTGTCGTTGATAATTATGTCTTTATAGTACACTAAGTGTACTGAGTATATGTATGTGTATTTTGCACATTGTCTTCTGTACAGTCTGTAAATATGTACTGTCCATATGTAAATTGCTGTTGCTTTTTTGCACTGTCTGTCCATATGTAAATTGTTTGTTGTTTTTTTTGCACTGTCTGTCCATATGTAAATTGCTGTTGTTGTTTTTTTGCACTGTCTGTCCATATGTAAATTGTTTGTTGTTTTTTTGCACTGTCTGTCCATATGTAAATTGTCTGTTGTTTTTCTGCACTGTCTGGAGCACGCTCATAAGAATTTCACTCACCAAGGCACTTGTGCTGTGGTGATGTGACAATAAAAGTGATTTGATTTGAATAAATATATATAATAACAAAACCCAACCACAAAGGAAGAAAGGGGGACAACGGATTGTGCCAAACAAACAAAAAGGTTATCTAACTTCTAATACTAACATAAAAAAGAACAGATCAAAGAAACAGACTTCAACGTCCGTGACGTCGTAACTAAGCTACACTAACTAATAAACATAAATACAGCGGGTGGCACAAATCCCTAACTAGTGTTTTAACACAAACAAATTTACTACGTGTGTACAATGTATGTCACGTGACATCTTACCTATCCCCTTCTCCTTTGTGGAACGCAACATTCACTAGTGAAAAGGTTTTGGGCACAGCCAAAACAAGGAACGTGAACATACATGAGAACAACGTAATAAAAAATAAAACACACAAACAGTTTTCTCTCTCACTCTAAACAAGCAAAGGTTCTCTCTGCAAAGGTTCTCTCTACAAAGTTCTCTAACAAAGGTTCTCTCTACAAAGTTCTCTAACAAAGGTTCTCTCCCATACTGGCAGCAGCATGGTCTTTAATATCCGCTTCACCAGGTGTCACTCATCATGCTGATGCAGATCCCGCCTCCCAAGGCGCTGCCACTCATCTCATTAGTCTAAACTGACAAGCAAGATAGCCAATCAGCAACAACCTAAGAAAGTGAAAGTAAGAGAAACAGACAGGACGGGAAAAAACATACAACACACACACACACACAATACTATAAACGTCCTTACAGACGTAACAAGCATCCACATGTCAAGATGCATGATCTAGATTTGTCACACTGACTCACCTTTCTTTGGAAGAGGAAGTAGCTTTTCGGTTCTCTCTCTATTATCTGTTTTTGGTCAGGTCAGGTTAGGTTTGTTGCATTTCACTTTAAAAGTAAGTGTGCTCTGCCGATAAATTTGATTGACCAGGCCATAATTTATTCTGTTTGTCTGTCTCTCTGCCTGTCTCTCTGTCTGTCTCTCTATCTGTCTGTCTTTCTGTCTCTCTTTGTCTGTCTCTCTGTCTGTCTCTCTATCTGTCTGTCTTTCTGTCTGTCTCTCTCTGTCTCTATCCATCCGTCCATCCGTCTGTCTGTCTCTCTGTCTCTCTGTCTGTCTCTCTATCTGTCTCTCTGTCTGTCTCTCTATCTGTTTGTCTTTCTGTCTCTCTCTATCTGTCTCTATCCATCCGTCCATCTGTCTGTCTGTCTGTCTGTCTTCTAAATATATACTGTATGTGTGTTTTAATTAATATACATATAAAGTACGCACACATACATCATTTACACAACTTTTATTTTGGATGAGATTAATCACAGTTAATCGTTGCCCAGCACTATTGATCTGTTTGTTTATGTATTTAAATATGTTATTGTCTACACCAGGTCACAGAAATATTAAACCGTTATAAAGAGTATTTTTTTTCCTAACTGTACGGCTGTAGTATCTACCAAATTCTAGATTGGAGCATTATTGTAAAATCAACATTTCTGTTCCAATACATCCCTAACGTCCACTCTGTGTGCAGCTGCAGGAACTCAGTGTGAGTACTGGAGTGGTGGCATATTGGGCAGCGAGCCGTCCTATGGGCAGTATGATGCAGTTACAGCAGACACACAGGGGTCCAGAATTCGCTCACAGTCTCATTGACGTGGAGGGGCCGTTTGCTAATGTCAGCAGAGGTGAGTTTGCACCTGTGTGTGTGTTGTTGTAGGTGTACATATGTATGCTTATGTTTGCACGTGTTGTTTCAGATGACTGGGATGCGGCCGTAGCCAGTCTCCTGCAAGTTTCTCCTCACGTCTCTCAGGCTCTGTGGAGTAACACAGTCCGTTGCTACCTCATATACACACAGGAGACCAGAGCAGAGCTGCAGGCCTTTATACAAGTACACCTGCTCTGATAACACATCTTAAATACACACATTCTCACATTTTAGCAATCTTCATCTATTTGCATCTCTCTTTCAGACTCATTCTTTGAGGCTGCAGAGGTTTTGTGAGGGTTTGGGTCATTTCTATCTGAACGTGTCATTTCCTGAGGAGAAGGCTGCTCTGTATGCTGCTGAACGCAGGCAGGAGATCGAGAGGAGCTCTGTGTGTGTGCTGCTACTCAAGTCCTCAGTGACCAGGTGGTCTTTCTATCTTACTTTTGATCATTTTATTGTTGATATGAATCACATGTCTCTATTGAATGAATCTATTCTGCTGTTTTAGTTGTGTTATAGAGGATGTGGAGGAAGCATTTGTGAAAACCCCAGACTCTCGGCCTCTCTTGCTGTATTTGCGAACTGGTGACAGAAAAGGAGAAAAGGAAGAGGTGTCCGCCCTCAGCCCATCCACTAGAGATTTGCTGGAGAGAGTTAACAAAGCTGACAAGAGTGCCAAACTTAAGGTCATTTAAAATTATTCATTTGGGTTTAAAAATTATTTTGAAATTCCTGAAGTTTCTTCTGAAGATACTTTTTTTTGAAAGATCATAAGGATTTCAAATGTTTTTCTAAACGTTCTATAGGTCATCAAATTTATTTTAAGAATTCTTCTTTTAAGTTTCTTCTAAGATTATTATATAGAACTTAACATTTCAGACATAGCACCACTATGTGAGGGTAATACATAGCCCACGCTTTTAGATTTAGGATTACACCTTGACTGTATTCAGTTGTTTTTGACCGTGAACAGCAAGTAAGGTGTTTTTAAGGAAATGTTATATTCTTTTGAGATTTTAGGTGATTTAGGTCTTATTTAGATCGTATTCCAGGTTGTTTTGTTTGTTTTAACTGTTTCACATGCAAAGGCAAATCTTTAGCACATCACTACATATATTCCATATGGTCTGTCAGTTTTGAATGCAAACAGCCAATGTGTGTTTTTTATGACCACTTAGACTCATCGAATCAAACGTCACCTTTTGGCGAAATTTGCCATTTTCACCTTGAAATAGGTCATTCACGTGAATCGTGTAGATCTGTAAAAAAAAAAAGTGTGTGTGTGTGGGGGGGGGGGGGAGTCGTTCTCGTATCTGCGAGTCATCTACGTCACCTGTAGCGTTTTATTCCCTATCTTTTTTTCTCTTTTCTGCATTTGATTGACTTAACTTAATGTTCTTTTTCTCATCCAACCAATATCACTCCTGAAGCTTTTAGATGCTGCTGACAACTGTCCATATTTCCTTTTTCACCCCTGACGAGTTTGCACCCCTGCGAATGAAGTACAGTTCAAAAATGACCAAGAAGCTTAGAGGGATCAAGAATTTCAAACATAGAAATAATATTGTGGGGTGTAGTTCACTTTCACACTTAATTTTTGGTGAATTATTTTTGCTTCTTGTTTTCGGCAGGTAGTGGATCATGCAGGGTCTGTAGAGGAAGGAGCTGCTCTTATCTTCACTCAACTTGAGAGAGTTATCAAACAAGTAAACACACACAGGAAAACACAAGCGGGCGTTGTGGTTAATAGCATTCTGGTACTTAGTGTTCTCGCACTAAGTGAACATGCACTTGACAATTGTTAAAAAATAACCCAGCTGTCAAGAGCTTGGTAAATACTGGGCAGCACACATGTTATGTTAAACTAACAATGCAAATACTTACTATATAAAACTATTTACAACAAAAATAATATATGTAATAGATTTACAGTGAAATTAAATCTATGCTAAAATACAGTAGGAGCAGACTCGGTGGAATGTCAAGTGAAAATGACTGTTGACTGTCTAGTTTGAAACAGAAAAAACAGAAGTGGATAACTCTGCGATTACATATTATTTCTACTGTTGGTAAAACTGACCCAGCCACTGAAGTAAAAACAACAACGACTTTGAAAATAACCCGGCTTTTGTGTAAATATATAAGCATTTTTTAGAGTGTGGTTCACTATTTAAGGTTCTGAAAGAAGAACTTATTTTCTTGAGATGCATAATGTTAAACAGAAAGGTTGATGATACACGAGGCAAGTCTTTCTTCAGGAGTTGTTGGGTTTGGAGTTAGAAGAGAGTGGAGCGGTGGAGGAGAGAGAAGAGGAAGACTCTGGCGATGTGCTGTGGGATCTTCATGATGAGCAGGAGCAGATTGAGGCATTCCAGCAGGCCTGCAGCAGCGCTTCCAGATTCAGCTTCCAGAAGGCATGATGGCTCTGTTATAATTTTCTGTATTGTTCGTTATGGACAAAGCATTTTAATTAATGATTTAAGTCCATAAGACATCTTTGTAATTCTGTGTATTTTACAATAGCTGAAAGTACTACACCTACAATATGCTAAAATTAAACAAATAAACTGTATACGAATGGCAGCTGAATGCTGAATTGTTTCTTTTCTCAGTATGTCGACCAAATCAATGACATGGTAGCCACCCCTCCACCCACCCCACCACTGCTGGTATCTGGTGCACCTGGATCGGGCAAATCACTACTGCTTGCTAAATGGTTGTTTCATCTTAACTCTAAATATGAGGTATTTTAGACAATAATAATGTACAACTATTTTCACACTCTAAACAATAAGTCATTGCTCTGCAGGAT
Source organism: Oxygymnocypris stewartii (assembly GCA_003573665.1). NCBI lineage: Eukaryota > Metazoa > Chordata > Actinopteri > Cypriniformes > Cyprinidae > Oxygymnocypris > Oxygymnocypris stewartii. The sequence continues at coordinate 346,796 of QVTF01018623.1, read as the reverse complement.
AGAGTTACAGCAGAAAGACTCTCCCAACACCCTCATCCTGTATCACTTCACGGGACATCCCCTCTCTACCAGCACAGATCCAGTGCTCATCATTAAGCGCCTCACAGTGAAGGTCAGATACAGATACACACACTCATTTCACTCTATTAAGTTCCTTAATCTGTGAAAAGAACAGAGGCACAGACCAGAATCAGTTCTGTTATAACTAGTGGTTTATATTCACAAGGTCTCCTAAACAAACAGTACATCTGTTCATTTTTACAGTGATAGTTTAACTATAAAGCAGCACTTGGTTTCCTTTTATCACGAATGTTTTCACCCTTATACTACAGATGTGACCTGTCCTGGTTGCTATCGGCATCACAAGCATTAGATCTAGACTTCCTGAACTACTGTTTCCCCCACAAGTCATAAACTCCTTCACACATACAGTCTTTATTGGTACATTTTCTGGTATGAGAAATTGTAACATTACCAGTATCATGCTATTTGGGCCAATCATAAATCAATCTGTTTACTGTAAGTGCCACTGCTTTTTCTATGTAAACACAAGACCCTACCGACCCTAATGATGATTGACATCATGGACTTTACCGGTATCTTGGTACTGATGTGTGAATAATATCTTACCAGTAATAAGAAGGTTACATAAAAGGGTTTTATAGACACAATTCAAGCATAGTTAACTAAAAATAAAACTTTCCTCTGAACAATTTCTCTTTCCCAATCGTCCTTGTAGCTGCTCCAGCATTTCTGGTCTATTTCCGGCCTCTCGATGGACCCTTCTAAGATCCTCGAAGAGTTCCCTCGCTGGCTAGAGCGGCTGTCTGCGCGTCACCACGGCAACATCATAATCATCATTGACTCCATTGACCAAATACAGGTAACACTTCCTCAAATAGTCTTCCTCATTGAGCTGTGGTGTGTTTTGTCGTAATTTTTAACAATCTGTGCTAGTGAAAACACAACTAAACACCCACATTTATTTTCTTTATGTGTGGGAGTTAATAGTAATTAATTTTACATTTTGCCATCAACTGTTTACATAATGCTAAAATGTATTTAATTTCAGCAGAAATGTTCAGCCTTTTTCTATATGGAAAGTGTATTTCTATATATTTTATTAGGAAATAAATAAATAAATTATTTTGTTTTATTAGATATTTGTTAGTGACTAGATATTTGTTTGTGTATATGTACACACACACAGTTAAATATAGTTTTAAATGACATGTAATCAGATCTCAAAATAACTATCCATTTGTCTCTACGTACATTATAATGTTAAGATACCTAAATTGACTTTCACATTTTTTTTGTTTTGTTTAACTTGACTAAATTATATAGAGAATAGTATAACATTTTAATATTTATCAGGCAGTAATCAGTTTTTTAACTATAGTATAAAATAAATATCAGCTTTCCATTATTCATTATATATTCTTCAGCATGATCAGTTTGTTATTTTTGTATTCCCCAGAATGCTGAGCGGCACTTGAAGTGGCTGATTGATCCTCTTCCTGCTAATGTGAGAGTGCTGGTGTCAGTTAATGTGGAGACCTGCCCACAGGCATGGAGGTTTGGGATGCACAAACACACACAAAAACTAATTTGAAATTATGCATGCATGTAATATTATACACAGGTAGATAATCGCAAAACATATTATGTTGTTTAGATTGTGGCCCACGCTGCACCTGGACCCACTCAATCCCAGCGAGGTAAAGAGTGTCATCAGCACAGAGTGTGTGAACAGCGATATCAAACTAACCAAAGATCAGGTAAACATCTTTGTCAGTCCGTGTTCATATTTGTTTATGTATTTTGAGTAGGAGTATCGTCTGTATTGCTTGCAAACAGGAAAAGAAGTTGGAGAGGCATTGCCGTTCAGCTGCAACTTGCAATGCGCTCTATATCTCACTACTGGCAAGACTTATTACACAGTGAGTAGATTGTGAATTTGTGGGTCTGTGTCTATTAATATTCCAAGTTTGTATTTATAGTTCTGCGCATGAGAGTGTGAGAGCATGAGCACGAGAGTGTGATATACTGTATATATATATTTAGTGGTGGCCAAAATTGTTAGAACACTTTGCATATTTAAGAGTTTTCAGTTGTTTTGGTTGAATTGGCCATTACAGTACCCATAAAATGAACTATTGCCAGAGCTATCTACGACGGAAGGAATCTGCTGGAATATTGAAAATGATGGACTGGCCCCGCCAAAGGCCTCAACCCCATCTAGCGAATTTGGTGCGAGTTGGAAAATAAACTGGACAAATCTATTGTACATTCGAAGGAAAGCCTTTGGCTTGAGTTGCAGAAGGCATGGGATAGCATTAGTGTTTTAAGTTCTCAGGAAATATATTGACACTATGCCAGAGACATGTGCTGCTGTAATCGCTGCAAAAGATGGACATACCAAATATGAAAGTTAAAAGTGGATAAAAACAGTACGACTCACTTAATCTGATATTTGTTGTACTCCGAGCAATCATCTGTATGTTTCATGAACATTAAGAAATTAAATCATGTTTTGGAGGCAAAAAAAGGTCAATATCTTCAGATCTGTCAGATGTCTGTTAATTTTAGCCACCACTGTATATATTGTAGAATGACACATTTCTGGTAAGCAACAAGACAGGCTTGGTTTAATTAAATTGAAACATTTAATGCACAATATTTAAAATGTATATGTAATATACAGTGCCTTGCGAAAGTATTCAAACCCCTTCATTTTTTCACGTTTTGTTATGTTGCAGCCTTATGTTAAATTACTTTTTCCCACATCAATCTACACTCCATACACCTTAATGCCAAAGTAAATAAAAGGTTTTTAACATCTTTGCAAATGTATTAAAGATAAAAAACTTAATTGATTCCATTGCATAAGTATTGATACCCTTATCTGGGGCAGTTGTAATGTTATGCTCCGGAGCATTCATTTTGCTTGTAAATGTTACCACTCTTTGACTGAAGTTAACCTGTGGCAAATTCAATTGAATCGGTATGATCTGGAAAGGCACACGTCTTAATAAAAGGTTGAACAGCTAAAATGCATATTAGAGCAAAGACCAAACAATGAGGTAAAAAAAAACTGCCTGTGTAGCTCAGAGACAGGATTGAATCAAACCACACATCTGGGGAAAAGTTCAGAAACAATTCTGCTACATTTATGGTTCACAGAGTCATGTAGTCTCTCTTACCCTTAATGGAAGATATTTAAAACAACCAGGACTCTTCTTAGAGCTGGCCTCCAGGCCAAACTGAGCAATTTATGGAGAAGGGCTTTGGTTAATGTGGTGACCAAGAACCTGATGGTCACTCTTGTTGAGCTCCATGAGCATATGTGGAGATAGGAGAAACCTGCAGAAGGACAAACATCACTGCAACACTCCACCGATCTGGGCTTTATGATAGTCTGGTCAAACTCAATCCTCTCCTCATAAGAACACACTTGGAATTAGCAAAAAAAAGGACCCTCAGACTGTGAGAAACAAGATTCTCTGGTCTGATGAAGCTCAATTCCAAGCATCATGTTTGAAGGGAACCAGGCATTGCTAATCACCTGCAGAGTACCATCCCAAAAGTAAAGTGTGCTGGTAGCATCCTCACGCTGTGGGGCTGTTTTTCAGCTGCAGGGACTCGTCAGAGTAGAAGAAAAGCTCAATGCACCAAACTATTGAGATCCGCTTAATGAAAACCCAGTCCTTAGCATTCAGAACCTCAGACTGGGCAGAAGGTTCACCTTCCAACAGGACAGTGACCCTAATCACACAGCAAGAGTGGCTTATAGACAACTCTGTGAATGTCCTTGAGTGGCCCAGCCAGAGCCTGAGCTTGAACCCAATCAAATATTTCTGGAGAAACCTGAAAATGTGCGTTTGCCATCTAACCTGACAAAACTTGAGAGGTGAAGAGGTGAGGTGAAGAATGGCAGATAATTGCTAAATGCTGATGTTCAAAGCTTGTCACATCATACCCAAAAATACTTGAGGCTGTAAAGGTGGGTAAGTACTGCGTTAAGGGTTTGAATACTTATACAATGCACTTATTTCAGTAAAAATTTTGTGTACCGCCACCTATCTCTCAAATGGACCATTGACCCTCCTAATTGAGATTTGTCAATGGTCCACCTACAGTAACCTTAAAACAGCTAAATTTTAGTCTAATTATTCTGTCTCTCTTTAGCACACACTTTGTCTGTTTGTATGGGAAAATAATATTTTTATGTCTAATCTGTCAGCTCTAGATCCTCCTGGACGTTGGAGAGGACTCTTCAGCAGTGTGCGCTGTTTCAAGATACAGTATCGCTATACAGTCTGGGCCTGAAGGTGGCGCTAGACTCACTCAGCACGGATCAGGAAAAACACATCATGAAAGAGGTCACCTGTCCAAAGTCACCTGTTAGAAGAATCACTAAAAAACACTAAACTACACAGTTTAATTTATTTATTTGTATTTTCTTCTTGTGTAGTTATTGTGTCTGGTATGTGCCAGTCACAACGGCATCAGTGAATCCGAGGCTTTGGAGCTGTTCCCAGACCTGAGTTTTCCCGCTCTCACCTCACTGCTTCACAATCTGGAGAGACTCCTCATCATTACCTACGCCTGTGGCCTCATTCGCTTTCAGCACCCACAGGTGTGTATGTCTCAGTATCTTTAAAGTTATATTTATATAAGTTATACTAAATATGGTACTGTGATCTTTGTTGGGTGAATATTTCACTTTCACATCTCACTGACAGAGAATTAACAGAGGTAAATAAAAATCAAACTGGCTTGTGTAACCGTGTATCATTTCCAGGCATGTGAAGCGGTCAACCAGAAGTTTCTAGATGGGGGCAAATGCCGTGGATCCTACAGAGAGAAAATCATTTGGTTCTTCAGTGAACAGCTGAAGTAAGAATAACTTATTGAGCATATTGCAGAAATGGGATTTTTTTTTTAATGTATATGTATTTTTGTGTTTTTTCTGACCTGGGAAGAGAATTGTGTAAATCTAAAGGGTGGGGGTGGGGAGGGGTTAATTAATTTGTAATTAATCACAAATTACTGTGATTTCTATGGAATTATATTTGTGTCAATAAAAATGAACGTCACTTTATAAAAATGAACGTAACTTTATACAAACGAACGTAACTTTTCCAGAAACGATCAAAAATATGCCATTACAAAAGAAGAAAAACACAATGAAAACAAAAAAAAATTACTCAGTCGCACAAATTTAACATGCTCTTCAAATAGGCTTCATTCTTTGTTAATGATTTTCATAGATTCGTTTTCGCAAATCGTGGATTCTGAATGCGTTGCCACAGATTTCGCTTACGCTTCGCAAATTTTCGTTTGCTGTTTTGGCACAAACCTCTCGTGGGGGCGGGCTTAACAGCGATCCACTCTGATTGGCTAGTGAGCTTTTGATAGACAGCTGCTCTGGAATTACAGACGTCAGTGGCGCCCATATTGGAAAGCTGTCACGGTGATTTGTGTGCAATACGTCGTGCTTGGTTTGTATTATATTAAGTATGTAAATAATATTTGACCTTCGGTCGTCTCAGTCTGTAAAGATGAGCTCTCAGGAGAGACACAGAGCGGCATCATCGTCCTCCTCAGCTTGTCCCTCAAGGCAGCTTGAAGTAAATTCGTGTTACTAAAGTAACGTTAATCAATAACATCGATAAAAGTTTTATTCATGTACAGTGTGCAACAGTTCGTTGCGGATTATCAGCATCTGGAGGTCAAATATTATTTACATACTTAATATAATACAAACCAAGCACGACGTATTGCACACAAATCACCGCGACAGCTTTCCAATATGGGCGCCACTGACGTCTGTACTTCCAGAGAGCAGCTGTCTATCAAAAGCTCACTAGCCAATCAGAGTGGATCGCTGTTAAGCCCGCCCCCACGAGAGGTTTGTGCCAAAACAGCAAACGAAAATTTGCGAAGCGTAAGCGAAATCTGTGGCAACGCATTCAGAATCCACGATTTGCGAAAACGAATCTATGAAAATCATTAACAAAGAATGAAGCCTATTTGAAGAGCATGTTAACCAAGGCTGTGGGCAGAACACTCTTAGCATCTGTGAAATTTAACACTCACCAAGCACCAAATTGTTGTTAGCAAGTAGATGAAATGGTGATACTATGTGGCTGTAAATGTTTCAGAGTGAAGTGATACTGTGTTCATTTTCACCCTAGCAGCGCATCCTCTGGTGTTTTCAGTTCTCAGTTCACAGTAAATGCTGCTACACACTAATTCCATTTATTTTATTTTATTTTATGTTATTTTTTATTGCAGTACAATGATATTATTGTAATGGTAATATTTTAATAATATTTTTTTAAATAATAACAAATATTATTTAATTTTGATTGCAGTACAATGGTATTATTGTAATAGTAATTAGTATTTATTTATTTTATAATTTAAATCATAAAATAAAATAATAATAATTATTGTTGTTGTTGTATTGTCATTTTTTCCTTAGCTGATCACATGTCTGATATTCTCTAAGATCAAAGCATTTATCGACAAATAACTGCCATGTTGGATTGTTTTGTTAAATATTTTTTGTTGCTTCAGGCAAGACAGAGTGACGTGGAGGGTGGCTGATGAACTGCCTTGGTTACTGCAGCAGCAGGAAGATCAAAGTAAACTACAGATGAGTTTGCTTAACTTGTTTGTGTCCCAGAACCTGTACAAAAGGTACATTCTTACATTCCTGCTGTATCTCTGATTTATGTGTGAATATGTGAAATAACGTCTTGCTGCTGATGTGTGTTCGCAGGGGTCATTTCTCTGAGCTGCTGACATACTGGCAGTTTGTTGGTAAGGATAAGTGCTCAATGGCAACAGAGCTATTTCGATTCATTGAAGGAGTTTGAGAAGACCTGTGAGAGTGAGCAAAGCATGAGCCAGCTGGCCAGCCTGTACGAGACACTAGGCCGCTTCCTCAAAGACCTGGGACTTCTCAGCCAGGTGATACAGATGGAAAGACTGACGATCACCTTTATTCATTTTAAAGTGTGTGGAAATGACGTGAATGTTTTGTATTTAAGGCGGTGGCCCCCTTGCAGCGCTCCTTAGAGATCCGTGAGACCGCTCTGGATCCGGACCACCCAAGTGTGGCTCAGTCCCTGCACCAGCTGGCAGGGGTTTATGTTAATTGGAGGAAATTTGGAAATGCAGAGCAGTTATACAAACAAGCTATGGAGATCTGTGAAAATGCTTACGGCCCTGAACACAGCACTGTCGCTAGAGAACTAGACTCACTCTCGCTCCTCTACCAGAAACAAAACAAGTACAGCACATTTTTCTTAAAATTCATACTCCACTATGCGGATATTGCAGAGGCTTTGTTCTAAATCCTAATAAGCTGCCTTCTGAGGAAGAACCCATCCCAAAGAACTAAACTAAAACCCTCTACATTATGCAGCAAACTAGTAAACATGGAAATATCCAGAAAGTCTTAACAGTCAAATAAGCATAAGAAACATAGCACACAAATATTAGAATCAATGTTTCATTTTTAAATGTTAAATATTATATTGGTCATTTTAAACATTTTATTGGTCGTTTTGTATTTTGGGGTGAGATTTTAAGAATTTAAGATGTTTGTTTTCTATTTGAATATATATGTTAAATGTAATTGATTTATGTGATGGCGAAGCTGTGTGTGTGTATATATTTTTTATGCATTGCATTCTGGGATTGCTTTTATGAAACCAATCTTAGGCAGCTTTCTAGGATTTGGAAAATATACCTATTTTTTATGATGTTGTTAATTTAGTTAGGGCTGGGCTAATTCTGTTTTTTGTTTTGTTTTATCTAGATATGAGCAGGCCGAGAAGTTGAGAAAGAGATCAGTCCTGATAAGACAGAAGACAGCACGACAGAAAGGCCACATGGTAAGGAAAGGGCTAATGGTAATTGTAGCCACATTTGTATCTAATTTGGTCCCACTCCATAAACTGAGTTCAGAGTGATAAAACTGTATCTCTTATACTTTATGTGCTTGTGTTCTTTTTAGTATGGTTTCGCTCTCTTGAAGCGGAGGGCACTGCAGTTAGAGGAACTTACTCTTGGCAAAGACTCAGCAGATTGTGCCAAGACTCTAAATGAGCTTGGTGTGCTTTATTACCTGCAGAACAACCTGGAGTGAGTAAATCATCATTTCATACATACCACACATCCTGGAAATTTTGGAATTGTGCATTGCAGATTTTCAGTCATTGGAAATAAGAAAAACACCTTGTCAAATATTTTTTAATCACTAACAGTTTTAGTAGATATTTCAAATACAATTAAAATGCAACCGGTCTTGATACAAATATCACATTTGTTTTGAGTTTTGCTGAATTAATTTTTACTGAATAATTTGGACCTATTTCCAGGCTGCTCAAAGCTGTTGTGAGAAAAAATAGAAGGAAAAAAAACACTTTTCATAGTATTTGCACTGTATTCTCTTCTTCCCCTTGACTGGGTTCAGCTGGGCCTATTTCTTCTACATGCCTGTCATGGGTGTTGCTTTCTTTGCCACTTAGTAGTACATTAACAGTCATGTCTTGGCCCCATATTATGTATATTGGTTTTTAATGAGCTCCAAAAAATTAAGAGCTTCTGGGGCATTTTCTTCATCATGGTGATGTTCAAAGGTAACACATAACCATACCCGAGAGACAGGTTGTTTTTTCTGTCTTTGCACAGTTTCAGTGTACAGATGGAGCCAAATGGGAGCACACAGCTCCTGTTTGGTTAAATCAGGGTGCAGATTACTGACAATCAATGACCTCAATAGATCAGAGCTCCTCTCCTTTTCTTAGGGTTTTCATTTCCTCTTGCAAACCTCTGCAAGGCAGGGCTTCCTCAAAGTTTGAGATTGTGTCATATATATCAAATCTGTCACTGTGCCTTGCTAGGGCTTTAATAGTCATGTTTTTGGATGTGGTTTTGTGTGTGTAGATAGATAGACATTGTATGGACAACTTGTTGTAAACTATTCTTATACTTCAGTACTTTATTATAATACACATTTTCCATTTGCAGTTATGTAATATGCATTTTAACATGTTGGCGTTTATTCATAGTGCTGCAAAAATGTTCTTGACCCGTTCCCTGGAGATGCGACAGCGTGTGCTGGGCCCAGATCACCCCGACTGCGCCCAGTCTCTGAACAACCTAGCCGCGCTTCACAGCGAAAGGAAAGAGTATGAGAGTGCCGAGGAGCTGTACGAAAGAGCACTTGACATCCGTAAACGAGCACTCGCCCCAGATCATCCCTCTCTCGCCTATACCCTCAAACACTTGGCCATGCTTTACAAACGCAGGGTGAGAAACCACAGGAAAGAGTCACATCTCACTTGCTCTGCAGAACACGTAGCAATCAAGTGGCGATTATGCATGCATTCATTCTGCAATGTTTGTCTTTGTGTGCGTTTGTCTTTTTAATATTATTAATGATTCTGAGACCCTTTTTTTATTGGCTGTCTGTCTGTGTGTATGATAGGGAAAGCTGGAAAAGGCAGTTCCTCTGTATGAACTGGCTCTTGAAATCAGAGAGAAGAGCTTTGGGCCTAAACACCCCAGTGTTGCCACCGCTTTGGTTAACCTTGCAGTGCTCTATTGCCAGCTGGTGAGAAACATCTCAGATTTCTCCCACCTGCTGTATTTTAAAACTATCCAGTCTGCTCTCTGGTGATGTGACTCATGTGATGTGTGTTTGTGTTGCAGAAGCAGCACAGTGATGCATTGCCTTTGTATGAGCACGCTCTAAAGGTATATGAAGATAGTCTCGGCCGACTGCACCCTCGTGTTGGAGAGACTCTGAAAAATCTGGCTGTACTCAGGTTAGCCATATTTTCTTAACTCATCTATACCAGTTAGATTTATATTAAATTCTCGGCAAATTCAACAACCGTATTAGGCAGCAATTAAGAACTTTTTCTCATAATTATTACAATGTAAGGATAATATTTAGAGATCGACCGATATATCGATTTACCGATATTTAAGCATTTTACCACTATCGGATATCGGTTTTGTAATATCGGATTCACAGATAAATGTCACCATCTAGTGGTTATTTTGAGAATTGCACGCTGGATCGCTATTGTGTCTGAGAGGAGACGAGACAACAACAACGGCATCCAGGTACTTGATTTTCTGTAGTTAGTAAACTTTATTTAACATAACAGCTATTAATGAACAAATTGGATGTATTACATAAATGCCTGATATGCAGTTTATGCAGCTTGGCTCTAAGAAATAGAGACGAACTCACGAAGTCATGTAAGATAATCCGTCAATCTTTCCCAATAAAGACGTAACTGTGCATGCATTAAATAATACAGCCATGAATGAAGGCATGTTGGAAATAAAAGCGCTGAATTTAATTCTCTCTCTGTTGTATATGCTCATCTTAGTCTCGTGAAGCCGCTTTCATATTCCTGTTCACTCAACGATAGATGCTCAGGAAATGCTCCAGCATGGCCACCGCATGGAACTTTTAACAAGATTCACTTGTTTAAAACACTAAATTATATTAACATTTACTATATAACGATTATTTCGCCAATAAACATCTAAATAAATACATCCCTATCGAAATGTATTATTTATTATATCCGCAAGAGATCTCAGTTTGAGTATAGTTCTGTGTAAATAGATTATAGATAGAATTTTATAATTCTGATATAACATACCAGTTGAGAAATGTAATAAAATACAATGTTTTGTTTGTTATAGCTTAGTTCAATATTCCAGAGAATATTATTAATTGAATTAACATTATCCAGTGAATTATTCTTCACTCTTTAGCCTATTAAACAGCTTATAAACCTAAAACTGTAGTTCAAAATGAAGTTGATGACTCCTGCCCTTTATTTTCTCCATTAGAAAACATTAGACATTCTTTTGCTTATTGTTAATATCAGTGTTGCTGATGATGCTTTTTATAAAAAAAAAATATTGTTGTAATTTGAAGATTAAATTTAACATGAAAGACATGTTAATGCATGTTAATTTTCAACCGTTTTTTGTTGTTGTTAAGATGATTGAAAGGTGGAAAAACCAAAGTGAAGTATGGACTTACTTCAATCTGTTATTTATTTTCTTTATAACAGTAAATAAATATCAGTTCTACATATCGGTTATCGGGTACATAAACATGCAAATAATTGGTATCGGTTATACAAAATCTATATCGGTCGATCACTAATAATATTACATCGTAAGGATAATATTTGACCATTTTGTATGTTAATCTAAGGTTAGCATAATTTTGAGTCTTTACAAATGTTGTCGTCATCTGAAATCTTTGCAAAAGGACAAATATTTACAGCAGCCAAATATGGAGTGCCTCAAGGATATGTATTAGGCCCTCTGCTGTTTTGATTATACATGCAGCCCTTGGGCACATTTTAGTACATTTTATAAAAATTGTATTTAAAAAAAATATGTAAATAATAGAGGGTAAGTAATTAACCATATCTAGAAACCAAAATTGTATAACTTGGACCAGTCATATTCACGTAGCAACCATCCAGCACACACTAGAAACCTCAGCAATAACATGGTAACCACTCTTACTTTCTCAGCTATGAAGAGGGAGATTTTGAGAAGGCTGCTGAACTGTACAAGCGAGCAATGGAAATAAAAGAGGCAGAGCCATCTCTGGTGTGCGGTAAGGCCCCCTCGCGTCACTCATCTAGCGGCGATACCTTTAGCCTGCGAAGCCCCGCCCTGCCTCACACCTCAAGGTGACACCTGACCCCTCAACACTTACCAAGGTGAACTCTTACCTCTATTAATGAAGCCATATTGGCCACACTTGATGTGTTCAGGCATGTGCTTGAAGTCTACATGGAGCAATCAGATATGCATGGTAAGAAAACATTGGAATCCAACATGGTTCTCATTCTTACTGTAATTTACAGTATACATAAGTGTTTTAATGTATCATTCATTGTCACTGGGTTTATAAAATGTGCTTTCTGACTCTCAAAAAGGCCAAATCTGAGAAAGTGTTTTGTACCTGTGATTTTCAATGACTGTTGAAACACAGCACTCCATAGCATCAGCATACCAATGACATTTCAAATGCACTGCTGTTAAACTGTTAGGTGTAGTAGTGTTTAGTAAAGTCACTATGACTAGAATAGTGTTATTTATGGAAGGTCACCTCAGAGTGGGAAAAAAACAACAACTGACTGTTAGTTTAAATACATTTGGGAGATATAAAGGTATGTGAGATACTGAGTAGTGAGAAATAAAGATAAGAGGCCACATTTGCAAGAAATAAAGTCTAAATTCCAAAAATAAGGTTGCAATTATGAGAAATTCTCTAAAATTAAAATACACTAAAGTCATGAAATATGAAGTCACAATTAGAAGATATGAAGTTGCAGTTACAAGATATATATATAGTAGCAATTAGGAGAACTTGCAATTTTGATACAAGAAGTCACAATTTAAATAAATGTTGCTATGAGATATGAAGTAATTTGGAGAAATAACATTGTAATGTGAATTTGGGTTACAATTATATAAATTCACAATTGTGAAATATGAAGCAGCAACAGGAAAAAAAGTTGCATGTCAAGGTATGAAGCCACATTTATGAAGTGTGAAGTTGCACTTGCAACTGCAAGAAATAATGGCGCAATTATATAATTTTTTCTTCTCTCAGATGGCAAAAGGCCTTCATAGTAATGAAGCATGATTGTTCATGCAATGCAAAATATTACTTGCATTTCTCTATATATATATATTTACTTGGCTGAAAATGCAAATAATTTTTCTCCAATTATCACTATGAGAAACTTTTTTAAATTATAAACTTGAGTACAAGTCGAATGACTTGGTTAAAGTTCAAAATGTTGGTAGAAATAGAATTACCTTGGTATTTTATACAATGTCAGTATTCGTTTCTTCCAAAGCACTTTTCACTTGCATGGTACAAAAACATTTTGGAAAAGCTGATGTGTGATCAATTTCCGCAAATATTTTCAGGTTTCGATCACTGCTGCATACAGCATATGCAAACACAAAGTCAAGCTTAATGGAAGTTCGCATCATTTGAGAATTGCAATACAACGACTAAATACCTTCTTGTCTGCATGCAAAATATGTGGTCCAGTGTCTCAGCTCCTTCCTTTGGTCTATGGCCTGCTTCCTGTCATGCAAATTAACCTCTTTGCCATAAAATGCAGAACTGTTGTAAATTGCACAGCATTACTAAAGGACAGCTCTCATACATATCCATACAAAACACTATATTATATCAAGATACAGGTAATGAAAAAAAAGTCTGATTTTATTGTATTCAATATTTTATTGTATAGGTCTTTAATAAGCATTTAAATGGTTCAACACCACAGAACACAGCGTGTGCAATAATTATGCTTCTTGTAATGCATAATGACCGGGTCCAATATATGTAGTTTATTTTATACAATAACTGTTTATCTGAAAAGATAGATCCTGATATTACGACCGATGTTTTTGTATTTGGAAATGGTACTGCCGTCTTTATTTTTTTAACTGTGAATGTGAAATACCTTGCTATATCACACGTGTGTTTGCTTAGTTGGGGACACTTCATTTCCAGCGATATCGTCAACTTGATTGCATAGATAATATTTAAAGTGAACTGAGCTGGAGAATGCCAAAAGTGAATTCAATAATGAAATGCCTTCAACTGAAAATTGAGTGTTTAATCTTGTCATTTTATATTATTGACACTATTTTCCTGTTTTGAAATTGTGCAGTTGCTTTGTTTACAATTTGTATTGTTAAAAGCGCTATTTAAATAAAGGTGACTTTACGTGTCAAGTTCTGATGGCTACCTGTTTACATAGAAGAGACCTGCATTATGAAGGAATATAAAATACTAAATGGATGCAAAATTGTGGAAATTACAAAATCAAATTTCTGAATGTCTGCCAATACTTATGGATATTTGTACAGGTGCTAAAGCATAATCAGTGCAATGTGCCCCATTTTGTTTAGAAAAAAATCATCTTTGAACATTTGGAGAACATGCTAATTTTTTTATTTACTTCAAACTTCCATTGTTATCATACAATTTGCACCAGGACTTTTATACACTGCCAAAAGTGTATTTTATACCCAATTTATATTAATACATGTGATCCATGCACAAAATAATATTGTGTATCATCTACCAATAAATGCATAATTGAATATAAATAACAGTTGTAGAGGTTTTTACTCAATGCAGAGGAAAATAGATTTCACAATTTGCTAATGCTGCATTCACGTGCTATCGGAATTATCATAAATACGAGTTTCCAAATCGGAAATTGGCCATATAAGGCATCTCTAAGGCCGTTCATGTCCAATTTCCGACTAGGAAGCTTGCATTTACGATAATTCCGATAGCACGTGAATGCAGCATAAGTCTTCTTTAGATTTTTTTACTAGTTTAAATGCAGGAAAAGCTAAATGAAACGATAATGCATTTATTTTTTTATTTGCATTATTATAATGTTATACCATTCAATACAGCAGTCAGAATCAGGCCGATGATGAATGTGTGGAATATTTGTGTGATGATCTGGGTGTCTGTCTACAAGCACATTCAGTATTAGACATGACAATAACATATTTAGATGTGTGACTGAAGTCGTATCCATTTCCGTCACATAGCTGTTAACAACAGCTATTTAAAAACAATCTTTCAGATTGGTTCTATTAACCATTCCATGCTCTGAAACATTAACACTGTGAAAATAAAAGATCAGCAGTATTCAGACTTTCAGTTGAAGTAAACCTGTAAACATCTTGAGTGTTACAGGCTGCTTCCAAAAACAGAATAAAAACTCATTTAGTATGAGTCCTCAGATGTTGAATGTATGCAAGTACAAAATATTGACTTTGTCTTTAGTGTCTGTTGGAGAGTTGTTTTCTGTGTTCAAGGATGTCATTTTCCTCCTGCTTGCTCTTACATCTTTCTCATCTGAGCCATCAGCTCTTCTAAACTCTGATCCGTTTCCTCCACCGTTTCCCCTGATGCTCCATTCTGGCAAAAAGAAAGAACACATGGAGGATTACACATACATGGTAGTCAAGAGACGGTAATGATTACCACGGCTGAATTATTATCAAAAATATAGGAAAAGCACTAATATTGTCACATATAATTACATTTAAAATACAAAGTAATTAGTTCCTGTGAGGAGAAAATGTTTCCGCATGCATTACTCCAGTCTTCAGTGTCACATGATCCTACAGAAGTCATTCTAATATGCAGAATTGCTGCTCAAGAAACATTTCTTATCAATGTTGAAAACAGGTGTGCTGCTTAACGTTCTTTGATAAGTTCAAAACAACAGCATTTATTTAAAATAAAAATAATTTGCAACAAATGTATTTACTGTCAATTTTGATCAATTTAAAGCATCCTTGCTGAATAAAAGTATACATTTTTTTATTTAGTAAATTAGTGTTAATTATTTAGCAAGTAAATGCATTCAATCAGTTATTATTGATCATATAAGCATTTAACCCAAACTAAAAATCACATCAAATATTATAAAATGCAACTTCACTGCCTGTCAACTTGTTTTTCTCCCGAATAACCAAAGTGTTGTGTTATAATTCAGTGGGTCGTACTTTCTCAGGTATGGTGTAGGCTACAGTAATGCCCTCCGGCAGATCTGGTACCGGTCCTGATGCGTCCTGAAGCTCTGCCTCCGACACCTCTGACACCAGCTCAATGCCTGGCAGGAAACAACATCACGTTTAAGCTTACATTACATTTAAAGATTTCTGTTTTATGAGTGAGGAATGTGCTGTGTGTGGGATGCCAACCCCATTCATTGTCCTCATGCACCACTTCCTCTTCTTCCTGTACCACTTCCTGCTTTGGCCGGTCTGCTTCTTTTTTCTGGAGTAAGGAAGGAATAACATCATATACTGTTAGTATTAATACTAACTGGTTGTCACAGTATGCCTTTTTTTACATCCATGTTTAAATAACTTGCCTAGAAACAATTGTTAATGTTTGGGAATTTTTGACTATTACAAATTTTTTAAAGATGTTCAGCAAATCTGAAACTACTTTAAAGACATGCAGTTAAAAAAAATGAATTAAAATGAACTAAAATTAAATATTAAGTTAAAAGAAATATAATTAAGAAAAAATAATCAAGGAAAAACGGTTTCAGAATTAATGTGGTTAAATTATATATTTGTATTAATCAATAAATCTCCCTTTGACTGAACGATCAAGGTGTAGCAGTAACACATAAACATGTGTTGTAGGAGCATCACCTTGTACTCGTCCTGTTGTTGTCTGCAGTGTCTGTCGTCACACTGTGGGTTGGCCTTCATTGCCATGCTCGGGAAGAAATCCTGCATGGCATTATAGCCCAGGTAATAACTCACTGTCCCAAACCCCAACAGATACCTATAACAGACAATTTCATTCCAGCCTCTGTGATCTAATGTCAATTGGAAGTATTGACAGGGCAAGACCTCTGAGAAATT
This sequence comes from Oxygymnocypris stewartii, assembly GCA_003573665.1. Lineage (NCBI taxonomy): Eukaryota > Metazoa > Chordata > Actinopteri > Cypriniformes > Cyprinidae > Oxygymnocypris > Oxygymnocypris stewartii. The sequence continues at coordinate 330,281 of QVTF01018623.1, read as the reverse complement.
GAAATGACCATGGGTTAAGTCAGAATGGTTCAATTTGGTTACGTTACAAAAATGACTTTATTTTGCCATCTAATGGCATTTGTATGATACTACAACAGTAAATGGAAAACCAACTTAAAGTGGTTGTTCCTCTGCCCTTTTGATTTAGTTATTTTTGTTTGACAGAAATCAAATACATTATTTTGTTTTACTGAAATCCTACTGACATGCCAGCTGATAATTATTTGGAACAGTATTATGATATAGTGAGCTGGGGTGGTTTCTGCATTAGGGCGATGCACCATCAAAGTGTGAAAGGGAGGAATTTATTTCAACCACGGTGTGGCGCTAGCTTTTAAACATTGCTCTATTAATAAGAAACATGAAGTCAGGACCTGTCTGTATGGGCTGAATAAAGCAAACCAGTATCTCACCAGTAAAGTGTTGATGGATGACGATTGTAATGGAGGTAAAGACGATTACACTGACGTACAGAAGTCATGCATTATTAGTGTGCTCTGATAGCTCTGCACGAGCGCATTTCAGTATGGTCGCATACAAGGCAAGTGTTTTATGATGGACACTTGCTGAAGAAGCACGTTTTAATAAGAGTTTACAATGGTTAGGGGTATTTATATACATATGGGCATCAACACGTCACTCACTCGGTCTCTGACAGAGGAGCTGTTCACTGGTCATGTTGAGCTGCTTTCAGATTGCCACATTTGACAATTTATTTACTTTTTTAATTTGTGTTTAGCTACGTTTAATAATTCTCAATGGATCTGTATGTATTTATTTACAGTCAGGTTAAGGCGGCTGGTACAGTGGTCTGTTTGATATTGCAGCTTGACTTGTTATAGAAAATGATCTAAACAAATGTGGCATTTATTTGTCCTCTGTTTTTGCTGTTGCACTGTATAAATTGTGAATAATTAATATTTATTATGAATATAAAAACATTTCTTAATTTATCTTGAACATTTTTATATAGTTTTGTGAGAATCATCCTCGAACTTAAGTCTTGATATGTTTCCTTTTGTTATACTAGAATAAATCATACTGTGATATATGCTAAAATTGTTGGATGTGGCGCCCTACCAATGCAATATGAAACATTTGATTTTTGTTTCTTAAATTATTTATGGATCAGTCAAGTAAACACAAGTTGCTTCAGTCAACTAAGTGTCCGTCTTGAAATATTACAAATAATTTAAAGGTTATTCTTATGTATACTAAGAGTTTGCAGCAAAAAGACAACCTGAAGGGGGATGTTTTTAGAATTATACTAAAAGGCCTTTTAATTTCTAAAAAGTATATACTATCGATCTTGTAGTAGACTGTATAAAAGGTTTTTCAGTAAAGTTGGTCATGTTGAGTTTGAGACCTTGGAAATTTGCGTATCAAATATATGATAGTCAGTTTTATAGAGATTTAAAAAACAGCATGGTTAGGTCTGTGCTGAATCATCAAGATTGTGATGAGGTCTTACTTCAGGACATTCTGCACAAGGAGCCCGGCGACCACTCCCATTGTGGTGGGCAGACTGGCAGCACAAACCCCATCCCTCTTCAACGTCTTCTCGTCGATGTTTGCAGCCACTATGAGGGGAGGTGCACACTGAAACACACACACACACACACACACACAACTGGATCAGATCACTGTTTCCAACCAATCTGACATTTGGCAGAAATAACCAGTGTTTTATGGTTTATGACACAGAAACCATAGAGTATAGAAGAGGGTACAACCATATGAAATGGTTTTAAGATCATAATTCATATTCAAGACACACAGTATGTTTTGGGAGTGTGTCATACAGCAAAACAAGCCGTTTCTCCAGGGATGATGAGCTGGATGTGTCCAGAAACGGCATTCTCACTGACGCCTGACTCCATCCAGACCTGACCCAACTCATTACATGCCTATAAGAGAGAAACAAACATGTAAGTAATTGCTGAAGTGACTGTGAGAAAAAAAAAGAAGAATATTATTATAATTATTAATTAATTATAAAAACATAATATGTGTGTAAACACATATTTGTATATATTACAATGAAAAAAAAAAAAAATCTTACAGTTTAGTGCCAAAAACTCACAGTATTAATGGCCATCCGAGCCTCAAAGTTATCAACACAACTGAGGACCAAATCCACAGGCTTCCCCTCCTCAAGTCCTCCATGACTGAAAACACAAAAGCAAGATTGTTTGTTACAGCCAAAATGAAACCTTTGAGCATACGGTGACATTAAAAAGAGTGATCACCTGATGCGGTTCATGAAATGCGTGAAGTTGTCCATTGTGGTGATGTTGTAATTGTGGGTCTCAAAAGCAACATCTGGATTAATGTTCCTATGCGGGAAAACAGAGTAGTAGTATATTTTTATTTAATGCCATGCCAGCATTTTAGGCTATTTCCATAGCAAAACAAATATTTAAAAAATACAAGTAAAACAAATACGATAAAAACAAACAAGTTTTATAACACAATATTTTTTTACATAAACACATGATCAAAATTCTAAAACTTTCGGGCAAAATTATACTAAGCTCTTTAAGTGAGTTTGCAGGAAAACAGAATTAAAATGCAAAATATCAACTAAAATGCTGTAAAATAACCTTTTAATTTCACATTTTTAATCCACATACAGAAAGATGAGGTGGATTTCCACAAAAAAAAGAACAAATAAGTTTGATATGCAAATTAACCTAGTTGTTAATTACAATTTCTCTAAGAATTTTGAAACAGTGATATAATGATTCAAGCTTTTATTTCTTTTAGACTTGACTACGAACATTTCATACTGATTTGATGCTCAAGAAACATTTCTTATTATTATTAATGTTGAAAATGCTTGTGCAGATTAATACTTTTAAACTTTTTCAGGAGTCTTTAATTCTAAATCTTTTTTTGGAATCTCATATATTTTACATTTTGTAACACTATAAATGTCTTGACTGTCACTTCTGATCATCCTTTCTATATATGTTAAGATGATTATTAACCATCTCCCTTACCTAAGAGTGTGTTTTGCAGCCTCAACTTTACAGAGCCCTGCCTGATGTGGCTGGAAGAAGAGCCGGTTCATGTTGGCCAACTCCACCTTATCGTAGTCAAACAGCAGCAACTGCAGGGAAGAAATCACAGACACAGCAAAAAGAGGCATGTCAGTGTGTTACTGCAGAGCATGTCTCTGGGGGTTCTGCTGTTGGCTTCCCTCCTGTGCTCTGACTGGCAACACACTACAAGAATGCACCAATTTTAACTAAAAAACATTAACAGTGCACGCCATAGACCGGCCAATGAGGGCATCTTTATATTTGTCCAATATGTTAGATCTATACATTGAGGAATGAGGATAAAGGTGCATTACCTTACCAATGCCACATCTGGTGAGCATTTCTGCAGTGACACTCCCCACTCCTCCAACTCCCACCACTGCCACAGCATACGACCGGATTTTCTGAGGATGAGAGCAGGTGGATAGTGCTCATCTGAACAGTTATCATCAATATACAAGTCCTCATAAAAATAATAAATACACGTTTACCTCGTAGTCTTGAACTATACCCATCCTTTTGAGTGCCATCAGACGACTGTGAGATATTACATATACAATTAAAGTGACTATCACACCGCTTCAGCTTTCCATATGTTCAAAAACAAGTCGGTGATAATAAATAAACGTAGCAGCCTCAAATTGCTCACCTGTATGGATTTGAGTCTACGACTTCAGCGCTCATTTTATCAATCTTTGGTCTGAGGTGATGTTCAGCATCACTTTGCTTCTGTTTGGATTTAATTAGTTCATTTTCTAACTCACGGATTCGCAGCTTCAGTTCCTCAACGGTGGCCATTTTTTCTTTAAAAGCCCTATATTGTAATAAACACGAGTTGATGTGATTTTCCAATGGGAAAAATAAAGCACGCCAAAGATTAAAATTAATGTACACGTCCGCACTGTTAGAAATCAGCTGGCGAAGAGTGTGTCTAGATATTGAGCCCGGAGTGAAACACAAAGCACACAGGAACGAAGGTTTCCTCAAAGAATGATTCCCGCAAATCGGTTCGTTCTTTTAAATGAACCAGTTTAAAAAATAAATAAAAATACTCTATCACCACACCACATCTAAAAAACATACTGCTGTTTATTCGTTTTTTTCGACAGTTTTTCCAATTTAGAGCCATAACTCATCGCCGTTTAGAAGCTAAATATTATTTAAATTAAACAAATTATACAATTTATTTAAAATACTAAGCATTTTTGCACGTGAACAAATCAATTTTGTGAGCCAATTAATTAAAAAAATTAGATTCAAAAGAACTAATTCCTTACGAATCGCGCGCCGCTTTAATGAATATTTAACTATGGTAACAGCTTCAAAAACGCTGTTGGTATTTTGGGAAATAATTACATGTTTTCCACTCACTTCCAAAATTATCTACAGTAGAGTAAAAATTATATTTTAATTTAACTATTTATTTCATTTCTGACACTACACTCCTCCAGTCCGGTGGGTGGCGGTCATATATCTTAATATTTCTCCAATTTCACCAAAGAAATGGAAGTGACGCGGAAGTGTTTTTCAGAGCTAATGGCGCGAATGGCTGGAATATGGCTTCACTGTCTTAGATTTTAAAAATAAAACACAGACAGCTCAGCTAATGAATTATCCTGTTATTTTATACAAGATACATTACTATGTGTGTCTATGCAGAAGTGATAAAACTAAGTTGAAAGTAGATCAAACTATTTTAGTAAATTAGTTTTAATCCTTGAAATCACCGCGCAGCAGCGCGAGATTCAGTCTCGCGGTAAGTCTTCATTTTTTATTATGAGTGTTTGTTTAGGTTGTTTTATTTTAATAAATATAAAAACGACACGTGATAGATTGCTTGGTTTTAGAGCTGTGCAACAGTTAGGCACTCGTTGATGTCTTGTTGGCCTTGTTTATGAGATAAACAACCTGCAGTGAGAAGTCGAATGGGCATTAGTAGTGTCATAATCCTAATTTAATTAATTTAGCATCCAGTTTTTGTTCGATTTTTGTATTACATTGCTATTTACTTTGTTAAACCTAATAAAAAATAGAAAATACAGGATATTATTACATTACAGAATAACACTGAGATAACGGGATACTAATTATTCAACTCTATTTCCAGACTCAAGGTCCGTTAGCAAGAAACAGACAATACAAACAAAAGCAGTGCACATTAAAAAAGACAATTATGCCAATACTTCCTCATAGAGGATTGATATCGCACTTCAGTAAGCCTAGGATTTGTCAACAACATTATAATAGTATTACGTGAATTGTCCAGCCGACAAATAAATTTATACATCAAATTTCTCATTAAAGCAGGGAATGATTGTACTCTTGCTATACAAAATAAATCACTTGCACTGCACCATCTTGGTTTTTTCAGCAGGATCCTCATACAATCATTGTATGCAACCTGAAGCTTACATAGGCTCTCTTTCTTAAACTTAAACCACAAAGGAGCAGTATATAAAGAAGTACAATATGCTCTAAAAAGGTTTATCTTTACCTGATCTGAACACATATAAAACTTTCTCACCAACATATTAGCTTGAGCATATAATTTACGACGTTGCCTATACATATCATCATCATCACTCATTTCATTGTTAATGAAATGACCTAAATATTTTACAGTAGTACATACATTTAAAACTTGCCCTGATAAATAAAAATCTGGGAAATTCAAATCTCTATGATCTTTGGTTCTACATATCATGGCAACACTCTTTTTAGTATTGTATTGCACATCATATCTAATCCCATAATCAGAACATATATTAAGCAACTGTTGAAAACCAGCACTACTTGGGGAAAAAACAACTAGATCATCAGCATACATATAGTGATTAACTGTGGTATTACCAAGCATACATCCAGTCCTACAGTCACTTAGTTCTTCTGACAATTCATTCATATATACATTAAAAAGAGCTGGTGAAAGTAAACTTCCTTGGCGCACTCCATTACTTACTCTAAATTAATCTGAAACACAATTGCCCCACTTTATCTGCATACTTTGATTCGCGTATCAATATGTCAAAATTCTTAATATACTATTAGGTATGCCCCTTTGTCTTAGTTTACTGAACAAGCTTTAGAATCATCAATAAAGCCAATTATAACAGTGGAATTTTGTCTTTTATAAACATTAGTATAAACATACTAATGATTAGCAGATGTTTACATTGTTTTTTATGACGATATTAAATCCTTGCACGTTTGTTTCCACATGATGTAGATTATATGCCACCATGTCAAAAGGCAAAAAGGAGGCATACATTGTGAAATTTATTGAATGCAATGGACAGAAGACCGATCTGGCTCTCCAGGCCAATAAGGTTATCATAATGTGTCATTCTTGTTAACATCTGTCATTAAATGCTTCTTATATCTTATCATATCCATTGAAATGTAATAGTACTGTACTTGATGTGTTTTGTTCATATAATCATATGCTCGTCTTCAGGCAATAGTGGAACTGCAGTCAGAGAAATATGTGCAGACGCTGGATGAGGAAGCCGCACTACAGCTGGACCACAATGACAAGTCCCTGTTTGTTTTCAGTGACTTCACCAGCAATGCCTTTGAGCACTGCAGGAGGGTGCGTTTGTGTGACGTTTCACTTTTTGCAGTGATAAGCAGTTGGCCACTTTAATTCCATTCCATCCAGAGAAAATATAATTCCATATTCTTTATAATTATTATTATATTATTTGCAGTGTATTATTTCATATTGCATTTACAAAAAGTGTGTACATTTTTATGATCTCGGTTAGTGATTCATTTTTGGACTTAATGGAATTTATTACAGAGACACCAAAACCAAATGTAAAGTTTTCATTTATCATGAAACACAAAGTCTCTCTAATAAAGTTCTGTATAGTGTTCAAAGAGACGTGTTCACAGGTGAAAAACCAGTCGTAGTTCTTCAACAAACAAGCTGCCTTGATATTTCTGCTGAACAAATTTTAGTATATTGCTACTCTATTATTATTTTTGGTCAAGGTGAAGTGCTGACATCATGTTTAATTGAAGCTTAACCACTACCAGTCAAAAGTTTTTGAACACACAAGATATTTTATGTTTTTTTTAAGAATTCACTTCTGCTCGCCTGCATTTGTTTGATCCAAAATTCAGCGAAAGCAGTAATATTGTGAAATATTTGTACTGTTTAAAATAACAGCTTTCTGTTTGAATATATTTTAAAATGTAATTTATTCCTGTGATTTCAAAGCTGAATTTTAGCATCATTACTCCAGTCACATGATCCTTCAGAAATCATTCTTATACTCTGATTTGGTGCTCAAAAAAACATTTTTATATTAGTGTTGAAAAAAGCTGAGCAGAATTGTATTTAGGTTTATTTGATGTATAGAAATTTCAGAATAGCATTTATCTGAAATATAAATAGTTTGTAACATTATGCATGTCTTTATCATCACTTTTGATCAATTTAATGCATACTTGCTAAATAAGTGTTCCATTTCTATAATCTCATAATTTATTAATAAATATATAATTATCTAAATATACTGACTCCAAGGTTTTGAATGGTGTAATGTATTTTTATTTCAGATAAATGCTGATCTTTCTATTCATCAAAGAATCCTGAAAAAAACGCACTCACCTGTTTTAAATATTAAAAACTGTTCTGAAGGATCATGTGACACTGAAGACTGGAGTAATGATGCTGAAAATTTAGCATTGTCATTACATTAATAAATTATATTTATAGTTATAGTTATATATTGTAGTTATTGTAAAAAGTAAACGTATTTCACAATATTACTGATTTGCTTTATTTTGGATCAAAAGAATGCAGGCTTGGTGAGCAGAAAATAATTATTTAAAAAACATAAAAAATCTTGCGGTCCAAAAACTTTTGATTGGTAGTGTATCTTTGCCATATTCACAGAAAAAAAAAAATACACTGACACAGTCAAAAGATGTCATCAGTGGAACACTATTTAAACATTACTGTTTTAATAAATAACTTTCCAAAAATTTTCTTTCAGGATATTCTTAGTTGCCGAATTTTTGTTACATATCTAATCTAAAAAGTATAGCCTGAATGCAAGTCCCTTTGGATAAAAGCGTCTGCTAAATGCATATGTAAATCTCTCTGTCATTTACTAAAAAAGTTGAGAGTGATTTATAATTTAAGTTTTAATACCTGTACTCTTGTTTTTTTACTTTATGTATTAAAAGTATTTTTTATGACATTTATTTGAAACACATTGTTTGTAATATTATAAATGTTACTGTCAATAATCTTTCATTGTTAATAATCTTACAAAACTGTATGTTTGTCATATTTTCAGCTGGGATGCAGAATCGTGAGTCCTCTGGTAGTGCTGTTTTGTCTGCAGAAGCAGAGATGTGTGCCCAAAGCAGAGCAGCCCGTGTACAACATGGCCATGGCTGATGTCACGGTCTCCTGCACCAACCTTGACAAAGAGGCACGGGTAAGAAAAAAACATTCATGATTAAGTCTAATATATAATCGTTTATTTTCTCCATCTTTGCTTTCAGAGTGTATACAGTAGGATTGAAATAGTGAAATAATTACATCTGTAGGTGTAGATCTACACAATAAATAAACAGCCGTTTGTTGTTCTTGTAGAGTGAAATGATGGATCTTGTCCAGCTGATGGGTGGACGGGTCTACCGTGATCTCAATGTGTCTGTTACTCACCTGGTGGCAGGTGAAGTGGGGAGTAAGAAATACCTGGTGGCTGCAAGCCTTGGGAAGCCTGTTCTTTTGCCCAGCTGGGTGAAAGCATGCTGGGAAAAGTCTCAGGATAGGTAACTACATGGTTAAAGTCACCATCAGATGAGTCACTGTGAAATCTAAATTGACAACTCTTATTTTTAGTATTGCAGTGTTGTTATAAACAACCATGCACATAATTTTTTTTATTCACATACCCTCATAATCTTTAAACAACATAACCTCCCTTCCCGAATCCATTCACAACATCTCTTCTCTGATGACTTGTGCACCAGCATGAGGGTGGGACTAAAAAAAAACCTTCACAATCCTCCCCCCCCCTCTCCCACAGTGTTTTCCATCACTCCGAACTGAATACAGAGGAATATCAGTGTCCAGTCCTGAAGGGCTGTACGGTGTGTGTGACGGGACTCTCTACTGTGGAGCGTAAAGAAGTTCAGAGGTTGTGTGAGCAGAATGGAGGCACCTACACGGGGCAGCTCAAGATGAATGAGTGTACTCACCTTATTGCCAGTGAACCCACAGGTGATCCCATAATCTCTGACCTCATCAGTATGCTTTGGGACACAGTCCAAGCATGTTCTTCACTTAATTTTGTTTGTTGCATTTCAGGTCAGAAATATGAGTTTGCCCATAAATGGAACGTATATTGTGTGTCCATGCACTGGCTGTTTGACAGCATCGAGAAGGGCTTCTGTCAGGATGAGAGCAGATATGCTGTGGAGCGTGGAAAGAAGAGAGCGGAAGAGAAGCCGGGCAGACCCAACACCTCCACACCTACGGGACCCAACAAGAGCAAAGAGGGTGTGTAAAAACACTGTTTTATTGTACAGCTTGAGGCAACATTTGTGTTGTACATCAGAGCCCCCCCCCCCACACACACACACACACTCACTCGCTGTTCTCGCACACACGCAAAGCACGCACAAGCCTAGTGTTTCAGACAGCGTGCGCATGATTCCTCTTCCACGTCTTCCTGCATTTAAAATACATACACAAAAAATTATATCAAAAACCCTTCATGGCATAGTCATTCTTTGTGCTTAAATAATTTTTTCTTGTTTCTTGCTTATCCGATAATCATCCGATCTGTTACTCAAAAACCACAGTATGATGCGCTGAATCACCGTATATTACTCCCATACCCCCATTCAACCTCCCCCGTCCCCGGTCCATGGTGTAAAAAAGATTGTAGATCCCTGATGTACACACAACTAATTTTTTTTGGAAAGAAATTAACACAAGGATGCATTACATTTATATATTGTTAATACATTTTGTTACAAAAGAATCTTTAAAATATTGGCATTTCCAGTGAAATATTAAGCAGGACAATTATTTTTTTTAAACCTAAATGATAATAATGAGAAATGTTTAGGATAGCAGTAATGACTGCTAAAATGTCAGTCTTTCTATCATAGGAATAAATACATAAAAAATATTTCACAATGTTAATGTTTTTACTGTATTTTCGATCAAATAAATGCACGCCTTGTAGATAATGAGAGACGTATTTCAAATATATATATTTTTTATTTTACCCAACCCCAAACCTTTGAAAGCTAGTGTGTTGTCTGTATACAAGTTAGTTATAGTTTGTATATATTTAATAAAACATTACCTGAATAGATTATAATTATTACAAATTCCAATGTCTGATTTATTAAGTTTACAGGTGTATATTTCTTTGTCATTTGTTTGTGCTGAAGGTCCATCACTTCTGGGATTGAGCCATATTTCCAATATCAGTATGAATGTCAATGAAACAGCCCTCACCACAGCAGGAATCAGCCACATAGAGACTCCTGATCCAGTTGACTCATTTGACATCACTGTTTGTCGAGTTGATGACCTGTTGGATGGCTGTAAGGTTAGTTTGTCTTAATCATTTCCCAGGGCTTAAAGTTCTCCTGCACCGTGCCGGATCTCTGGCGTGCAGCCTTTGGCTTGGAAAAAAATAAATCCTGCGTAAAAAAAAGAAATGTATATCACTTTCGAGTTCACATATCGGTGCCCAACGTTTTGCTATGCTTTCTAGGTTGAATGACATGTTTCCTGGAAACGGTGTGCAACGGGGTTTGAGATACGTTTTCTCTTGTTTGGTGGGTGTGTAAAATATGTCAGCCCAATCAGCAGCAACATGTATATAAACACGCGGTATTAAAGAGACAGCTCGCACAATGGGTCCAAGTGAAGTTTAAAATGTGTCTGCTGCAGCTCGGTATACGCAACAATTGAAGATCTTAGAAGACATGTTTGTCGTAAGATTTTATAGTAAAATAGCATATCAACATGATGATGGTGAATTTGTAAGTAAATGTAATTAATGTCAAAATAAATTCACAAGAGCAAGTATATTGTTTACACATTTTCATTTGCATTAAACGCAAAATAACTGAAATAGCACAAGTATAGATCTGGAACTTCTTTAAGTATATCTAAATATCATGTAATTGCAATGTCTTCTGGTCTATATCCTTTCCTTACGAGGGTGTGCTAGACACTGATTCATGTAACACAAAAAAACTATACTTATATATTTTGCTATTGTATTGTGGAGTGACACTTTCATAAACTTCTCTATGCTCCTCTGATTATATAATGGTAACTATTACAATGTTATAGCACAACAAAAGTTATCAGCAATAATGATAATACTCACTCGCGCATAATACTATTCAATTGCAGAGTCACAGCCCTGATGAATGGAGAAGCGCGACAGGCGACACATTAAAAAAGCTGTGAGGCGCAATGGTCAAAGATGTCCATCTAGCGCATATTTTGATAGAAAACTAATTAAAAAGCAACTGAGCCCTTGGCGCCCTCTGCATGTATTTGTTATAGTACATAATGTACTTAAATTGGTTATGTTCATATTATGTATAGGCATTTTACATTGTATTTTAACAGTGTTGTTCAATAAAACAATGTAATTACTTTTTGACATTTTATTTGAGGCAATTATTATTGCCTCATTGTTAGTTTATATATAATTAGTCTTACTAAAGCCTGGTTTTCACTTAGGTCTATTTGTTACTAAAAAGTATCAGATTACTCAATAGTCAAAATAATCAGTAGATTAGGCTTCTTGATTACCAAAATAATAATTACAGCCCTAGATTAGTTCAAACTTTTCAAAATACATTGTTTTACTTTGTGCAATTAAAAGACAAATATTTTGTCATTAATGATTTCTTAAAAATAGTATTAAAATATTATCTCGTTCTACTGAACAAGTATCAGTATTTTGTCTCATCTTGTGAGCTGTGTATAATGTCAAACCCCTAGTGTTGATAAGTGGTGATATAGCTCATCATTTTCCATGTGTATATGTAGCTTTCATTCCTCAGGTCAGCCATATATTCATGAAAGAAAAATCTGCTTGAATATGTAAAAAGCAATAACTTTTCCATAGTATCCTTTCAAATGTCATTGCTGATTTTTTTTTTGTTGCTTTAGCCCCTGATTTCCTGAACTTTTTTAAGTGATGCATTTGGGACATAGGGGATATCCTTTTGCATTCGTGTGAATTTAAACGTTGAATCTGGAAGGAAAAAAAACTTCAATCGTTGACCCTTTTTCACTTTCTTTTTGTCTTGTAGTTATTTCTATGTGGCTTATCAGGAAAGAAACTGGAGAAACTGCGGCGGATGGTGAACTCCGCTGGAGGGCTGCGCTTCAACCAGCCCAGCCAAGAGCTGACACATATAGTGATGGGTGAACCAGACCGGGGGGTCAAAGTATTCCTTGACAAAGCCACTCACAGGTCAGTCTAAATCCATGTCAGGGTAACTAATAGCAGAATGTGCAAGGTAGGAGGGTGTGTACAGTATATCTTCTGTGATAATTGTTGTTTTAACGATGTGCGATTTGACATTATCAATATTTTGTGAAAATCATTCAAAACACACCTAAAGAGTGCACAGCATACATTACGTGAAGTCTAGCCTAGTGCGTGTGCGCATTTCGAGTGCATGATTCAGTCTATTAAAATACATTTAGAATGATCACAAATTCAAGACATCTTTAAATGTACATACTGAGTGAATGATACCATCTTTGTTATGGAATACACTCGTTGGTTTGCAGTCTGTACAATCTGTACCTGAGATTATCACTGAAATTAGTTTGTATGTTGTTGTTCCAGCCGCGATGTCGCGGAAATAGAAAGCGTTTCTAAAATATAAATTTCACATGCCGCCACCGCGGCTAGTTAGGACAAAAACTACGGTTAACATGGAAAATATACATTTTACTGCATGTCGTGGCGTCGCAACACTCAGCAAAACATAGTCTAATTATCGTTATCAATAAAATTCCAGAAAATATTAAAATATAATTTTTGGTCAATGTTGCTGTGCAAGGTTCACGATACATGTCATTCAGATGGACCCTTCCTATCTAATTTGGCTTCCTTGGCCAGAATAAGGCCCAGTTTAAACAATGCAAGTGTGCTTCCAAGACATGTATTCTTCTCCCCAGACCCCATATAGTGACCGTGCAGTGGTTGCTGGACAGTTTCTCCCATGGTTCCTTGCTCCCAGAGGATGGATACTTTCATCCCTCCTTTCTGCCCCCTGCACCAGCCACTGTTGATATGCCTGCTCCTCACAAAGCCGCCCCCCGTGCCTCCAGAGCCTCTGTAGCTCCCCGTCCTGCCCCTAGTCCAGGCCGACAAGCCAGAGCAGAGGAAGACCTGCTATCACAGTACATGGAGAATGATCAGACTGTGGGTGAGTTGATAAATATTTAAACCCTTCTCTGTTTACACCTGTCTGTCTCGCTTATTCTTCCCTACTTGTCTTTCCTGTAGTCGAGCTGCCACAGGCCACTAATAGTACCAGCAGCAGGCAGAGCATTTTGCTTCCAGAGCCTCCACCTGCAGTGAATGACTACACATTGGTTGAAACCTCAGAGGGTGGCCTTTTTGCAGGAAAGCGTTTTATCTTGGTTGGTTTTGGAGCTGAGGCTGAAGCGCAGCTCTCAGAGCTAGTCATGGAAAACTCTGGGAAGATCTTGGTCGGCCGCTCAAGAGCTGTGGCACATTATGCCATCGTTCCACTGCTGGGCTGTGATGTGGAGGCCACAGTAGATGAGGTCGCGACAGATACCTGGCTGGTAAGAAAGATACGTTTGAATCTATGCGCAGGAAGGATGCTCTTTGTGATGTTTATTTATTACTAATGGACTGTGTTTGTGTGTATGTGTTCAGGCCATGTGTGTGGAGCAGCAGTGTGTTTTGCCATTACCCTCTCATCCTCTGTTCACTCCAGTAGCAGTGAGAGGTGGCTTCTCTCCTCTGAAAGACTGTGTGCTGTCTGTCAGTCAGTTCACTGGAGCTGAGCGAGAGTCTCTCATTCAGCTTGCCAAACACCTAGGAGCGAGGTAAGACCTTTGCTCACAGTCCTCACCTTCTAGATTATTTAAGAGGAAAAATGAACATATAAAGTATTTTTCTTAGCAAAATTAAGTAAGCTTATCTTTAAAGGGGTCATGACATTTTGACACATAAGAGGTCATTGAACTATAAAAACATCCTGTAAGTTTCAGAACTCACAACTTTCTTGTTAAGGTCATTGCACACTGAGCCCAAAATTTTTGTCCGAATTATTCGCACATTAAAAAATAAATACAACCTCAAATGTCAATCACATTTACACACTGCCTCCAAAACTCACTTCACTGTCTGTTTAGCCCTGCCCACCGATTCGGACACGTAGTGTAAATAACGAGAGGCAAACACAGGTCTATGCGAAACCAAACGATAAATATCACTCTGAAAACAAAGTGGCAGTAAGCACTTGTTCCTTTGCTCACTTCATTTTACCATGGATTCGTTAGTCTCAGCCTCAGACATCACGCCCACAGCCCATTGGCTAAACGTCTGATGCATATGGTACACTTATCTGGAAACACTTCAAGAGTGTCAAAGTTGTCGTCAGATTGGTTGGATTATACAGGATTTGCGGGAGACATGTGTGTCGCATTCTTTATCGTTCCGCCTGGAAACAAAGTTGCTGTGGTGCCATACCCCCTCACAAAAGAAGAAAGCCGTCGTGTTTACAACTGTGACAATGAGCACTTGTCAGGATCAACTAAATGCTGGAGTTTCAAAAGTATGTGAAATATTTAAAGTTTGCGGCATAGAATCTTTAAAATGCAACCGAGAGTTTCACTACTTATGATGAAACGTATTGTCTGTTATTGTGGCGACATTTCCACACCCCGAAACGTGATGCTGAACGAACAAACTGTGATTGGTTGTTTGACATGTCGGTCAAACAGCCTCATGGGCGTATATTGGCCTTGACCAATGAAGGCTGTCATCTATTCCAAACCTTCAGCTGTCAGTCTGAAGGTCTGGCTACGCGAGACTATGGATTAGTTAACAAACAATGAATAATTAAATGTGGGATTTTCAGAAAGATTAAAACTAAAGGCAATGATGTGCCAGTTAAATCGAAAAACAGGACAGAAAATAGCCTATTACTTCTAAATTGTTATTTTTGTATGTAAACATTTTAATAACATTATAAGGGGACCTCGTAGAACAGTAAAAAAAATAATAAAAAAGGCAGTTCGAGGCTCTTTTAAAACACAAAGAACGAATATTAGCCAGTAGGATCAAAATTTTAACTTGTTTTTCCTTTGAAAATGTCATTTTCCTAACCCCACTGGCAGATATTTGTTTTAATCATAAATTAATTTCATTCTGATGGATTTCTGTGTGTCCACTTCCATTTATTCCATACATTTTCTTTACTTGGTCTTAAAGTCTTGAATTTGCCTTCACAAATCCTGCAGAATCCCTGCCTTATATTAAACCTAAGAGTTTTCAATAGCATTTTAAAGCACAACTGCAATTTTACTATTAAGAATTATAAGCATTTATAATGTTTTTATTAACCATTATCTTTTCTCCATATTTCTCCATTTTTTCGCCATGTTTTTATGAACCATTATCAGAGCTAATCTGTTTTCTTATTTCTGTCCCCCTACACACATGTCTGCAGTGTTCAGGATTACTTTGTGCGGACTGCTAATCAGAGAAAAGGAATGCTGGCCAGCACTCATTTGGTACTCCAGACTCCTGAGGGCACGAAGTACCAGGCGGCTCAGAAATGGGGTCTACCTGCTGTCACAATCCGCTGGGTTTTAGAGTCTGCCAGAACAGGGAAGCGTGCTGATGAGGGACGATACCCGGTTGACCTGCCTCCTTCTCCAGGTCAGTCAGAAGTAGAATTATAATGAATTTTTTTGTGACTAATAACAATCTTCTATGATGGAGTTCTGATTTTAAGCCTGAAATTCAATATTGACTGATTAATGTAATAAACCAGTATAATATGCCACTTGGAAACCAAATACCACTCTTTCTTTGTGATTTTACATAGAGAGAACTGAGGACAGTTTTGTCGGAGCATCTCAGAAAGACCCTCCACCACTGCGCATCCTTCAGCGCTCTCCAGAGCTACCACTACTGGGCCCACAAAATAGTGCTGCCATCACCCCTCTGGACACGGCCCGCTTTCAGAGCCGCACTGTCCGCTCAGCAGTCAGGAAGTTGAGACAGGGAGAGGAGGAGCAGGCGGATGTTGCCACCCCAGGACAGGAGGAGGCCAAAGGAGCCCTGCAGAAAGACTCTTCCCTCCAACTAGACACTCCCTCTCGGTTCCTGAGCAGAGACAAACTCTTCGGACCCTCCTTTAACACAAAGGTGAGCTGGACATGGGAAGAGATTTAATTATAAGTTCAGAAAAAACTTTGTTTAGGTTTAAAAAGCTAGTTAATCGACTGAAATGAAAACACCACACAGTTGGTTGCATTGTCAAAAACTTTATCCCATTTACAAATCATTGTCTGTTCAGTATTATATTTCGTCTAATGTCAGAGAGAAGTGCACAATGATTAATATAAAACTAAATTAAGTTTTGTGATGTGGGGGTATGTCTGTGTTGTAGGATGTGTTTGACCATTTGCAGACTCCTGGTAATAATCCTCAGCAAGGTCAGGGGGCTGAGACTCCTCTGTCTGAGTTCATTGAGAGGAACCTTAACGCTGCAGTTGCCAACAGCAACCGTAGTCATGTCACAAGCCTCGCAGCCATGACTGCCAGTCCACAACTGGGAAAAGAGCCTGAACCTGAGGTACAAACACACACACACACTCATACACACATAACCTCTGTGTATAAAGATTTATAAAAGTGTGTCTGTGTCTTGCAGGTGGAGCAGAAGGCTGCAGCTCCTCTCAGTGGGGTGGTGGTGTGTGTAAGCAAGAAATTAAGCAAGAAACAGAGTGAACTTAATGCAGTGGCCGCCTCTCTAGGCGCTGACTTCAGGTATATGCCAAATCTCTGACTCTCATTTTCATCAAGCCAGTCTAAATGTAATAATTCCATCTGAGATGTTAGTAGGCAAATACAGATTTGTTTTTAGCCAAAGTGGTGGAGTTGAATGTATTTTCTCTCTTATAGGTGGTCGTGTGACGACTCTGTCACTCACTACATCTACCAGGGTAAAGTAGGAGACAACAGTAAAGAATACAAAGCTGTCAAAGAGAGAGGACTGCATATAGTGTCACAACACTGGCTACAGGCTGTATGTACACATCTAAATACATCTCACAAAACAGGTTGTCTGTATATTCTGAATGTGTTAATTCTGAATTTACACAGAAGTTTAAATAATAATGCTTATTTTTGTGGAATCTGTAATGCATTTATTCAGGATTCATAAGAACAGCATTTAGATCATTTATTTAAAAAAACAAATCTTTTGTAAGATAGTAATGTTCCTTTCCATTAGGCTTGCTGCCGTAGACCGTGTTGGCTAGGGGTGGGAATCGCAGGGTACCTCACGATTAGGGGTGGGAGAAAAAAATAGATCAATCGATGCTTCGCAATTCTCTCTCCAACGATTCTGAATCGATTCTGAGCTTAGTTTTTAACCAGATGTGCGATGACGCTGAGTTTGCTTTAGAAACACCTGTATTCTGCTTGCTTACAATTCCTCACACATACACCAATCGACTCTTCCGTAAAATAATATTCCATAAAGTTTGGAATGGTTGAAGCGAATTACAAGGACATTCACGGGCTTCATTGCACAGGGTGTGCTGTGAGAGACGCAAGCTTTGTTTGATGTTATACTTGAAGTGTGCGGTCTCGCCCATTGGTATTTTCCTTATAAATGCTCTACGAAGTCATAATTTACTATGGTTTGGAATGCAGTGGACTAATATATAAAAAATATGAACCTCACTAACAGAAGGTTGCTTTCAATTTTAAATGCTGACGCAGTGCTTTGTTTTTGTAGACTGCTCGCGCATGCGGCTGTGCGCGACTCTGTGTGAGTGGTTTAATGTACTTGCAGTCTCAAAATGGTTTTATGATGCTACATTTATGTAAACTCAACCAGTTATGTCTTAAGGGATTAAACGGACAGGACAAACCACATTACTTATATGTCAAAAGATATCTGTGTGTGAATGCAGCTTAATAGATCTCCCACTGTATATGATGTCATAGTAAAAAAACAACAGTAAAGATGAAGAAAAATGTAATAAATAAATTAGATCAAGAATCATTCTGTAATCGGATCGTGACTCCCAGAATCGGATCGGATCGTGAGGTGACTAAAGATTCCCACCCCTACTCACGATACGATATAATCACGATACATGGCTCACGGTAACGGTAACATCAGTCCTATGATCACAGATCAGATTGAATTTATCATGTGAGGAGAGTGAGTCGAGCTGACTGACAAGAAGAGGTGAGACAAGACAAGACAATGGCAGATGATTAGTTTCAAAATGAAAAAGAGGGAAAACTCAAACTAAAACCAAAAAACAATTGGGTTTTTCAGGACAGTTCGAAAAAAGAATAGGAAACTTTTTTTTTCCATTTATAGGTCACATGGCATGCATAAAAACGTCATGATCATTCTTCAACATATTATAACCTCCAAGAAACACTTCATACGTGGCCGATCTTAAGTATAAGGGGCTTTCCTTGCCATTAATGCTTATACAATTTACACTGCACACATCTGCAGGTGCGTTACTGCTCTGACACGGCTACCGGAGCTGATTGCGTCTACTCTAAGGGAATGCTTGTGTTCATATCAGCTGCGCCACATGCGGCACGTTTCAGAAGCATCCCAGAAGCAGCTTCGATTAAATATAATGGCTGGTGATGTGGCTGTGAACCTACCAAAAAAATCCATCACCATGACTTATCACGAAAGGAAAAAAAAATGTTGCACAACATTGGTTAGTGCAAACGCCCTCATTTCACAATATAAAATATTGCTAAAAGTGTGTGCTAATCTGTAATGGAAATGCAGCTACTTTTAATCAATCAAGTAAAAAAAAAAAAACTTGTAGTTCATATATTTATTATCTGGACATGTAACAAAGATGTGAACCATTTTATTAGTATGTAAAAATGACCTTAAAGCATAGTGAACAGTTGAGGTATTTAAATCCCACTGTCCATTCTATTTTCAGTGTGCAAATGAGCAGAAGCATGTGTCCGAGTCACTCTACCCTTTTACATTCAATCCCAAAATGAGCCTCACCATGAGTCAGGTGGCAGATAGCACTCAGAAGTCACCTCCTCCTTCCACCCCTCGCACCAGACTCAGGAAGTTTACAGAGAATGAGGAAACCATGGTGAGAGATTTATACCTTGCACTGCACTACCCACACACTTTAGTCCTAGCATATTGAGCTTATTTATATGCTGTAACTTGTTTTTTTTTTAAAGCTTAGCCCTGTTGACAGCATCACAGACATCTTGACCCCTCAGCATGTCAGAATGGGAGAGCCTGAGAAAGATCAGACCGTCAGCACTGAAAGAAGTGAGTCATCTTTAAAGATGTGTCTTTGATGTATCAAATCTCTGTTTGTCTCTGACTGATCTAAAGTCACAATTCATAGCTTGTTTTCTCTCTTCTCTTCTTTCCTTTTTCTTATCTTCTCCCTCCCTCAGATCTCACAGAAACACTTGAGATGAGAGAGAGTCTTCAAAGGCAACTTCAGGAGATCATGTCTGCTACCAAACTGACCAGCGGTCGTCGAGGCTCTTCGCGGTTGGCCAGAACAGGCTCAGGGGGACTAGACTCACCCCACACCCCTGACAGCCTGGGGCGAATGGGAAGACGCAGCCGTACTTTAGAGGCCCTACGGTATAAAACATGACTATCTAGACTACGTTCTCTAATCGCATCACTCTCAAAGCTTGTAGCATCTGAGAGAATACTGCACAGTTTACAGTTGTTTACTAGGGAATGTAGACACAACACATGTTCTTGCTTCTGTTTCTGATACGTCTTACTCATGAGCATCATATGCTTGTTAACATTAAAGGGGGATAGTTCACCCAAAAATGAAAATTCTGTCATTAATTACTTACCCTCATGTCGTTCCAAACCCACAAGACCTTTGTTCATTTTCGGAACACAATTTAAGATAGTTTTGATGAAATCTGAGAGCTCTCTGACCCTCCATAGACAGCAAAGCAACTGCAATATTCCCAGATCCAGAAACATAGCAAGGACATCAATAAAATACTCCATGTGACATTCTTCTACCCGAGTTACTGTCTTCTGCCATTTTGGAGTTCCCCAGAACGCAACATGCTGAACATAAACAACACTAATAACTCTTATTACGTTCTGGGGTACTCTCCAAAAGGACTGAAGATGGTAACTCGGGGAGAAGCATTGTTAAATAAATGATTTTATTTTCTTTACGCACAAAACGTATTCTCATAGCTTTTGTAAAATTACAGTTGAACTCCTGATGTCACATGGTCTATTTTACCGATGTCCTTGTTATGTTTCTGTACCTGGTAACATTGCAGTTGTATTGCTGTCTATGGAGGGTCAGAGAGCTCTCAAATTTCATCAAAAATATCTTAATTTGAAAATGAAAATGAACAAAGGTTATTGGTTTGGAATGACATTTTCATTTTTGGGTGAACTAACCCTTTAAGCTGTTGCATCACTTTTTCCCATTGAGAAAGTTGCGTTTTTAAGATTGCTTGATAATTTTGGCAGAATGTCACGTCATGTAGCTGTGGACCTGAACACAGAGCCGTCTCAGAGTGAGCAGATCGTGTGGGATGACCCCACAGCACGAGAGGAGAGAGCTAAACTGGCTGATAACCTGCAGTGGCCTGGTAGCCCCTCCCAGCACTCTGAAACCCTCTCCATCGCCCCACCGACCCTCGCTGACCACACAGCCAGGGACTCTATGACTGACTCTGAACTTGTGGAAATGGGTATGAGAAAAATCTCTAAAAAAAAACATTTAATCCCTAAATGCATTCTTTCTGAATAACAGTATTAATAAAAAAAAGCTTACTTGCCTCAAACTTTTGAACCCTTGTGTAAAAAAGTGAAATTGCGTTATAAATGTTCTGATTCAACCCTTCTGACCCTTCCCAGCTGCATTTGAAGTCATCGGTGCACAGCTGAAGCCAAAGGTGACTTCACCTCCAGCCGACACGCTACAGAACCCTGAAACACCTGAAGCACCTACTCTCGCTTTCCCCCCTTCTAAACCTGCAGTTCCTTACCTTCCGCAGGTACACATACCTAGGGTTCTCGCTGAAGGGTTGGCTTATTTTGAGTGACTCAATATTGTGATTATGAGAACCATATATTTTTTGCTGTATAAATAAGCTTGTGTGGTTTTATTGATGCATATAACGTAGTTCCAATTCTCAAATCTGACTGGACATGAGGCTCTCCAAGAGTGCTTATATTCCACCAGTATCAGCACTGGGTCTCTGAATGTTGTAAACAGGCTGTCAGTCAGTGCAAGTTACATTGTTATGCAAGTAGGTGGCAGCAAGTGGCTACCTTTGTGAGTGAGTCATTAAACTAATATGTTAAAAATGCGAATTAATTTATGAATGAAACAAAGTGTTGCAATTAATTCAAATTACATCAACCGCAGTTATAATTAATTTTATTCTATCCTAAACAGATTGAAGAAAAGGAGGAGGTCAATGATCCTCCAAGATTCTTGCTGTCTTCATTGAACCCACAGGAACGCATCGACTACAGTCATCTCATAGAAGAGCTAGGTTAGTACACAAAGCAACCTAGTGCCTCCCATTTCTTGTACTTTTTATAGTACCTGACTTAACCTGATTTAATTTAGGGATGTGTAAAATTACGTATTTTCAAAATCAACTAATTGGCTAATTGTTCTCATGGACCATTTATAAAGTTAGGCATGTTGTCAGATACCAGTTAGACACGTGTTGTTCTGAGCTTTCACATAATGCTTGTTCGAAAATAGCTACATAGCATAATAGCATAGAGCAATAGCATAGAGCATAATGGAATACAACAAAATGGATGGGTCCTGAGATTAAAAGACTAACCATTTTTAGCTTTTACCATAAAAATATACCATAAAATTAGCTTTTATGATAGGATGCCTAAAAAAACTGCACAAAATAGAACAATAGTCCGAGACAGTCATCTTAAATTGAAATTATTTTTCACCATCTTACTATAAAAGCCCTCATTAGGTTGCTAATTAAAGCACTGTACTAAAAGTAAAACGAAGAGTGCGTGCATGTGTGCATGTATATATTATATGATATGTTACTGTACACACTGCTGTTATCGAGGTCAGTAAGATTTTTTTTAAAGAAATTAATACTTCTGTGCAAGGACACATTAAAATGATAACGTGACAGTGAAAACATTGTTGCAAAATATTTATATTTCATAAATGCTGTTCTTTGAACTTTGTTCATCAAAGAAAAATATGATTTTGCAAATGTACTATTATACATTGCTAACAATTCAACACTTTTTTTCCAACATTAATAATAAGTAATGCAACAAATCAGCATTTTAGAAGCATTACAAGATTGAAGACTGGAGTAACGGCTGTAAAACGGATGGAGTAATGGCTAAAAATAAAGTTTTGCTGTCAGAGGAATAAATTGCATTTAAAATTAGATTAAAATATAAAAAATATATTTGAAATTGTAATACTAATTTATTGTATTACTGTGATGCAAATCAGATCAGAGTCAAATGTGATGAAGAAAAGTCAATTCATAATATTTTTAAATGTGCAAAATAAGAATACAATAATCATAACTGAAGTTTAAAAATTAAATTTTAATGAGCTTAGCCACTCTAATATGTTTAAAAAGTAAGTACACTCCACATAAAACTCTACCATATCCATGAGTTTAAGTTCAGATTAAAATGTATTTTTATCAATCTATAGATTATCAATCGGAGTTACCAAATTTGAGTAATACAAGTCTACCTTTGAAATGCCAACAATCAATAGGATAGATAGGCGCCTAATAGTTAATGTGAGATGCGAGAGAAGAAAATGAAAGAGAAGTAGAATGGAAGAGAAGTGTGAAAGTACAGGAAAAGCCCCAATTCAGTTAGTCCATACATTCTTATACCTTTCAGTGATCAGATAAGCGAAGGGTAAGTCCCCCTGCACTTATGCTTAGTCATGTTTAGCCATGTATAGGTTATTGAAGACATTAGTAATCCTGCACATCTCTAATACAATAAGTCTGCAAAGCATACAAAAGCATTGTGGGTTTTAACACCTTTTAGACACCAGCCGTGCTAGACAGCTCAGGTTTCCTGATATGTCTGGATCAAAGATAAATACACATCTTAAGACCTTAATGTGCTTTGGTTTCCAAGAAAACATGTAAAGAA
The DNA here is from genome assembly GCA_003573665.1 of Oxygymnocypris stewartii. Taxonomy (NCBI): domain Eukaryota; kingdom Metazoa; phylum Chordata; class Actinopteri; order Cypriniformes; family Cyprinidae; genus Oxygymnocypris; species Oxygymnocypris stewartii. The sequence goes on along the minus strand of QVTF01018623.1, from coordinate 306,792 downwards.
CAAATTCACAGATAGGGGTCAGGGGCACAGAGAGGTACCCCTGTCCTAATCTCAACCTAACACACATACTCACAACTAGAGGAGACCGACTCAAACAACATTATCATCACGTATACATGTCACACACAGTCACACAATCAATAATATACACTGCCGCTCAAAAGTTTGGGATCATTTAAGATTTTTAATCTTTTAAGTTTCTTATGTATTTGATCAAAAATACAGAAATAAACTGTTACTTTGTGAAATATTATTGCAATTTAAAATAATTTATTTCTATTTTAATATACTTTAAAATATAATTTATTTCTGTGAACAAAGCTGAATTTTCAGCATCATTACTTCAGTGTTACATGATCCTCCAGAAATCATTCTGATATGTTTATTTCTAATCAATATTGGAAGCCGTTGTGCTGCTTCATATTATATTACATATGTGTTACAATATATAATGCTATTCAAAAGTTTGGGGTCAGTTATTTATTTTTTTATTTTTTTAAGGAATTAATACTTTTATTCAGGAGGGATGTGTTCAATGAATAAAACATCATAGTAAAGACTTGCATTGTTTGAAAATATTTATATTTTGAACAAATGATGCTCTTTTAAACTTTGTATTCATCAAAGAATCCAAGACAAATGTATCACGTTCCAAAAAACAATATGAAGCAGCACAACAGTTTCAACACTCATAATAAATCTGCATATTAGAACGATTTCTAAAGGATCACGTGACACTGAAGACTGAAGTAATGACTGATAAAAAATCAGCGATGCGTCAAATAAATAAATGATATTTTAAAGTATATTAAAAATAAGAAACCAATATTAGAAATTGCAATAAAATTTTACTGTTTTTTTCTGTATTTCTGATCGAATAAATACAGCCTTGGTGAACATAAAAAATCTTACTGTTCCCAAACCTTTGAGCAGCAGTGTATGTTGAGAATACACGATTAATACATTAATAAATGTGTAAATAGAGGAGTATATGAGTAAGTGAAAAGTAACACCCAAAAGTCATAACTTCATAAGGCAATTCATAATACATAAAATATGTATGAATATGAAAATTATTACAATGCATAATTATAATAACCTGGAAATATTGAATTTTCCATTCACCATACAGTTTTTTTTCTTCATATTTGCACTAGTGCGTTTTCGGTTTAAAACGCATTACTTTTTGCTACGTTTTTTACACTACTTTTTTTACGTCGTTTACACTACAGCATTTTTGAGTTCAAAACCAGATTTTGCCAATGCTGCAGACCCCGTTTTAGTTTGAAAACTGACTTTTGAAAATGATGGCGTAGCTGCTCACATTCTCTGCGTATCCTTGATGACCGTGTAAACAATAACATCATGCTCATTGTTGCACCCATAGATTTATATGGGTGGATTCCCTATTCAACCGCTCCAAGCACGTAGACTATACTGCCATCTAAATAATAGAGCCTCTACCTATACATATCTATGTTTTTACCTGCAGAAATTATGATGTGGAATGCTTTTTTGGTTGTGAAGTGTGGACGGAGATAGTTTCTGAAACGCTGTGAAAACGCCAGTGTAGACGAGGATCGTTTTCATTTTAAAACGCCGGACTTACTCTGCATTTTTACTATAGTCAGTTTTTGTATTCCATACCTAATTGTTCTCTATTTGATGCGTCATGAATGTGAACATGTGCAGGTGGTGTTGTGCTGGAGAAGCAGAGTTTTGATCCCAGCTGCACACATGTGATAGTTGGTTATCCTCTGAGGAATGAGAAGTATCTGGCCGCTATGGCAGCAGGCAAGTGGATTCTTCACCGCTCGTATCTGGAGGCCTGTCGTGCAGGAGGACACTTCATAGAGGTATGTGTCTGCATTTGTGATTATGTCTTTCAGTGATAAAAGATGATGTCGTTCATGTCCTTTATATCTATTAGGAGGAGCATTACGAGTGGGGCAGCAGCTCTATCCTGGATGCTCTGCCATCCATCAACTCTCAGCAGAAGAGACTGGCACAGGCAGCCATGCGATGGAGGAAAACACTACAAGGCCGCTCAAACAAGGAGGTACACATATTTATGTTTTGCTTGGATGAGCATGCAAGTAGCAATGGTGCAGCACCTAATGCTGTTGACATGCAGGGCGCGTTTGGCGGCTGGACTGTGATGCTGAATATTGACCAGGCAAGAGAGGCTGGATTCAGACGGCTGCTGCAGTCCGGGGGAGCCAAGGTCTGTTATCATTTGTCTTCTCTTCTCTTTTGATTGCACACTGAATCCATAAACATCATTGGATTTCTGTGACCTTACAGGCAGTGATTTCCGTTTCCCCCTCCTCTGGTTACTCTGTCTTGTATTAACCTCTCTCTCTCCCCTGTATAGGTGTTGCCAGACCCTTCTCCTTCGCTGTTTAAAGAGACCTCTCACCTGTTTGTGGATTTTAGTCGGTTAAAACCAGGTGACGTCAGAGTGGATGTCAGTGAGGCCGCAGCTCTGGGGGTCAAATGTTTAAAACCAGAGTACATTGCTGATTACCTCATGCAGGTGAGAGATATAAGCATGTTTTTTGGGGATTTCTTTTTTTCTGTTTCTGTTTTGCTATGCTTGTATATAGGGCTGCACAATTTGGCCATAATTGTATATCAATATGACTACAAAATAATAACTATAACTATTTTTTATTTTTTTTGGCAGTAAAAGTCTTAAGCAAATATTATATTAAACAAAATAAGAAATATAGTCTAAGCAGCAGTTATTGGGGTCCAAGTACAAACAGCTCATGTAGAAAGTATTAATTAAAGGCTGTGTGTCTTTTCAAATATAATTACAAGTCTTTAACTCTGTATTACAATAGACAAATAATATTATTTCCTTATTTTATTTGGACAGCAATACATTAATCTGGCATTTTGACAAAAGTTTTAATGAATTTAGAATCATTTAGAATATAAAAATAAAAAGATCACAGATTTCCTCAGATTGGATTAGTTATTAAATTTGATGAAACTATTATGAATTTTAAGTCAAACCGTGTAAACGGTTTACACAGATTTTAAACTATGAGACCTAATAGGATTATCCTTTTGCCAGCATTGTCTAAAGCGGTGTTGCAAACAGTGTAGCGATGAGCGGATGAACATCCTAAGAGGAGTTCCAAAACTTTAGGGCCCCCCCCTAATACCAGCCCACCAAATTTGAAACTTTTCTACGACTTAGGGTGTATTCACACCAGGAAAGTCCAATAGTTCACTTGCTTTGGTCCGGACCAAAGGCAAAAAATTATACATTGTAGCTATTTTAGCCGTTTTGGTTCCTTTTCACACCACACTGTTTGCTCTGGTCCGAACCAGCTGAAACGAGCTAACATGCAGTCACATGACAACATCCGCTTCACTTGTTGGCTAGATGTGTCTTTGAACGCATTCCCTAAACTGCTTTTCGATTGGTCAGAAAGAGCGTGCAGGAAAATTCCAACGGTGCTTCCGGAAGTAAACAAAGACAGGAGTAAAATGCAGCAGACAGCACACTGATATTATGGAGGGACAACTGGGCAGGTTGATTTTATCCCTGGTCATCCTTTACTACATAGGTTGTATTTACCACTTCAGGCAACATATAACTTTTGAGAATGAACGCAGATGCAGCTGGAAAATGTGTTAATGCACTGCAAACGGCGAAGGCGCGTCGCAAGTCACCAAATTTCTATGAGGCTCCGCACCTCCTCACAACCCCAAGTTTGTCCGTGACCTGCCATGCTAAACTGCAAACTGTCAACAAACACTGCCTCATCCTAATAATGCACAGCGCAGCTGACTACGGCAGCTGGTTTAGTCCAAAAATTCAGTTCTTTTTGCAGTTAGGTCTGTTTGAGGTCGAATCATGTTCTCACCACAAACGAACCGCTCCAGGGTTCATTTGAAAGCGTACCGAGACCACCTCTTCAAGGAGGTCTTGGTACACCTTTTGGTATGCACCCGATTGCGATTCCTGCATTCTCACCTGCCCAAACGAACCGCACCAAGAGGGAAAACGAACTTTAGTGCGATTCAACCAAACTAAATGAGGCAGGTGTGAAAGCACCCTTAGTCTCTGATGTCCAAACAGTTTTAGTGCGGACAACAATAAGAAAATCATTACAAATACAGTAAGGTTCCCACACCTTCGGTTATTAGACCCTCTAAAGTATTTAAGAAAAATTATCATAATATAAAAACGTATAGTACAATTTGATTAATTACTAAATTAAAATATTTATCTAAATTAAAAATATTGCTGTTGTAACATTTCACTGAAATAATAAATATGCAAAAATATTTTGTAATAAAGTATGAAAAAACTAAAATTACAGTACAACGGTCTTCATTTTCTAAAGTTAAAGCATCAAGCTTTTCTTTTGCTGACATGCTCTTTTTGTTGAAAAGCGCTTCTCATTACAAGTTTAAGAAGGTTTGCATTTGCTTTCCCAAATGTACACTAGTAAGCAACCCAATCTCAGAGACACTGAAAACACTGGATGAGCTGCTTCCATGTAAAAGAGCAGTGCCACACTTCACTCTGAAACATGCAGTGCATATATTTGCTAAGTCGTGAGTGATTTCAGTTTGATGTTGATTAATCTTGCAGCCCTACACCTCACGTTAAAGTACCCAAAGCAATTATGTGGAAAATCCATCACAGTAATGGCTTGTTCTGGTCAGATCTGAAATGGCTGTCGAAGCAACAATGTATGATTTAATAGATATATAAATAGCTTGATTTGTTTTTCAGGAGCCTTACTCCTTCAATGGACGCTTACTATCTTCCTGGTGCAAGCTACGGATGATCTAGAAAAAGTTCAAGATACATCTTTACGCAAACGGAAAGCCTCTGGGGAAATGTCCACATTGAAGAAGAGTCGTGTGAGATGAAACATCCCAGTTCAAATGCTAATGTAATATGTATTTAAGTGATTTTATTAGATTATTACATTGTAAATAAAACATTTCTCTGACTTGTGAATAAAAAATGAATTCATAACGTGAAGCACAGCCCAAGAAATCTATTGAACAGTCATGCATAAAAAAAAATGTAATAAAAAAGGTGCATTCTTTAAAATAAATTACAAAAGACAGAACTACACAAGCTTGCATTTGTGTTATGCTAGACATCTTTAGACTCTGTACTACCACTTTGTGCCCTGCAGAGGGAGTGATTTTCACATAATAGAAGGGTGGATAGACTTACTGGAAATGTTATCCTAAAATTACTATGTATTACTATTACATACAAAAAAGTTGTATTTATTTTTATTCTCAAAAGTAGGCTACAATATAAATATAATTAGAAAGAGGCTTAAAGGGTTAGTTCACCCCCCCCCAAAAAAATCTGTCATTAATTACTCACCTTCATGTCGTTCCAAACCTGCAAGACCTTCGTTCATCTTCTGAACACTATTTAGGATATTTTTGATGAAATCCTTGAGCTTTCTGACCCTGAATAGACGCATACGCAACTGACACGTTCAAGGCCCAGAAAGGTAGTAAGGACATTGGATAAAATAGTCCATGTGACATCAGTGGTTTAACTGTAAGGCTATGAAGCTGCAAGAATACTTTTTGTGTGCAAAGAAAAAACAAACCATTTCTTCTCTTCCATTTCAGTCTTCGACACACGTTCATGAGAGTACCATGCTGCTGACGCAGGAACCGACGTTCTGATGTAGAACATCAGTCTCTCTTAGTTCATTGTTTGTATAAATACTTTAAATTGTTAAAGTAATTAAAAATTGCAATTGCAAGTAATTCTCTCTGTTAAAATCTTCAGACGTGTTTACGAAGACTGTTTTATGTACAGCGTGTGTTTTCTACTGCCTGTAAACAAGGCGCAGCACATCTAGGTTCTGTGTCAGATCACCGGCTCCTGCGTCAGCAGCACCAGACACATGCGTTGTGTTAACTTTCTTGAACGTGCATCAAAGACTGACACGAGAAGAAATTGTTAAATAAAGTCATTATATTTGTTTTCTTTGTGCACAAAAAATATTCTCGTAGCTTTATTGCATTTACAGTTTATCCACTGATGTCACATGGACTACTTTAACTATGTCCTCACTACCTTTCTGGGCCTTGAACGTGTCAGTTGCGTTGCTGTCTATGCAGGGCTCAGAAAGTTCTAGAATTTCATCAAAAATATCTTAATTTGTTTTCAGAAGATAAATGAACTTCTACAGAACAACAGTGAGGGTTATTAACATGGAATTAATAACATAATTTTCATTTTTGGGTGAACTATCCCTTTAACAATTATTGGCATAGCCAAACAGGATGTAGACAAATTAGACATTGAGAAAATGTACTTGAATCACTGGTGTTCTCGTAAAAAGTCTGCTGCATTGTAATACGGTCTACTTCATGTAATCAATTCAAAGGTGGTTTGTAATTCAGTTTAGCTCTGTTCGGTGAATCCCCTGATTATCTGATAGAGTGGAATGAATATTTACTCAAGGTGTTGCTTACAGTTCCTGTTTGAACCCCGGTGTAATGCCTCCTTACGAAAGACATCAGAATCATACGTGTCCACAGCAACCGTTCCGTTTCTAATGGCAACAAGTGCACCAGATTTTGTGATGCTGCTGTTATCTGGTATACAGTATGTCATATAACCAATTCATATTGTTATTACATGGTCAAATACACATCACTTGATTGAACTCTTTCAGTACTCTTCCTATAGTAACAATAGGAATAATAAAAACATTTTTTTATGCAATTATTACAAAAAAAATACCAACCTTTTTTTTTTTTAAGTGCCATTTCTTCCTACACAATTAAGCTCATTTTAACTGGTCATTTGTTGTTTAAACTCAAACTCACTGCCTTCTATTAGTCTTTGTCCCCCTGTTTTACTCTAAATAACAGATTACTATATTTTGTTAGATTGAAGTATGCATGGAATCCCTTGATGCCTGTCGCACACATTACCTTTGTGCCATTACTGGATTTGCTTAAGAAGTCTGGTGGCCTATATGGGCATGTAAACGATTTACCCTGGGCATGGCTAAGCCTGCCACCAGCCGACTACTGAGAGTGGGGGGTTAAACCACAGTCTCAAAGTCTCCGGATTACGAAGTTGGATCCCCCATTTGTCACAGAGGGAGGGAGGTGATAGCGAAGGGGGAAGGGAAAAGGTCTGTTCTGAATGCCTGTTTTACTTACCGAACACAAATCTGTTATCACCTTTAATGTCATTGCACTCTGGGTTTTGCCTTTGTTTCTCTTCTTTAGTCCTGAATGAGTAATTAAATGCAGTAAATTAACAACTCTGTTTTGCAGAAGCCATACAGAACTGTAACTGCTGGTGCAGATAAGGCCTCTTTGCTCCTTACCTGTCTGCAAGACTGATACTGGGACAAGTACAACCTAATGAGATTAAGCCACCCAGCCAGGACCCCGATCTGATAGCAATGCCATGCTGCTGTGGTAATAAGAGAAAGGGTAGAACGTTGTGAGGCTTAGGACCAATGCAGGCCATGGAACATTTCCATATTTCTGTAATGTATGAATAGAGGTTATGCCACAGCAATTGTATAGAAGTTGAACAGAATGTCCCTTTGTTCCTGTCTAAAATCAGGACGCAGTCTATTGTTGCTCAAGACGATGTTAAAAACCGCTCCTTTACTCATTCCATAAAATGGCAAATTGGTAATCAGGTGTACTGATTTTAGTGAAGGAGGCCGTTGGATTTTCTGGTTTCTGTTAATTATTCATTTGGACAGTCCATTTTAATGAACAAGTTCAAAACCGGATACAATGAATCTGTTTTAAATCTTGTATCTTGATTCACAAATTGGTGTTGGATTTTTTTTCTCCCATGGTAAGTTTCTTTTAAATGTCTATGTATTATAAGTCCATGTGTACAAATTCAATTTGTTACAGCCAATCATATTCAGCTCATAAAATATGAAGTCATTTATGACCTAAGCTTAATGTGTAAACATTAAAACGGTACTAAATTGACTGAATTTTTTTTTTTTTTTAAAGAACTTAAATCTAATCAGAGCGAGTCGGGAATATCTGATTGAATGATTCTTGGTTCAACGAATCAGTAAGTTGATAAAAAAATCAACATGATGTTATTATAGATCTATAATACAAAGTAACATAAAGCTGTCATTGAGATAATGGGGTAGTTGTCATTTTTATCATTCCACTGACATCTGTGAGGAAGTAAGGGCATTTTATGCGTTGTGTAGCCTAATGTTTTATATCACGCATATAGCAGTTCACCTAATTAATGTAAAAAATGAGAAGTGTCTATTCCTTTCTTATACGTTTCTAATTTATAGTCGTTTCTATTCCATTTCTATTTTTATTCTCTGCTCTGTGTTTAAATATGTTGTTGTGGTCCTCAGGGCGAACCTGTCATTATATTGCAGAATAATTAAACTTAAAACACCGGAGAACACTCAGCCCAGTTCCCCAAATGCTCGCTTGCTGTTGCAGCAATATGTGCTCATTATTATTCTGAAGCCGTATCCAGTACTTAAAGAGCCGGGGTGACCGACACGCTCCATCATTAGCTGTCTGATATCACTCAACCTCCACCTGCTGCTTGTTGCCTTCAGATGACCAGTCAATGATCTAAACAGGCTATCCTGTGTGTTTGGGGAGGTGGGGTGGCGTTGGACTGGATTCAGAGATTTTCTGGATGGAGGCAGGGGAGGGTTGGACTGACCGCTCCGCTCGTGACAGTGATCCGGTGCGGGAAGTATGTGCGCTTTGCGCGCTTCACTTGGACCGGTGACGCGGCGGCATTGATGAGCCGACTTCTGCTGGAAGGAAGAGGTTTTGGACTAGTCCCCATATCGGTAAACCTAAACACCTTCTCCATGTTATTTAGCCTACTGCATGTCGCTGTAGGTTATTGTCTTGCGTACATTGTGACATCGGTTATTACGCATTGGTAGGCTACTGTAACTTTAAGTCTCTTAAAATCATTTGTGAATATGGCATTGATTTTGGAATCATTTTTGGGCTTTCCCCACCCGGCGTTACACTCCCATGAAAGATGCTGTAATCGGACTGTTCGGTAACTGATGTTCTACTGAGTCGTGGATAGGGATGCGAATCATACGGAATCGGTTCTGGTTCCCTAACAGTTCCATGAACGATTTTTTTACAAATTTTGAGAGCAAAATATTTAGAGAAAATGGGATTCGTATTTTATTTACTGCTCCCAACAGTCTCAAAGGATGGGACATTTTTAGATTCCATCAAAGCCATTTCAAATTAATTTTCTACAACATTTCAAAATGTTCACAGAAACCTAAGCTATTCTTTAAAAACAGATCATGATATATTAATTAAACTACTAAACAAAATTTGGTAACATATTTGATTCATAATTTGTTAATTTTATGAAAACAAAACTCAAAAACAGTTTTTCTACACGTTGTCGTTGTCATTAGCCTGATAGCCTGTCGTTTACAGTAGCCTTAAAATGTAGGCTACTAGGGCTTAAACCAATGTTTAAACCCTAGTAGCCTACATTCTAACACAGGAAGGGAAATAATAAGTTACTGTTCAGTAAGTGTTCAAAGTATAACACTAACAGTTCCGACTGATTCATAAATGTCATTAAATCAGTGAAAGATCCTGAGTCATTCGCTGAATCATAAGAATCGAACAACACAGATTATTATTTTAATACACAAAAACTAGCCTAAGTATTCACAAGATTCATTTGGAAAGCGGACTACACTTTTCTCGTATGTTTTTGATTTAGTTTGTGTAGATGTTTGTGTAGTAATCGGACACACTGGTGGCGCTGTAGAGTCAGGAGCACTCTACAGAGCTGTGTTGATGTGCTGAACAGAAGTGCAGGAGTATTTTAGTTCGGTTTTTCTGTCCGCAACGACGGAAAATACACACAAACACGTCATTAAAATCGGTCGGCTCCGCTATTGTCTAAACAGAACCGAACAAGAACTAGTTGATTCCCAACCTTGTTATAGAGTATATAACGTCTCACTCATAAACTAACATTTGAATTGCTCATCAGTCCGAATTCTCTCTCGCTCTCTCTCTCTCTCTCTGGTCATACATACTCTCTCTCTCTCTCTCTCTCTCTCTCTCTCTCTCTCTCTAGCTGGTCACACACGTACATACACACACTCGGGGTATCAGCCTATATTTAATGTGAGCTGCTGCTGAAGGAGAGTTGGGGACGGTTAACGGTGTTACCAGCCGTGAAAGATCATTGATTGTTTGTTTCGTTGTCAGGATTCTGAGGATATAACGCAGCTAAACATCATGTTATGCTACAGGCGTCTTTGATCGTTCTCCATCATATTATTATAAGGTAAGAGACAGAGCTTTTCTCACCCTTCCTATGGGATATTTGCCTTGGTAGCTCACATGGCTGCACCTGCACACAGACTGTGATTTGGGGGGAAACATGGTAGGATGTTAGGCTACATTTAGATTTTCACACGTTGAGCTTTTAAATAGATCATTCTTTTACATTTGTGCACAGTACTAGACTAGAGATAAACAGGTGCACGTTGATAAATAAACCCTCTATGAAACTTATGTATTGTTTGCATAAATTACTCAAGCTTTTACCAAGCAACTTTTCATTCTCAAGTGAGAAATTAAGTTTAAGGTCAACAGCCCCTTTTTAATACTATAATTTAGTTTGTTATTATCTTTAATACTTATGTATTTTAGGTTTTATTGTTTTAGTCTATTGCTATGTCAGAATTATGTAATATGTCAGGAAAAAATGATCATTTTGCATCACTTATCAGAATTTTTTTTTTAGAGTAATATTGGTTACAATAATGGTCAAATTCCATTCCAGATCTTACAGAGCTTCAAACATCCTTATTTCAGAATCCTTTTCAATTTGGTAGCATGCAAAAAGTCCATTATGGAATCTCCGGTATTTCAATGGTTTAGGAACATAGCTTACATTAAATACATTCATTTGATCATCATAACCATTTTTTAATTATCCTAAATTATTTGAATTCAAGCTAGTGTATGAATCTTATCGACAGGCCTACTCTATGTGATGTGTTTTCACTTGTGCCAACCTATGACCTTGGCATTGACCATGTACAGGAGCACCTGTAGAAAGGCTACAGAACAGAGTGAATGTTTTCTTTAAGCTGTCTCATTCATTAATATTCAGTTCTAAATAATGAGACAACTCTCTTAAAGCTTGAAGCAGTTTAGAAGGGGTTCTCTCTATAAAGATGCTCCATTTGTGAGCGCTGAACGTTCCTTTTTGTGTGTGTGTCTTGGCGGACCCACAAAACGGTAAATGTTTAGAAGTGCAGGGTCATTCAAAGTTGGTCGCCAGAGAGCATTGTGAATGGAATGTTAGTCAAAGTCCTTAATAGAGCACCCCCAACTATAGGCTTTGTTCTACGGGACAATTCCCCACTGGTTTGTCCAATGGGGAGGGAGAAGGAGGGAGCAGGGTCTCGGGTCAAGTGGCGAGACACTGACATATGTAGCTGACAAGTTGTCCAGAAAGGGTCACCTGGGTTGAAGCTGCTAAGCAGTGAGTGTCTTGTGAAAAGTGGAGGAGGACCTTTGATTCATTGGGGGCAAAGGGTGTCACCTTTTACTATCCATTCGTTAACTTGCTGTAGGGCAGCATCCTTATCTGTGTTCGTTTTCCACTTAAAATGGCATTCTTTAAAAATTACCTAAGTGTCTGTGAAAAAACACAGCCTTGTTTATTTTTGTTTAGTTTGCATGGGATTTAGTTTGTTACAGGCATGGGTAAAAATCAATTTTTTCTTCTTTTATGTTAAGAAAATCACCTTACTTTCTTGAATCTTTCTTACAGAAATTGAACTATATTGTATTATTTTCATTACATTAAATATATTTAATTCATGTAATATATATATATATATATATATATTGCTTTCTGAAAGCTGAATAAATAAGCTTCCATTGATGTATGGTTTATTATGATTGGACTATATTTGGCCGAGATACAACTATTTGAAAATCTAGAATCTGAGGGTGCAAAAAAAATCTAAATATTGAGCAAATCACCTTTAAAGTTGTCCAAATTAAGTTCTTGGCAAAGCATATTACTAATCACAAATTAAGTTTTGATATATTTATGGTTGGAAATGTACTAAATATCTTCATGGAACATGATCTGTACTTTATATCAGGGGTGTCAAACTCAGTTCCTGGAGGGCCAGAGCCCTTCAGAGTTTAGATGCAACCCTAATTAAACACACCTGATCCAGCTAATCATGTAATTTAGGCTTATTTGAAAACTACATAGTTTGTGTGTCGGAGCAGGGTTGGAACTAAACTCTGCAGGGCTGCGGTCCTCCGGGAACTGAGTTTGACACCCCTGCTTTATATCCTAATGATTTTTGGCATAAAATAAATATTGATAATTTTGATCCTTACAATGTATTTTTGGCTATTGCTACAAATATACCCCAGCAACTTAACCAGCACAAGAGTTTTCAACATTGAAAGAACTTCTTATTTCTGAAAGATCATGTGACACTGAAGACTGGAGTAATAGCTGTTGAAAATCTCAGGAATAAATTACATTTTAAAATATATTAAAATATAAAACTATTATTTTAAACTAATACTATTTAGTAATATTATTGTTTTTACTATATTTGTGATCAAAATAATGTATAATTGATGAATATAAGAGACTTTTATCAAAATATTAAAAATACTGACCCCAAACATTTCAATGGTTGTTTATATAGTTTACATTGTTTGTTTAGCTAGATTTAAATATTACATTTTTATGACATATTTTCAAAGAAGCCATTTTAATCTCTTGTTTTTTGCGGGGTGATTATGGATGATCCTCTATTATCCTCTTGAATCGGGGTCATTTCAGAGTGACAGTAACCAGACCAGGACAACAGCGTATCAACTGTCCTGTGGTGTCACCTCTGGCCACACCAAACATCACTCATGTGTCAATGGAACACTTATCGTCATAGCAATCTGCCACCAGGCTTCCTGCAATCTTATAGAGTTACGTAAAAAAGAAAAACACACCATCTCAATTAAAAACAATCAACATCTGGAAAAAATTCAAGGTCAAGCAGGAAGCCTTCAATCTTATCAAAGAGTATCCAGAAAGAAAGGACATTTCCATTCTCTTTTCTCTCTCTTCCTCTTTTAACCATTCCCAGTCTCAATTACAGTCCCATATGACGCATGGGAGAATGGCACAGTGTGGTATGGAATGTGTCTCATGTCTAAGTACTCTAGATCTCGAGTACATTAGGTGTTGTGAATGAACTCAGCACTTCCATGCTCATAGAACCCAGCCGACACACAGGCGCAATGGAAGAAAACAACCAGTGTTCTTTTCCTGAAGAGTGACATGCTCTCCTACGAATGCCACATTTCATTAGCGGCTTCAGAAATGTGTTTCTTCGAAGCCAGAACAGAACAGACGTGGATATTTCTGAGCTTCGGTAAATGAGGTTATAAAGGGGTTGCTGAGATGTCCATCACTGTCTGATGTTGGACACTTCCTCCCATTTCCTGTGAGACACGGATGATTCTATCAGCCTGAGAGGTTCGGTCTCGGTTATCAAGCTGAACATTAACAGGAATGAACAAATGGAAGGAGACCGTAAAGTTATCTATTTCAAGGAACAACTCAATTCCGTTTTTAAAGGGATAGTTTACCCAGAATATAAAATTGTTAATTGTTTTCTGCAAAACAACACACTTTAGTACCTTAGTGAAAAATACATATATTTATGTCATTCTAAGTGTACTACAAATACATTTACATATTTATGTACTTAATAAAAATCCCCTACAACTGTACTTTTGGTATACTACACTGGTTTACTTGAAGCTGCTACATTGGAACAACTAATTAAATGCACTTTAATTGTTTAGAAGTAGTGCTGAAGTGCAACTATAGACATACTGAAGGATATTTGATTGTGCTAAAGTGGAACTATTGCAAGTGTACTATATCTAACCAAAATTATCCAAAGATCATATAATCCTCATCAATAGTTACATTAAAACACATTTAGGCTTAACAATAAGAAATATGCATTGTGCACAAGTAGTACTCCAAATAAAGTTGAATTATAATTTTTATGTCAGTACGTCTCAAGGAATATGTTAGTAAATATGTTAATATATTTGAACTATACATAGTATTTTAAATATATTACTTTTGCTAGGGTATACTTGTAAAAAGATTACTTATAATGCAAATAATACAGTATTTAAGAAAATACAGAATGCAATGTTTTCAGACATTTCACTGCATGTTAATCAAATGAAAATAAGTTATGCAATTAAATTGTAACGCATTCTATTTTAAATTTAGATTAAATGCAGTTAGCTAAACATTAGTGTTTTTGACCCAATTAAGTAAGACTTAAGTATGTCTTTATATGAAATTTCTTAAGTCAGAATCTTAGAAATATTGTGTAAACTGATAAGCATTTATGGTAAACTAAATTTGAAACTTGTATGTCATGTATTTAATATATTTGTAATTATGCGTTTACAATGATGGAAGTTGCAAGTTAGTACTTACTAAAATATATTACCTTTAAATGTAATACAGAATAACACTACAATAAACTGATAAATTATAATCAAGTACATTACATGTCCTTGAGTATGTCAGTCAACACATTTACATTTATGCATTTAGCAGACGCTTTTATCCAAAGCGACTTATATTGCATTTAAGTTACAGTTTTACATTTTATCAGCTCTTGCTTTCCCTGGGAATCGAACCCATGGTTTTGGCATTGCTAGTGCCATGCTCTACTATTTGAGCTACAGGAAAGCAAACACATTAAAATAACTGTATACTTCTTTAATGCAAATAAAAATATAAAAATAATCAATGGTTTGAAATGTACTTTGAACTAAAACTTTTAATTATGGCATTATGACGTGTGCTGTTTACATGTACTACTTATAGTAACTGCATTAAGAAACAGTAATTATACTGTTTTTATGTGGCCTTTTATTTAATTAATATTAAATGCAAATAAAATAAAAAGTACTATAACACTACACATGCATTTTTAACTAAGCGCACTTCTTTTTTCGGATTGCTTCAAGGCGGCTTTAAATATAGCACACAAGTAAAATGGGACAATTGTTTTGGTGCTTGGCAGCCATGGTCCCTATTCACTTTCATTGTACGAAAAAAAAGAGCAGCTTGAACATTTTACTAAACATCTCCTTTTGTGTTCCACAGAAGAAAAAAGTCAAAATGATGTTTAACAACATGAGGGTAAACTATTAATTGAACCTAATTTGGGATGGTGTTTTAAACTGCTTTGCAACTTTAGTATCTCAGGTGAGTTTGATACTCTGAAATATTGAACACACTGTTTAGAATGCACAAAGTAGCGCCGGCCTACTTGGATGTCTTGATGTACTGACATATCAGGTGTCTTAAATTACCCACAGGGCAGTGCTGAAAGCAACAACAGGTCTTCCTGTGTCCCCGTTGGCAGGAAGGGCAGCGGGGGACAGGACAGCCGTGGATACAGCTATTATGGCGATTAGAGAGTGAGCTAGAGATGGATGAGGAAGATAAGAGGGAAAGGGGGAGCGGGAGGAGGAGAAGACTGATGTAGCGTGAAATGTGTTGGGGGAATTCCTGGAATTCCATGACTGCCGCCACTCCGCTTTGGATGCTGTTTCCCGATCCTGATACGCCGCACCTTCGGACACACTCTTAGATATTTTCATGTTTCCAATTATATCGGAAGCTTACACAAAAAATTTTCTGGACTGTCCCTTTATAAAAGTCATGTAGCTTCTGTTTGGCTTTACAGCAAGGGTTGTATCAATTGATGGCTTCAGGCTGTCAGAGTGAGTTGCTTGGCTTGCCTCTGATCAAAGGTCCTCAGCTTTATTTGGCACTGCTTATTCCAGACTGAACAGCCACTTCAAACAAGGATTTAATAATGTAATAATGGGCATGGTGGTTCTATTCATCAGTGTGAAATGTACCCAATGCAATAATGCTTGCAGTGGCTCAGAAAAGTACTTGGGCACATACTGTACAAAATGTACTGTATCTTTGCATTGTAAAACAAAATATAAAAAACTAACAAAAAAAATCAAGTGGCATTTATTTTCAAGAAATATATCACACCCACACTTTAAGCTAAACAAAATAAAAATATTGATTTATGTTGACGTAATTACACATTGTATGCACTTACTATAGTAATAACAGTAAACACTTAATATTTAACACATATTACTGTGAGGGGATCTGATTTCATAAAGCCAGTTCAGACTGCACTGACAGATGCAAACCAACACCAACAGTCTTAAGATTACTGTATGTCACTTCTTAGACATTCCAAGACCCAACAAATGGTGATTCAACATGTTCATTTGGTGAAAACAAGTGCTGATCAATGACAATGAAAACACACCGATCCGACAACCCAACGAACATGTCCGTTGCTGTTTGTCCTTATCTGTCAGTGGAGTGTGAGTTGACCTATACTACTCTGCTAAAAATCAGTGTGACACCAAATGGTTATTGCAAAAAAATGACTCCGAAGTTAGTTCTGAGATAAGCTCTAATGATATTTGCCATTTGGTCTGGCTAATATTCTGTATCGTTATATATTTTTGTTGCAACAACGCTTAAATAGCTTTTTTAGAGCCACTAAAAACAGATGCAAAAATGATAATTTCCAATATCTAATTCAAATAAATAAATTGATAAATATAGTCATTAGGAACAGTGTCTGGAACATGTTCGGCATGCTTTTTAATGACCTGACTATGATATTCCAATCTTGAGGTTTGTTCAGTATAGGCTACTTGACAAAATCCACCCTGAAGGTTTTCTTAAGTCTTGATCCCCAGGATTGGCTCGGTTTAATTTTCTTGCTCCCTCGCCTCATTTAAGATTTTAAAATCCCTCTAAAGGAGATTTTATGCTCTGAAGGAGAGTTCAAATCACTTACGAAACCTCCTTTGCAGATTTTCCAGTAATATATCATACAATAAATGTTCCTTCAGCATCTCCTTCAAAGTGCTGAAGTACTCAGACTTCAATTAAACATTAAACTTCATAAGACTCATTAAACTCGAATGCAAAGTGCCTCATAATAGCAGCAAATGAAACCAGAAGAGTGGATTGATTTTTGAATCCTAAAGAGAATAATAAAAAAACACAGAGGATCAGAGAGAAACATACAAGTTTGTCCCAGGAGGATTCTTTAGCATTGTGGTTATGTGGGCCAGATGAACAAGGCTAATAGGATTTGTTCTGACTGGAAAGGGGGCGATGGAGATTGGGAAGGGGGAGGACATCCCGCCTTTACCTCCTGTTGCTTAGTAGCCCACCCAGAGCGGTCACATGAATTCTGGCAGGTGTCTAGCACTGATTAGACCGTTAGAAGTTACCAAACCCAGCAAGGTCCACCCAAGCTACAGGATTATATATGGATTTAATTATAAACAGGTCAGACCCCTTGTTAACAAGCTGCCTTCCTTAGAAATTGCTACTAAAATGTTGGTGAAGGTCCTATTAGGCTTGACAATGCCTCAGTGATGTCAGCTAGAATATTTCCATGCCAATTATCTTTCATTTTAATTGTAAATAAAATCATCAAAATAAATTTACTAAAGAAATGGTTTGTAGATTTTGGTTATTTGTAATGGATTTCTAGTCAATTACATCAGTGCCATTCTCTAAAATAGTTTTCTTCGTGGTTGAATCTCACAAAATGTTAGTCATATTTCATCCCAAAATTTAAATAAGAAGTAAATAAGAGTAAATTAAATAATACATTAAATGTTGTAAAGAAAATTGTGCATTATGCAATATACATTTACAAAAAAAACATAATTATCTCTATATTATTATTATTATTATTATTAATATCATCATCATCATCAAAGTCAGCATAAATAAGTACACTAGATAAAATGGTGCCATGATGTAAATGTTTATTTACATTATGGAAAACATTTTTTTCTTTTGATTTTGTAATATATGTTGCTTGACAAGTTTTACAAGCTTTACGCTCATGTGATCTTTAAATTGATTTAGAACAATGATGTTCTGGTAATATAACACAACCATTTGATTTATTCTTGAACATCAGTTTTGTTTAGTTCCATAAAATGAGATTACATAAACCCATTCTTTCCTTCTTTTTAAAATCTGTATCAAGACCGGAATCCTTGAATCCAAAGATAATATGTGGGCACCTTTCCCTGGTGATGTGGGACACCAGACTAATAGAGCTGCTTCCATTTTGAGTTGATTATGTCATTTTCATCGGTAAGCTCCTTGTGTGAGACAGCGTGTCGTGGATTTGTTCTTGTTGTTAGGACTACACCTACACTTCACTAATGATGTAAACTATAATCATAGTCCCTGCTGAGGTTCTATAGAATAATTAGTCTCAGTGCACTGTAAAAAGATTACTGTACATATTACAGTAAAATACTGTTCAAATTACAAAAATCGGTTACAGTATAGAGTTGCTGTATATAGGTCATTACAAATGACAAAAATGCCTTATTGTGATTTTTCTCTGTGAAAAATGTATTGTAAGAGGTCATAATCTGTATTGTGGTAATACTGTGGCACCGTGATGCTTCAGAAATAATTTGAATATTCTGATTAAGAAACATTTCTTCTTCTTATCAATGTTGAAAACAGTTGAGCTGCTTAATATTTTAAGCAGATAATATTATAATATTATAAGTGACATTTTTCAGGACTGTTAATAGAAAGTTTTTTGTAACATTATGAATGTTTTTACTGTGACTTTAGTTCAATTTGATTCACCCTTGCTGAAAACAAAAATGTATTCATTTATTTTAAAACAATTAGTTTGGAGTAATCAGGCCTCTTTAAATTCTTAAAACAGATCCTAATACGCTCTTAAGAGCTTTGTATTAAGACTTTATTTCAAGTATCAACACCAACTTGATCATTAACTTAAGCCTATTAAGACACCATTAAATTGGATGAAACATTGGACTCTCTAATTCTGCTTCATCCAAATAACAAGCGTTATTGAACACATTAGACGTTTTGATCATTTTGTCTTGTTAGATCTAGAGTTTAATGCCAAAGACAGAAAAGCTAATAGTCCTGATGTACCTGTGATTAAATTAATCTCATCTGCCGAGTAGTGGGGGGGGGGGGGGGGGGTTGCTTGTACAGAAATGCTGCGCTATTGTAATTTGCAGCTTAAGCTTTCAGAAATCTGTTTTCATAAAACTGGCTTAATGTGATCTTGTTTTATTATGTCAATTTTTAGATATTTTGGAAGAGCCAGATGTTTGCATTCTGATCTAGAACATGTAAACATATCAACACCAACCACTGTTTGGATTGTTTTTACGTGATATTTAAGGGCAGTTAAATTGGAAATCCATGAGACCACATGATATTTGTGTGCATCCAGCATACTTGCTAATAACTACCTCGAAGTCAGCCAATCAGATTGGAGCTGGTGATTTCAGCCTTTTTTGTGCACATTATGCATCTGATGTAAACTCATCTGAGACTGTCCCTATATATTCAATCTAGCAATGTAGTAAAAGCAAAAAAAAAAATCATGTTAGACATGGTTTTGAACATCTTGATCTTAAATGTTTATTTTAGCTAACTGATAAGGAAGGAAAAGACAAGCAAGTAAAAGACAAAGAGCCGTTTACACTGGTGTCGGGTAAACTAGTCCGAACACTAGGTTCAAATTACAGGTCATCACAGGTCCCCTTTCAAGCTGTCTTCCTGTCTTTGTTTTTTTATTTCTCTTTTGTTACACTTTCCTAGGTAGTCAACAAAGCCTCATATGAAAGGTCAAAGGTCAAAATATTTTGACCTTTGCCAAATATCATAACTAAAGCTAATTTGTATTTATTTATTTATTTATTGTGCTGCTTGTACACGTTTTTTTATTTTTATTTCCGTTATTTTATTTTACATATCCAGACACCCTCATTTTAGTAAATGCGAGGTGTAAACAACCTACAATAAATCTGTGGTTTTGTCTCAGTGCAGATATTTTTGTCTTGAGATTTAGTTTTGACACCTTTGGATTTGTATCCCAAATCTCTTTTAGTGCAATCTCACTGCAAACTCTAATTTATTCCATATCTGACTGCTGTAAATGAGAGCTTGCTTGAGATAAAAGCTTTATTTTATGTCAGTGTGCCGCTGTTTTGCAGCTTGTGCAAAGAGAAGATCAAATCAATTCATACAACCTCTCTGAGTTTGGGCTTATTTTTGAGTTATGCCAAAAGCATATGTTCCTGTTGTTTATGTGTAAGACCTAAAGGGTAAAGGTTTATGAAATTCTAATTCTGTTTTGTGTGCTCATCCCCTATTATTATTCTATTCTTCTTATTAGTGGTGCTTATAAGACATATTATCACTATATTATTACTGTTAGCATGACACATTTTACTACATTTTATTATTTATTTTTATTTTTAATACATACTCTTGTTTACTGATTTGAACAAACTCATCAATATTAAACATTGGTGTGCTGCTATTTTATTTTACTTTGTTGTATTGTATTGTTATGTTATGGTAATTTTATTTGTTTTTGTATTTTGTATTTGTTTTAGTATTTTATAATTTTATGTTTGATAATTTTCTGTTCTATGATTTAATATTTTATATTTATTTTATTTTGATCAAACAGGCCAGAAAATGCATAACATACTTAAAACCACAACCCACTTATCACTGGCAACCATCCACAAAACAAGGATTTAAATCTATAATATTTTAAGTAACCAGCCCAAATCTTTAACTGTTAGGCTACACTACTCCATTTTCTTCTAAAATAGGTTCTAAAATGTTTATTTTGTTCCCATTTGCTTGTTCTCTCTTCTCATCCTTCACAGTTTTTCCATTCTGTTTGTGAGTATGCAGCTGCATGATTATGGGTGTATGCACCTAAGAAAGCTTTCTCTTTATCAGATAAGGTAAACCTGGCTGGTAATGTGAGATGACATTAATATTGAATAAGACAGAGAGAGCAACGTCAGGTGAGAAAATGAATTTCCATATGCAAGGCTGCTGACTATAACAAATAACACTTCCACTCCGGCAATGAGAAACTGTGTACGTTCCTGTGTGAGCAGATCTGTCTGTACTAACTGCATCACCATGGATACAGTGAAGCACTTATGATGAGCTTTAAAGCATGCAGGACTTTCAGCTGTTTTGAATCAGAACACATATATTATTTCATAGTGTTATTAAAATCGAGAGGTGCAGATGACAGTGTAAGGCTTTGGTTGGGGAGACGCACACTGATTTATGATTGGCCATATGCTGTTCAATGTTTCACGCCCTTACACAAGTATGCAACTAATGATTTCATTGAGCCTTGAGATCTGTGTTCAAAGATCCTGTTTGATGTACCCCATGTTCTTTCTGCTACATGAATTATAAATATGAGTTTAGGCTTCATTTCCTTTGTCACGTTTCCCTCGGTTCATATATTTTGTCAGGCGTTTTGGAGCTCAGCCTGTGCTAACGCCTCTGCTCTCTTGAATGGTCCCTCAAAAGAAAAGAGATGACTTAGCATTTCCTTTTGGTTTAGGAAGAGTCATAAAACAGCTTTAAGCGTTTGCAGAATTTGCTTTGTCAGTGCCAACACAGAGCAGCTAAGGGACCATCAATAAGGCCCACAAATGGCTGAATCGATGTTTATTTTTGGTGGAATGGAGTCATTTGTTGCTAATGTGCTGAATTTGACTGTCAATAATTTTTTTAAAGTTCACATTTAGTTATTGAGCTCTGTGCCTGTATGAATATTTCAAAGCCATTTCTGTAAGCTTACCTTTAGCTAGTCTAATAGATCTAAAATCAGTCAAAAAAATTCATAAAAAACTAGATTATTTGTATTAACTTTGAAAGTCCTAAACTCTCTTACATTTAATTCTCATAACCATGCAAGTACCCTGAAAAAGAAAAATGTCTATGAGACTGAGAAATGAATGTATAATATGGTTGAGCATGAAGAGAACTGCTGGGAGCTTATTTGAAACTAAAGCACTTAAGACTCAAGAAATAATAACACGGAGTAGATATACACTGAGAAGCTCAGAAATTGGATGGGATGTAAAACATCGGTTATAAAACAGAGACAGACAGAGGAGAAAGTGAGGTGCCTACAAATGCAGTATCAGTCTGGAGAGAGGACTGGCTCTCTTGGGTAAAGCTTTTGACATTTAACCAGACCAGCTATAAACAGAGCAGAGCAAAGCCATTGACATTCATTCTGTCTGGCAGAGTTTTTCTCTGGCTGATTTCACTCAGCTCGCCCCACTCTGCTGCAATCTGTCATATCGGACAACACATTCTTCCTCTGTGTAACAGGCTGTAATTCACTTTAGAAATGTCCTAGCAAAAGTCATAAGCGAAGATTTATTTTGGTGCAAATATTCTAATTATTAAAGTTGCAGCTGTGTAAAGTTGATATTAAACCATTAAAACAAAAATAATACATACTGTATTATGTACGGCAGTTTCTGTCTTCGCGTGATCCCCCCGATCTAGTTTTCTCCCTCCATGCCCATATTTGGTTCTTCCCGTTCCTGTTTCCATTTGTGTTGATTTGACTCCAGGTGTTTCTTGTCAATCAGTCTTGTTTAGTCCTTATGTATAGTGTATTTAAAGAGCATTCTGTTTAGTTTCCTTTGTCCGCTGTTATATGTCTAAACGTCCCTGTGTTCCGTGTGTGGCTCCTGGCTTCCCTGTGTTTCCCAGTGTGGATTAATAAAGATTGTTTCTGAATCTCCTTCGTCTCCGCACTCCTCGTTTCCGACAGAGTAGTAGCAGATCGTGACAGATTGGCAGATCACTTGGTCCTTGCACAATATTATGTCATAGCTTCAAAATATTTTTGCAACTGATACTTGTTTTTTTGCATCAGCTTCATATGTATTGCTATTCTAAAATAGTAAACTTGCTTGGTAGCTCACCTGGTACAGCACTGCACTTCCAGGTCAAAGTGAGCGCTAGGTCAAATCTTATTAAACAAGTCATGAGTTACAAGAGCTTAGAGGCTTGTAGAAACAAGCTAAAATGGCATGGTTGCATCAGAAAATGTGTTTTAAACAACACAAATGTATCTAATCTCATTTTATTAACCAATGTCTTTGCTGCTGATCTTTGATGATCCAGTTCAACATAAGCAAAAATGACTTTACATTAACAATTGTTCTTGATTGCTTTTTTATTGCTGAAGAGTGTTGAATCTTCTCCTGTGTTCTACTGTACAGACGTGATTTACTCTTCCTTCAGCCTGAGGTTTATTTTTTACACTTTTTGGTGGGAAAGGCTTTTACATTTGCTGTAAATAGAACTTCTTATATTAACAATAAACAATCAAGCCCTGCTCATATTTTAAAAGTAGCGCAAAAGTAACGTAACGCATTACTTTCCATAAAAAGTAACTAAGTAACGTAATTAGTTACTTTTTTAGAGAGTAACACAATATTGTAATAAATTACTTTTAAATGTAACTTTCCCCTAACACTGAGTATGTTGAAGTAACGTTACTAAAATAACTTTTTAGTTTATTAAAACTAAAACTAAAGAAAATACCTATAAAGACATAATAAATTCATACATAATTTATCTAAAATTCAAATATAACAAATTAAACGGCAGTAGTGTATCAATAATCCTAAAAAAAGAACACTGTCAAAAACACATGCTAACAAACATCAACTTACACATAGTAAGAAATGGTTATAAAAACAGAAGTGAAACAAGCAGTAAGAAAGAAGATAAATAAAAAGCTATACTTATATCTTTGACTGTGTTCCTGAACGGTGGAGTCGCACGGTAGAGTCGATGGTCTTTATACTCTTCGGTCTTCTCACGAGGAGATCTTCACGTGAAGGCTGCCGCGGTAAACTATGCTTTTTATACCCATCTAACAAAATATGACTTCAATTCAGCTGAACACACTTTTAATCACAATAAATGGCCAAGCAAGCGCCCGACACTGACAAGGGATGCGATACAGTACAAGACCAAATGCGATTTCAGCACGTCTCCACACAGTAAACAAATCCTATTGAAAACAATGCCCAAAACACACTACAAAAAGGAATTTTGTAGTGGTTTTACTGGAAAAAGCTAATGGTTTATAATGGTATTTTACTGGAAACCATTGGAATTTATGTGATGGTTTCTATTGGGCTTCATTTTTTTTTTTTTACAGGGTGGTTAGTTCAATCCCATTAATAAACAGTGATTCTATGGTGTGATCATGCGTGAGCTAAAGCTACGTTAGGGTAGCGTGCCACTCCATGCTCTGTCACTGTTTACCTATTCATTCATTCATTTGTGACTGATAGGGGCTTGCCAGAGCCCTCCGTTTATTGTTTAATTAAACGGCTGTCTTCACTGAAGCCCGTATGCATACACATGAAAACATAAACTTTCCCCCTCCCCCACCATACATTTTTGATATAGAGCATCCCCAGTGACCAGGCTAGCATCGGATAATTAACGGGCTGAGTGTTCATGTTGATTGCTTCATCATTCGTGAGAAAGCATCTGGTGGAGGTGGAAGATGGATGTTGTGGATTTGACATTAATCCACACTAAAGCTGTTTAATAACAGCAGTCAGGATAGAAGACACAAATCAGGGCCCACACAGTCTTTAAAGTGTTGCTTTGTTTTAGGACCCAGACGTGATGATGTCATAATGAGGGTCTGGATGAGTGTTATGTTGGGGTTAATGTGAGTTAACCAGCAAGGTTTGCTACAAACAATACAGAAAGTTGTTCTTCTGAAATGAGCGCACCGACTGAACCTTTATCTGTTAATTAGAATCCTAGAGCTGAAACTCTAAGGAAGTTTCAGTTAATTACGGAATCTGTTTTTAATTCACTTTAATTGTATTTCATTTTGAAGTTAACTAATTTGTTTTGCATTCAACAGTGTCTTCTGTTTAATTTAGTTTACTAATACTTTTTTTTTTAACCTGTCAACCATAGTCCATTCCTTCTGGCTATTGTTAAAAATAATCACATTTATGTTAATCATTTTCAGAAAGTAATATTTGCTGGCCAAAATCATGGACTTTCTGACAGACAGGTGTTGGGTTTGGCCTTTGGACATCACAGTTTAGTTAGTTTCAATAAACCATTTAAAAGTTTGGGGCCAGTATTTTTTTAATTAATATTTTATTATTCACAAGGTTACATTAAACTGATAAAAAGTGACAGTAAAACATTTACAGTGTTCACATTTTAATAATATTTCTTAATATTGCTGTTTTTACTGAATTTCTTTATCAAATAAATTAAGCCTTTGTCAGCATACGAGGTGGATGGATGGATGGATGGATGGATGGATGGATAGCATCTCGTCAGTAAAGCCGCATGCATATCGCATGAGATATATCGCCCAGCCCTAATAGATAGATAGATAGGAAATGTGTATATATATTTCACAGTCACGGCCAAAAATATCGGTACCCTTGCAATTCTGTCAGAAAATGCAGCACTTCTCTCAGAATTTTTTTCCAATTGCAAATGTGTTGGTATTCACATGCGTATTGTTTTTGTTTGCACTGCAAAAAAACAAAACAGATTAATTTTTTTCACTCAGAACTAAAAAACAAATTACTGGACAAAATTATTGGCTCCTTGTCAAAATTGTAAGAAATGATTCCTTTTCAAGCATGTGATGCTCCTGTAATTTGTATTTAGACACACCTGTGGCAAGTAACAGGTGTGGGCAATATAGTAATCACACTTGTAACCAGTTAAAATGGAGAGAAGTTGACTCAACCTTTGTGTTGTGTGTTACACTGAGCATGGAGCAAAGAAACAAGTGTAAAGAATTGTCTGTGGATTTGAGAGATTTTTTTTGGGAAATACATGGACAATCTCAAGGCTACAAGTCCATCTCCAGAGATCTTAATGTTCCTGTGTCCACTGTGTGCAATATCATCAAGAGGTTTACAGCCCATGGCACTGTAGCTAACCTCCCTGGACATGGACGGGAGAGCTAAATTAATGAAAAATTACAACAAAGGATTGTTTGAATTGTGGATAAAGAACCCCGATTAACTTCCAAACAAATTCAAGCTGACCTGCAGACACAGGGTACAATAGTGTCAGGTCACACTATCACACTATTTTTAAGTAATTTAATTACAGTTACTTATAAAGTACTTGCGTTTCATACAGTAAATAATTCCAACAGTTCTAAAATCAATATTAAATTTGAAATCTAAATTTACCGTCTAATGATAAACTTGAATGCAGCGGCTTTAACCCTCTGCACGCTGGCTCGTTCACTTTCAGATTTCCCTGATTCACAGAGAAACCTTTAATACTCAGATACATAAGACTAAAATCAATATAATTTAAAAAGCTTGAAGTGTCTACTTGTAAATGAACGAATTCAAATCAAAAACTAATATTCCTGATTATGTAATCCGTATGAAAGCTAGGTAAAATCTTTCCCTTATCTAAAATCTTGAAGTTTCTACTTGTAAATGAACGAATTCAAATCGAAAACGAATATTATCTGATTATGTAATCCATATGAAACTAAAGCGAGGTGCAGTCTTTCCTGTAGCTATCTGAAAGCTTGCAGTTTCTACTTTTAAATGAACGAATTCAAATCGAAAATGATTATTCCTGATTATGTAATCCGTATGAAACTAAAGTGAGGTAGGCTACAGTTTTTCCCGTATCTGAAAGCCTAAATTGTCTACTTTTAAATGAACAAATTCAAATTGAAAACGAATGTTATCTGATTATGAAATCAAAATAAAAAAATCAAATAAAAAAAAAGATTAATCTAATTTTTATCATTTTTGAAAGAAGCTACTATGAGGAATTTACCTCATAAAAACAGCACGATCTGACATGGCTTTATTCAGCAGAGAAGATAATTTCTGTCATTTATTCTTACCTACATTATTTAAACTGTTATTTTAACATAAACCTTTGTGGATTTTACTAGTTGGGCTTTTCCTGAACATCTTACCAACTAAAATGTATTATTATTATTTTTTGTTATTCAGAGTATTTATATTTGTTAACCAAAGAATGTTATATTAAATTATTACAGTTGTTTTAAAACTAAAAGGCTAAACTATTCTATGTTTCACTTAAATTGAAAGAATAGAGAGTTTAATTTCTATTAAGGTTTATATGGATTTTAAGATGTAGCCTTATTAGCGATTTGAATAAATAAGTTACTTTTCAGACAGAGTAATTAGTAAAGTAATTTAAATACAATATTGATGAAGTAATTAGTAACTGTAATTAATTACGTTTTGAAAGTAACTTACACAACACTGGGTAGGGGACCACTGCTGACACAAAGGCATAAAAAAGCAAGACTGAACTGCCAAAGCATATGTGACAAAACCACAATCCTTCTGGGAGAATTTACTGTGGACAGATGAGACAAAAGTAGAGCTTTTTGTTAAAGGACATCATGGCACTGTTTATAGAAAAATAAATGAGGCCATCAGAGAAAAGAACACAGTCCCTACAGTCAATCATGTTGGAGGTTCAAATATATTTTGGGGTTGCTTTGCTGCTTCTGGCACTGGATGTCTTGACTGTGTGAATGGTATCATGAAATCTGACATTACCAAATAATTTTGGGGGTGCAATGTTGTGGCCAGTGTCCACCAGAGGTCATGGGTCTTCCAGCAGGACAATTACCCAAAACACACTTCAAAAAGCACTCAGAAATGGTTACAAACAAAGCGGTGGAGAGTTCTGAAATGGCCAGCAATGAATCCCATAGAACACCTGTGAGAGATCTCAAAACAGCAGTTGGGATGCCTGTATAAATATATACACAATATTGCAGTTTTTTACTGTATAATTAATTTGATTTGATTAGAAATAAATGCCACTTTGTTGAGCACAACAGATGTATTTAAAAAATAATATATATACAGTATACACACACACATATATATATAATGCACGGGTATATGACCTACAGAGAAATTGCACATCCTTTAGATTACAAGCTTTGTTTATTTATATCTCACTCTTTAAAACATTTTTTTTTAAATCCCCTCTCTAAATGCTCTGTTATAGCTGACTAAATAACACTAAGATCATTCGCAAAGCTGAAACTCCCCACGGGTCCGACCCTATAGCTTTAAATATCCCTTTAAATAACTATTCATAAACTTCTCAATGACACAAGCGGTTACCTGTCTCTCTCTCTACACACACACACACACACACACACACACACACACAGAGAAAGTAATAAGCACTGATATGAATCACATGTGCCCTTTTATTATGTCTCGCAGGGGTAAATTTGACCCCATCCCCTGAGGACCTGATTCAGCAGCTGCCGTAGTGTCCAGTGCTGTTATCTAATAAATTTGCCCAGTCTGCTCTACATTGAAATGTCATGGCCATAATGTATCTACCCCTGTTTGTACAGGGAAAGGTCACGACTGACAGCAGGGACGGTGACATGCACACATATATTGTGATGTTTTACAGTATTGCATTATCTTTGGGTTACTGGAGGATTGAGTATCATTATAGATGACACAGCAAAATGCACTTGGTTTTGTAATCTTTCTCCTCTACAGTACTTAACACAACTGTTTTCTTTCTCTTTCCGGTTTGTTTTATAGATCTTTTGTGGTTATTCTTCCTCAATGCCCTCTTCTTTTTCAGCACACACTCTTATTTCTGCAGCTGCGTCCTTCGGCTTCTTAACGTAAAGCGTTAGGAAGCCCCTCACAATGAATGAAATACACAACAACACATCCTTCCTTCGGCAGCCTCCGTTCCTGCTATTGTCAGCATGTCAAGAGTGTGCGTCAGGAGGTAAAATTAGCACGCTGTAATGAGTGCGGCCTTTCCTGCGATACACTCGCTTGTACCTTCTGCGTCTGTTCTTGAGTGATGCTGTTGCTCTGAAGATTCAGGAAGTGTAATTGCTTGTTGTAAAATTGGGTAACACTATTTTACAGTGCCCTTGTTATTTATGTTACGTGTACTGTCTATATAGTGAATTATGGGTTACACTTTATTTTAAGGTATCCTTATTATGGTGTTATTATACAATTATGTTCTGAGTAATGTTAGTTAACAAAAAATGTATTTACATTTCCATTTAGCAGATGCTTTTATCCAAAGCGACGTACAATTGAATTCAGGTTAGGGCTGCACGATATACAAGCTACACAATTCACGCTCAGAATCGCAGATGCATCGCATGCGATGGTGAACGTGAATTGCGTAGCTTGTCCGTGAACTACGGCTCTGTGTATTAAATGCCGCTCCATTTGAAAACAGCTGAAGCAAATTTACGGCTAATCACAGAACCGTCTTCACTGAAGAGATACGCATGACTATCGCATGCAATATATCGTGCAGCCCTAATTCAGGTTATACAGGTTTTTTTTTTTCAGTATATGTGTTCCCTGGGAATCGAACCCACAACCTTTTGCGCTGCTGACGCAATGCTCTACCACTGAGCCACACAGGAACACCTGTAAATATACCTACTATATGGTTAGGTTTAGGGTTAGGCTTATGGTTACTTAATTAAAAGAGTAACAACATGTAACATGTAACAAGGACACCTTAAAATAAAAAAAATATGCATTGAAAGCCCTAACCCTATAAGTAAATTTTGTAAATTATTTATCAGTACTTATTTGTGTAATTAGTTTTATAATATTTTTATGGTGGTTTTGTGTTTGTTCTGAGCCTGGACATCTTTAGTACCTATTATTCATTGGAATTACACGAGCAAGAGTGACAAGTACAATATTAAAAAATATTATTTTATGTTCTAGAGAAGAAGGAACATAATACAGGTTTGGAATGACGAGAGAGCGTAAATGATTGTTCTTTTTGGGTAAACTATCCATTTTTTTTGTGTCCGTAATTGTTCATAAACGATAAAAAACATTATGGATCAGTATGTGGTTTCTTTTCACGTTTTTCACATTCTTTCTTGTCATATGTTATCTCACGATTGGGGGCCTCTTCACAGCTCGGGTGATTTTCTTTTTTCTTCAACTCTTTACTTATAATGTAAAAAAAATAGTAATCTACACAAAATTATAGTAGATCTACTGATCTACTGGCAAGGTTAGACGAGTACAATTACTTACAAAATTATATAAAAACCACCAAACTCATAATTACACATTGTAAAATATGATTTTTTTCACCCTTGACCAGTCATGACATTATCTAAAAAGAACAAATGGTACCAGCCTCAACAATGTAGTAACATAACTTAAGATGTAATTGTATTACAAATAATCTTTCTGTATTTTTTTATATATATATTTTTTTTATAGCTGATATATTTACTGAATTATTCTTAATATTTTAAAAGACCATAAAGGTGAATTAATGCAGCAAGGGCATTTTTCTGTAATCAAAAAAACAACAAAAAACATCACATGGATCAATTATGGCATTATGAATGTAGCTATAGAAACCAATGATGAGAATTTGAACAGCTCAGACTCAGAGTAGATTTTCTGTGTTGTCTTCTCGTAATTACGATAAGCCTGACGAGTTGAGACACATGCATTATTAGTTGCTGTCTCTTGTTTGCATAGTGCTAGCTGATTGTATTTATTAATCAACTTTTTAATGGATTGATGTTTTTACAGTATCAAGTGAGTCATTTTTTCTGTCTTGCACATAACTGTTTAATTTGATATTATTTTATGTTGTTCCATGGCTAAACCGATTACGTAAGTACGTATTAGATATAAATAGATTATATTATATCATTAGAAGAATCTAATAATAAAACACAGCTAATTTCATGAAAGAAAATAATATCTCCCACTGGGTTAAAAGCAATAGAAATGTAGCTGCTAGTGTTCAAATGATTCCTCCTTAATCATTCTCATCTAGAAACAGACTTTATTTCTCTCTTA
Source organism: Oxygymnocypris stewartii (assembly GCA_003573665.1). Classification (NCBI taxonomy): domain Eukaryota; kingdom Metazoa; phylum Chordata; class Actinopteri; order Cypriniformes; family Cyprinidae; genus Oxygymnocypris; species Oxygymnocypris stewartii. Next base: position 275,856 of record QVTF01018623.1, on the reverse strand, counting down.
ATTTTCTTTTACAGTCCGAAATCACCTCCTGCACTGGCATATTTAAGCCCATGGGGGACAAGATATCACTGATAATCTGCTGCATATATTTATATGCTCTGAGAGCAACACCAAATGCTTTCGGTTTTTCTATTCATAGCTCATTATCATAAAATATGAATCATTCATAAGAGGGGGTAAACTCGCATAATCGGATTCGCCCTTGGGAATTTAACCCTTTAAATGTCTGTTATGGGGGTGAGCTTGTAAACGCCAACAGGTTGTTAAGGGTTTATTGCATTTTGCAGGTCCATTTAACCCTTTGACACAGGGCAGCAGATCCAAATGCTTTCCCTGGAGAGACATTGATGACGAGACGTTTGTCTAAACCTATGTAGTTGATTGGGTGTACTCTTTGGTTTCTATGTGGTTCTCTGTGTTTTTTAGTTGGTTTCTAGGGTTTTCTGGTGGTTGCTAGGTGTTCTTGGTTTCTATGTAGTTGATTGGGTGTTCTTTTTGGTCTCTTGGTGGTTGCTAGGATCTCCTGCATTGTCACTAGGTGGTTGCTTGGTGTTCTTTGTGGTTTCTAGGTAGCTGCCATTGTTTTCTAAGTGGGCTTCAAGGTGGTGGCTGGGGTGTTCTGGGTGGTTTCTTGGTAGTTGTTAGGGTATTTTGGGTGGTTGTTAGGATGTTCTCTGTAGTTTCTAGCTGGTTGCTAGGGTATTCTGGGTGTTTTTAGGTGGTTGCTTGGTGTTCTTGTATTCTAGGTAGTTGACTGAGTGTTCTGTTTGGTTTCTATGTTGTTGCTGGGGTATTATGGGGCGTTGCTAGGGTGTCCTGAATGGTTTGTTGGGGATTGCTATGGTGTTCTGGGTGGTTGCTAGGGTCTACTGTGTTGTCGCTTAGTGTTTTGGTGGTTGCTTTGTGTTCTTTGTGGTTTCTGGGTAGTTGCCATTGTTTTCTAAGTGGCTTCAAGGTGGTGGCTGGGGTGTTCTGGGTGGTTTCTAGTTAGTTGTTAGGGTATTATGGTTGGTTGCTATGATGTTCTCTGTAGTTTCTAGGTGGTTGCTAGATTGTTCTGTTGTTTTCCTGCAGTTGATTGGGTGTTTTCTTTGGTTTATAGGTGGTTGCTGCATTTGCTGGGGTCTTCTGGGTGGTTGCTATGATGTTCTGGGTTGTTGCTAGGTGGTGTCTTACATTTGACATGGCTTGGAATCCTCTTTACGGCAAATCCATTCTGTAGGTTTTTCTCCCCACATATTTTATGATCTTTCAAGCAAGACTCGTTAGTTTGTTTTCACCGTAAATAAAGTAAATGAACACCTCTACTCATTAGGCTGCACAATTTAAGATCTAATTCATATTCATAGCATAAACATAGCAGGACAAGTCATGTGGCAAAGTTTCATATTTAGTGTTAGGGATATGAAAAACCCACTAAGCAATAGTAAGGAGGAGGTTTATCTTAGCAGAGACTGCATGCTAATTAAACAGTAAATTGCAATATACCAAAAAATGCAAACTAAACAGGCATAGTGACATTTTTGTATGACGGTGTTTGTGTATTTGTCTGTCTGGCAGGTAGAAGTGCGTTCAGAGGGATGTTTCTCTGTGTTGGTGTGTTTCTTGCTGGGATGTTGAGGGACTAATATGTTGACAGCTCCCCTGCTGTTAGCTTCACAGTGCTGTGTCAGGCCACCACGCCAGACATCACCACACTGTTTATATTCATTTACCCAGAATGCCATGGAACCTAGCTACTGTGTGTATCTGGGGCAGTGAGTACATCTGCTTTGGTCCAGCAGCCAATTGCGACCGAGCTCAGGCCAGATGCTGAACTATTATTGGATGAAATATTGCCTCCTTGCTGGATTGTGTCTCGCACTTCTAGGGACGGTGGTGCTGATTTCCAATTTGGATTTAGTTCTAGGTTTGCTCAGCTCAATTAGACTGTGTAATTGTAAAATATATCCATACAGCACAAACACTGGCTCATGCACAGCATGAGTTTTTGTTTATGATAGAAAGACCTCCAGTTCTTTAATGCCTCTCTCTGACTTTTGGTGTAGATCGCAATTAAAATTATAGCTGTCAATTTAACACATTTATTTAGTGCAATTTATTTGACAATTAATGAATACAAATAATCATGCTCCCTTTGATGTACATTCCATAATAAGGAATTTTCCTAACATCAGAAATGACATTTCTGATTTTTGAAATAACTCTTGATTTTCCGCTCCTTATACATCCGGTGATGCTAAGTAGTTGCTAAGTAGTGTCTATTAAAGGGGTCATATGATGATATTTTAAAGATAATTATTTGGTGTAACAGAATATGTTGACATGCTTTAATGTTAAAAAAAACACATTTTTCAAATACTATACATTATTGTAGTTACTCTATGCCCCGCCTCTCTCAAACGTGTCGTATTCTAACAAAGCCCCTCCTTCTATCAAGTGCAGTCTGTTCTGATTGGCCAACTGACCCTGTGCATTGTAATTGGCCGAACACCACAAGTCAAGCACGCATTGGTAATGCAATGCCCCTTACCATAATCACGAGCTTCAGCTTTCAAGTTAGTTTTATCAGTTCAAGCCCAAAATGGGAACAGAGTTGTGTGACAGACACAAGTGATGATGCTCGCATGTATTTGCAGTACACAAGCCGTGGTTAAGACAATTTCTAACGGGCTGTACACTCCACGGTGATGTGACCCTGTTCCCCTCTCACACACACACACACACACATGCACACACACACACACACACACACACACACACACACGACGCGTTACATGCAAAACTCTGCATTTGAACAGTCAATAGAAAATACTCGAACTAATAACAATACATACTTACAGTCTCTGATTCAGAATCGCCAAATTGTTATAGCAAAGTCGGAATTTACCCTTTTTTTCTAGAAATAGCCTCCGTGCATAGCCAGCCTTGTACTCTACTATGAAATGGTCATCCATAAAATCCGTTACACAAATTCAAACATTTGGGTTGTACTGTTGTTTTTTAAACAAATCTTAACCAGTGATTCCTAATTTCATCTGCTTTCGGAAGGCCAAATAAAGTGCTTTTGCTTTTGCATAGAAACACACAGCGTCTCCCTGACATGACTGCATCAACACTACTGCGGTTACTGAAACCACGCCTTTTTCTTTGCGTGAACATTTGGGCGGCATTACGCAAATATATCCACATTGTGACGTAGACATGTGGGGGCGTGTTTGAATGAGCCGTTTTAGGGGGGCGTGGATGAATCTTAACTTCGATAAAGAATATCTCTTTGGTTTTGAGACTTCAGTCTTTGTAACTTTACGGATCTCATCTATGCACGAACAGCTTGAAACACTCAAAAGAGAAAGCAAAACTTTAAATCGCATCATATGACCCCTTTAATATTATGGGCCAGTGCTTACTAGAATTGTGAACAATGAACAGTTGTATTTTCATTAACTAGCATTAAAAACAAAGATGAATAAACTATGTAACAACTGCGGTGTTCATTGTGGGGCCTTATTGTAAACTGTATCCAAATAATTGATATATGCAATTAATTGTGATTTGTGCAGTTAATTTGATTATAATTTGACAGCCCTAGTTAAAACCAAGGAGCTATGAAAGATGTTTTTTAAGACAGTCATTCATTCTGTAGACAGACACACACACACACACATATTGAATGCTGTCTAGCAGTCCTAATTCCCTTAGGGATCATGTGACAGACAGAGAAAAAAGTGGGCAAAGTGTGACAGCCTTCTTTGTTGTGAATTGTTGTGAATACTAGGAAGTCCTGTTTAGTTTAATTTCCTCCAGAGTACCATGCCATACCATCAGATGTATCTGGAACGAAGTTTATGTGCCTACAGTTTTGTCCATATTGACACAGCAGAATAATACGTCTATATTTTTTCTGCACAAATTGTTCAAAACCTAACATAAGAATCTTGTGAGATCACAACTTTGATGATGATCTCAAAGGGAACATATTCTGTACTGTTTATGTCATCATAGTGTAGGTTGTAAGAAGCTACAAAGCTGAGGATTGAGAGAATTGTCTGTGATCTTTGTTCTAAAATTTTGTAGAGAAGGAGATCTCTCTTGTGTCAGAGTGATGATGAAAGAGCATACGAAGTGTTTTGATAAAGGGCAACAGCGTTTCAAGAGGGTGTGGTATAGGCAAACGCTACAAAAGATACAAAAACATCAAGTTGGATGTGTTAAGTTTTTAGAAACTATGAGAAGCTTAAGCTTATGAGTGCACATAAAGTCCCTTTGAAATATGTTGTTTTTTGAGGAGATTTATGGACGCTTAAATCAGAAGATATCAACTAAATACACCTCAGGCATCAAAGAACAACATTTGTGCTCCTATTGGTGCCCAAAAATTCCTATAAAGCCTAAAATGGGAATATTTATATAAGCAAAAAACATATACTGTAGATGTTTTTTTTATAAATTTATTCAACAGAAAATGTATAATATATGTTTTTTTATACTAGAAGAATTCAACACAGTGAACAGATCCAGTCACCAGTGTCAGTTTCCTTAGAGGTCAAATGTAAATCAGACAATGATCTTTGCAAGAGCATTATTGAACATGTACTGAACAAACACCACAAACGAATCAAATGCCCCATTAGTGTTATCAGAGGACAATCTTCAATAATCAATGTTTTGCACCGGTAATGGATGACATTTAGGGGCAGAACTATCAAGAGAATGTGTTGCGTATTTCTTACGGATATGTAAGAAAAACTACCAGTGATATTGGGTTGTTATAAATTCATAAAACTCTAATAATGCATCATATGTTCAACCACTTATTAATGTAATTCATGTAAAATATTAAAAGAACCCTGACTGATGTCTTTATTATGGTTTGGATGGTAGCTTTTGGATGTGGGATACATTTGTTCTGTTTAAATGTAGTCATAAACACCCTACAAATAGGAATTGATCTGTTGAGGTCTCTGTGCCCAAAACACTGACCACAGATCAATCGCAGTAGAGATAAACAAGATTTCCACAAAGAGAATCTACACCGCTTTATGGATTTCTTAGTTTGTGTCTTGATCTCTAACATTCTATTCCTAACCAGATGTTATTGCTCATTGGTTGCTCATATGTTATAGCATAACACTGATGACCAGCAATTTGATAAGAAATTGAATTGTCTTGTGATTGCAGACTTTGATATATTGACAAATCTAAGCACAGTAAACCAGAAACTCTAGATGAGACATGAGAAACAGGAGATGTTGACAAAAAGTCTCCATTTTATTGTTCAGTAGAAACTGCAATATTAAAGCTCATTTTTGATGTTTTTTTCCTTTGGGTACTTATTCTTTTCAGCATGCATAATTACTATATCTTTGAATGGTTGCATCTTGGGGGTTTGAATGATATTCTGCAAGTTTGGACACAGCGGACTGAAAAACTACTCTGCATTGTAAACAATCCGCCTCCATGCCTCTTGGGGTGGTTGGTTCATCTTTCCAAAGCATCCCTTTATCTTATCTTCCTTTATTATACTTGTTTATTTTTAATGTGCCTTTGGGTTCTATAAGAGGCCATCTTCTATAAGAAATCCCTTCTGGGATTAAAGTGGATCATGAATAACACCACTGTTAGCCACACAAAGGGACTTTCCATGTGTATTTGGTGGTGGTATCATTGTATTTATTTTAAGTATTAAGTCTATATAAAATACTAGGTGCAAAACCTTTTGGGAGTGCAACAAATTCTGATGACTACTACATTTTGTCTTTTTCTGTCCTAAGATACAGTCATATTAGTGAAATTTTAGCGACATTTTGGTAAATAAGGCCCATTGTCTGCTGTCAGTAGTGTAGCGATGTTTAAAGCACAGCTCACGCAGAAGTTCCTTTCAAACCAAGCAACTTTCTGTTGGTCAACATGGCAACATTTGCTTGGACCCAATTGCATGGCTTGCTATTGAAATGACTGGAATTTGCTGAAAAATGATAACTGTGACCACACATTTATCCATTAAAGTGATAGTTCACCCAAAAATGAAAGTTCTATCACTTATTACTCAACCTCATGTCTTTCCAAACCCATAAGAACTTTTTACATCTTCAGAACACAAATAATATATTCTATCTATTCTAGAATCTTACCTTGATGAAATCCGAGAGGTTTGTGAAAGCATAGACCGCAATGCAACTGAAACGTTCAGGACCCAGACAGGTCGGAAGGACATTGTTAAAATAGTCCCCATGGGACATCAGTGGTTCAACCATAATGTTACAAAGCTACAAAAATATGTTTTGTGTGCAAAGAAAATAAAAACTTAATTATAAAAAATATTCTCGTTGTGGTACTTTCTTGAACAGGGGCACCATAACGGGGGAAGGTGCGGATTTTGTGAATTGAGGGCCCCAGGCAAATATAGGAATGGGGCCCTATACATTTTCACACATTTACCTAGGTAAACCTTGAGGTTCCTTTTTTGTGTGGTGATGCTTGCTGCTGCACAATGGTGACCCATAGTTGTGTCCAATGTTTCTACATTTTTCATGTACATGTTATAATGGGATTCTTTCATTTACATTTACATTTATTCATTTAGCAGACACTTTTATTATTTCGTGTTGTAGACCACGAAATAGCAATTGATTTACCATTAAGATACAAGCTTTAACAAAAAACTAAAATCCTAAAATGCTGTCAATCGATTATAATATTTAATTGTGATTAATCGCACGATTGTCATGAGCTAACTCGTGAATAATTGCTACTTAATTGCACATTTTTATCTGTTCTAAAAGTACCTTAAATTAATTATTTTCAAGTTTTTAATACTCTAATCAACATGGACATGGACAAATATGGATGCTTTTTGCAATATGTGTTCATTATCAGTGAAACCCTAGTTAATGCATGAAGACCCTAGCATGAAGAGTAGACATGTTTAAAAGGTCATAGATGTTTTTCAAAGAACTTGTTCATGTCTATTAGACACATGAAAAAAAGAACATAGAAAAACCAGGTTCTTATTACTTCTCTTTCTTTGCACAGGAGCAATTTACTTACACCTGTTTACATTTTCTCTAAACAGGGCAGCTAACTTCTTCTGAACATGCAAAATGTATATTTATTATTTATTATTCGTTTGCCTCTCTGTGCCACATACTGTATTTTGATGCAGCTAAATTATCAATAAAAATAGTTTTCATTGACCCATTAAGACTACATAACCAGCTCTTCCTTCCAAGATGTTAATCTGCTCAAAAATCCTGATTTATAATCGAGCCGTTGTCTGAAAAAATCAAATAGGCTACACATAAGATAAAGACAATTGCTGTGCTGTGATTTCGGCTATACTTGCATGTAAAATTAGAGAAGCAACATATCAGTGTTTTAACTGAAAGCGCCGCTCTATTCAACCGCTCGCTGAACAGAGCAAACGCAGAGAGAGAGAGAGATAGAGAGGGAGAGAGAGAGAGAGAGAGGTGTGTGCGACCTGTGCGTGCTGGGAAAGAGAGACCTCATGCTCGTGTGGCAGTCAGCTTCAGATGCATAATATTTTTTTATTTGCTTCAAGCAGGATACACAAGAAGCAGGTTCAACACGGACACTCAGACGGTTGTCGTGTGAAAATAAAACGAACCGAACAGCGATGTCATTCACCAGATATCTGCCTTTATATCCAGACTCTGTCTCACAGTTTCCCTGTCAGTTATAGCCACACACCAGCTCATCTTAAGAGGCACCACGGAGTAGGTGACAGTCTGTCAGTGTGTAGCCACTCGCACTGTCAGCCTCTCACTGAATCTGTTTATGGCTTGTCGTGCCTTACATCCACAGAGTCTCTTTCACACCACACTCTGCTACAGCTTTTATTTAATTGTATGTTCTCTGAAGTCCCTTGTTAGTATTGGAATAGTTAATTGAATTGTGTGGTTTCTTTCCTACAGCTATTGTACAAGGGTACTTGTGGCGCTAGTTAGCCTAGCAATATAATGCTAAATCCAAACAAACGCTTACTGAAATCAGTTTAAATATTCAATGAGTGTCTGTGTAGGATACATGGGTGGGACATGTAGTTTACCATAAAGTTGCATCATAGTGGAAGTATCCAGGTATCTTTTCTTCCATACTCTGAAGTTCATCCGAGTGACTGAGATTATTGGACAGGATAAATGTGGGCATTGCCCTCAGTTGTACTCTATTGTTGAGGGGTGGGGTTTGTGCTAAATGACTGGTCCGGCATATATCATGAAAAGTCAGTTGTTTCACCGAAAGATCCAGCTATGGAAATTTTTATAAACAAAATAAATTAATTAATAAAAAGAAATCATACATGGATTAATTTTTCACAATAAGATCTAAGTCTGTGTGGTATTTACTCCAAGACCAGGTAATGCTAATTTTAAATACAGCTAACGGTAAATATTACATAGCAGCAAATTGGATACAGCACAGCATAGTTTGAGATCAGGGATTCAAAGTCCGCATACAATTCAGACTCTCACACACCGAGTAGCCTAAACGTATTTTATGCAGGCTATGTACACAATAAGATCTAACAGCTGAATTTGCAGAAGTTTGCGAGATTTGTGGCATTAAATATTTATTAGATATTCAAAGACTTAAGTCACGTATTTGCTCAATGCAGAGTATTTTTGCATTTTAGAACAAGAAACTAATGAAGATGGATAATTAGAGCTCATGAGCATCTGCAATCAGATGTTCAAGGAAATGTCAAAATAAAAGTCCAACTAACTACACTTACCAACCAAACCGAAAAACTTCTAAAATGCTACACACTATAACCAATGGTTGACCAATATATTGCCAATGCTGGTGTTATTGGACATTTATATTAGGGGTGGGCATAGATTAATTTTTTTAATCTAGATTAATCTAGATTAATTTTGGAATTAATCTAGATTAAAATGGCTCATTTGAATTCTGCCGAAGGCATTCAGAATATGTGTGCTACCCAAATAATGACTAAAAGTAAGTCTTTGAGAACGGGTTTCTCAAGCCAGGTGGCGCATTAGACCAGGGGCTCATCTCCTGTTTCCAAAATGCATCACAAACTTTAATCTCTTCCCGTCCCAATCCCACGAAAAAACTGGAGGAAAATCCCGTTCCACTCCCGGAAGAATGACTCCCATTCCCTCCCACTCCCGTGTTGTTGTTTTATTTTATTTTTTTGCCGAAATCTGTCAATTACAGTAAAAATATAGTACAGATCACAGCGTGCCCACCTTATTAGTTGAATAAAAACCCAAAATGTCGTTTTTTGTTATTATATTGAACTGAAAGCCATCTTATGCACAGTGTTGCACAGATTAAATTTCATGTAAATCATCCATGCTAACACACACGTCTTCTATTTTTATTTTTTAGACATTTCACTCTCTATAGATATATTTTTCAAAGACGGATTTTCTTGCTCAAGTTCACATGAGACCTAAAGCAAATCCTGTTTGCTTAAAAGCGCAACGTTTCGTTGTTATTCTGAGTGCACACAAATAAACGAAGAGTCTTTACAGATTCGAAAGATGTATTAGGCTACTTTTATCTGTATGACCAAAAATGACGGAGATTTTAAGAGCAAGTGAGCGCACCGGAGCCTGTCCTGCAGCAAACGCGCTTCCACACAAACAGAGATTAACATCATATTGAGCGGCCATGTAAAGTTGCTACTACATACATCTTTCAGATGAAAAGCCATATTTGAGGTTGATGAATGATAGGTGAGCGTTTGGATGTCCTGCCCGATTGTATTACCACATAGACCAGCCGTTAACAATCTGTCCATCACAGACTGCGAGCCTCTAGTTCGAAGACTCGTTCTCGCCCCCTACAGTGCAATTCGGCTAGGTATACATCCGCGCTAAAATATCAGGGTGAAAGTCATCATAGCTTGCGTAGTATAGACCCAGCTCCCAACCCAACTTTGAGAATAGATTAACGGCGATATTTTTTTAACGCAGCACGTTAACGCCGATAACGGCCCACCACTAATTTATATATAATTCTTTATAATATTTGTGATATTTATGGCAATTATCAGTATTGACCTTGAGAATATTTTCATCGACCACTGGTCATATTTATAACATTCTTTATAATATTTATTTAATATGTATAGTGTTCCTGTGGCTCAGTGGTAGAGCATTGCATTAGCGGCGCAAAGATTGTAGGTTCAATTCCCAGGGAACACATACTGACAAAAAAAATGTATGACCTGAATTGTATGTCGCTTTGGATAAAAGCGTCTGCTAAATGCATAAATATATATATTCATTCTATTAACTGATGTTATGATTGGCAGACATTTCTGCCTGTTTTCAATTATATGAGTTCTATAAAGAAAAAAAAGAAAAAGCAATTTTCTATTACACCTATTTTAGTTCACCCTATTTTCTTACAAGTTTATTATATTTTGAGTGAATGAATCAGCCATTGGAGACTCATTCGACCCATTTCCCTCTTAGTGAAGCGTCTGAGCGGTTTCATTCACACAGTATAAAACCCACGAGTTCTCTTATCCTCCAGAATGACTTTTGTGTTAATCTCTGATGGCACATCCATCATCTACACACACATACTCCTAGAGAAAAGAACCCACACTCATTCATACACCTACACATGTACCTTTTTATGTGCCATGCTTCGTGACACACACTCTGCTCAAACCTTCCATTTCTAATGCCTCCATTTCTAATGCCTTAAATTTTAGATGCACATTATTTGCCCAAGAGCTCTCCACTTGCTATTAAAAGCCGATTCAATGTTCCTGACCTAGACTAGGTGGTAGTTGTTTATGTGTGTTGATCAGCAGAATTCAGCTGATGTTTGATCACAGCTGTGTGTATGTTGCTTATTCAGTCAGAAAGTTGAATCTGAACTATCTGTAATATTAGTTTTAGAGATGCACAATATTAATATTTTTGGCTGATACCGATGAACCGTTTATTTTCATGTTTTGGACAATATTGCAATTCTATAGAATTCTGTCAAAAAATAATAATAAGAAATAACATAAACAACATACTGTACAGTATTACAATGGATATTTATTTTGAGATTTGCAAAAGATATTTAACAGTATTATGATTTTTTTGTTTTAAAGATGACCTTTGAGGACACACAATTAAATAAACAATATTGGGTCGGAACCAATTTAAAATGTATTAATTTTTTTCCAATAACGGATATTGGCCAAACTAACAGTATTAGTGCTGTCAAAATTAGCGCGTTAATGTAAGCAATTTATTTTTCAAATTTAAAGGTGTTTAAAATATTTGGGTTTGTGTTAAGATTGATTTTAGTTTTTAAAAGTCTAATACATGTAAAAGTTGATAGCTCTCAGTTATACTGTAGTGTTGAATTGCTATATGTTTTAAAATATTAGGAAATAAATAACAATTTCCTAGGGATATCAGTATATTGGTGTCAGTGATACCCGCCCTCAGTCATAAAAAAAGATGTCCTCAAACAAATATTACAAATGTACTGTCCTTATGTTGTTGAAGATTAAATGTGAAATTATATATACACTATATTGCCAGAAGTATTGGGTCACCCCCTTTTAACAAAGTTTTGACTACTTTAGTAATTTCCATGAGTACAAATCTTCATGTTTAAGCATATAATGATATTCTAGGGAATTGTGTGCTTCTAATTTTATAGCAGCAGTTTGGACAGGACCCTTTTCTATTCTAACATGACAGTGCCTCTGTGTATAAGGTGTATAAGGACCTTGAGACAAATACTCATCACCAAACACCAATGACTTGTACATTCATTATATGGACAAAAGTACTGGGACACCCCATCTTTAGAAGAGAAAAATGCACTTTCAAATTGTGGCAACAAAGATGGAAACATAATTCATGTACTTAAAAATTGTATTTCCACCTCTGTTGCAACAGTTTTGATGTGTATGAAATTACTGTACCCATAAGTCATTGGTGTTTGGTGATGAGGTTTTGGCTCAAGGTCTGCATTTAAATTCACACCAGAGGTGTTCAGCTGGGATTAGGACTTGGCTTTCTGTAGACCAATCAAGTTCTTCCACACTGACTGAATCTTAATTTCTCTTTAATCCTTGCATTATACACAGATGCATTGTCATGTTAGAATAGAAAAGGGTCCTTTCCAAACTATTAATATAAAATTATAAGCACACAATTACCTAGAATATCATCAAATGTTTAAACATTAAGATTTGTACTCATGGAAATTACTAAAGTAGTCAAACCTTTCATTAGAAGGGTGACCCAATACTTTTGGCAATATAGTGTGTATATATATATATATATATATATATGTAATCTGGATTACGTAATCAGATTCCAAAAACGAAGTACTTGTAATTAGAGTAACTTACATTTTAAAATACTTGTAATCAGACTACAGTTACTTTTTTATTGATTACTTATTATTCACACAATTGCAGTACATTTTCATCATTTATGGATTCTCCCTATTTTATATTTTCAATTTTCCTTTCTAAAATAGTCTACCACTTATATCAACTCAGAAAGTCCAATTTTGTGGACATTCACACATTGACTATTCACAGCATTTGACCAATGGATTTACAAAAAATTATTTCGGGTTTAAAACATGTTTCAACATTGCATCAACTATGCAATGCAAGGGGCAGTCATGGCTCTAATGGATAGAAACTTGTAACCTGAGGTTGTGGGTTCGAATCTCGGCTCCGGCAGGAATTGTCCACGACTGAAGTGAGACCCTTGAGTAAGGCACCGAACCCCCAACTGCTCCTCTGCTCCAAGTGTGTGTGCACTTGGATGGGTTAAATGCAGAGAACACATTTCACTGCTGGTTATACTCTGTATAATTGTGTATGTGACAAATAAAGCTCATCTGAGCTTAATAATTATTAACTACAGATGAACACCATTCATTTTTACTTGAATTATCACTCAGTAGGATATTTAACCATGTAGTATGTATTTTTGAAAGGTTTTTGTCTTTCAAACTCATTCAAATGCACAAATTCTTGTTATTTCTTATTTGCAGACATTCTCAAACCGTTTGTCATCTGAACCGCCTTCACCTAATATATTTACTTTAAAGGAGTGGTCAATCAGCAATTCTGTAAAATACAATATCTCCCTTTGCATTGAACTTTGAGCATCGTAACTTTGCAGATGTTGTTTATGCTCAAACAGCAACATTACACACTAACTAAAGTTAAAAAATAGAAATCATAATCAATGACCCCTTTAAATACCCCTGGGATTTAAAAATAAATATTTTAATAAGTATCGCATTTGCATGTTCACGGTTCTCTGACATTGGTTATTGGTCATATGGTGTGCAGGTACACATAAAATATTTCTTATTTTTTAGTAAGTAAATTATTTTTATTGTTATTTTAAAGTGATTTATTTAAATGTTATATTTGTATGATTTAATTACATGTTTGCCTTTCATTAAACTCATAAACCCCCTGCAGTTCCTTTACGAACCCCAGTTTGGGAAACCTTGATGTAATATAATGTTTGATGCACTTCATGATACATTACAATGAAAGGATACATTTTCTCTTTGTATTTTTACATCATTATGGTACAAGATTATCCTATTTATATCAATGTGATAAACGAGTTAGGTCAAAAGTAATCTAAGTAATCTAATCTATATGATTATATTACCTAAAATGTGTAATGTAATGGAGTATGTTACTGACTACAATTATTGATGTAATTTGGAATCAGTAACGGATTACAATTTGTAAGTAATCTACCCAGCTCTGTGTATATATATATACACATTATTTGACTTAAATAAAATAAAAAACATATTTAATAAAACACTTTAAAATACTTTTATTTTGGCAAAGACCCACACAATGATCAAAGACCTTCATGAATATTTAAAAAAATGTAAATTGCTTTTTTAAAGATCAATATTTGGTGTAACATAATATGCTTTAATGTTAAAAAAATTATTATTTTTCAAATACTGTATGTTATTGCAGGTCCTCTATGCCCCGCCTCTCGCAAACAGTTCGTTTTCAACAAAGCCCCTCCTTCCGACAAGTGCAGTCTGCTCTGATTGGCCAACTGGCACAGTGCATTGTGATTGGCCAAACACCACAAGCATTTGTCAGAAATGTAACTCCCCTTTCCATAATCACGAGCTTTAGCTTTCAAAACGAAAGCAAAGACAGTTAATAATGTCCTTAGTTTTACCATCAGTTCAAACCCGAGAGGGGAACAGAGTCGCGTGATAGACACAGTGATGAAGCTCGTATGTGTTTGCACACTAGCCATGTATGTGTTTGTGTTTCGTATGTATTTGCACACGTTGCACACCATGTCTCCCTCTCTCACACAGGCGAACACACACACACACACACATGTGGGGGCGTGTTTGAATGATCCGTTTTAGGGGGGCGTGGGAGATTCTTAACTTTTATATCGAATACCTTTTTGGTTTTGAGACTTTAGTATTTGAAACTTCAGGGATCTCATCTATGTACGAACAGCTTGCAACACTCCAAAGAGAAAGCAAAACTTTAAATCGCATCATATGACCCCTTTAAAAGTTTTTCATAAAACAATAATCTGTTCTCTTCTCTGTAACATTTCAGGCAAAAATAACTGTTACATTGTTGTATTTAATTTTTTCGTGATATAAGTGACAATATTTTGACCATACCGCTCAGTCTTACCCTAAGCTGATCAGCTTGACTTAAAGTTTGTTTTTCAAAAATGAACTGACATTAAGACAACATCTTTTACGATTCATTTAGCACTTAATCACTGAGCTAAATGTGCTGTTGTTTTGTGTTTTATTAAGGGACATCATTTTAAGAGGCCCTTTGGCTTTCTTTGTCTGTTGGAGACTCTGACTCTGAACCAGAGGAAGTAGCGACGGGTTTTGTAGCCTTCCTCGTGGGAGACGTGAAAGGCATGCTGGGATGGTAATGCACTTTTAATGGCCTGGTGCAGAGCCCTACAGCTGTGACGACCCATGTAGCTGAGGCTCTGATTGATTACACGTCTCCCAGGGGCCGGGGAGAGTGACGCAGCAGCTGCAATTCATCGTGCCGTCAGGGCCGCTGGAGAGCCGGTCGTGATTCAGCAGAACACCGCACTGGTATCAACACAGTGCTGCTAGTAGGGGAGGTGTTATTGTCTAGCCTGCTTATGCTTCATTTTTACATATATTAATTTTTAATCTCAGGACATGGATGGGAACATGGCGTTTTTTTTTTGAATCAGCTCAGCAAAGGCACTGAATATTGATGATGCAGAAGAGTATTATGCGGTCATATATAGTTTTACTCATTGGTTACAAGGCCTAAATTCACTTGTAGCATTTAAAACATGTTTTTAATTTACTTAGACAAAAAGTAGAATAGAAAATTCAGTCCATAAAAATAATTCATGGCTAATCATATGTACCAGAGTTTTAATATCAGTGCATCCCTAGTTTGGAAACCATTTGTGTTGCCTAGTTTAAAGGAATTATCTTCAAGGACTGGGGAAAGTGTATATGCAAAGTTCAAGAATTGTATGCCTTTTGAAGAATATGATCAATTATTTCAGAAGTATTTTGCCTCCTTGTTATTGGTAATATATTCTCTTGAATTAGGAAGGTAATTCAGTCATTTTTCATGACCTTTTCTCATGGCGTGAGAGCTAGGATATGACACACGATGACAGCATGAAATGCCAAAGATCTGTTTGAATATGTTCTGAGAGGTCACTGCTGGGTTATCAGAGATACTGGAGCTTGTGTGACATTCCACATGCTTGATTGCTGCCAGGATGGCCTCTCAAACACACGGAAACAGGAAACGCATGTGCTCAACATTATCAGTGCTGCGTGCTAATCACCACCAGAGAAACAATCATCAAAACTACAACCCAAAGGACTAATTGCCCCTCGTCAGGAATCTTTTTAACCCTCTTGGGATAGTTTAAACCTTATTTCGAAGTTAGCTTAATTATAACAGAATTTATATGTTGCTCTGTTTGATTATTTCTAGCTAGAAGCATTAGAATTTACATACAGTACCTGTGTAAGATGTTAGCCTATGTTCTGGGCTAAACTGGCAAAATTTTGCCTTTATTCACTTGATTTTAATTGTAATTATGATTTTTTTGGGGGGGTTTTAAACAGGCTATAAATATTTTCTCATACAGAAAAAATGTACACCGGCTACTGTTATCTGTTATCTAATATCCATTATGTCTATAATTGTTGTATTTATATTTTACAGTATTTGCAAACAGCATTTTCAGGAGCTGAGGTAAAATGCAAATCTGTGAGTTGCTCCTGTGTCTTTTCTTAAAGTGCCCCTATTATGGATTTTTTGAAATGGCCTTCCATGCACTATGTAACAGCTCTAAGTGAATAAAAACATCCTGCAAAGTTTTAAATCCGAAAGTGCAACGTGTGTAAGGTTATTGTCTCTCAAAAGAAAGAGTCGACTCTAAATCATTGAAAAGAGTCATTTTTAAAACGAATTCCAAGCGTATTCATGTTGACGACGACGTCAACATGAAACATTAGCATATTGGCGCCCACTTTTTAGTCTTTTTGCATTGGTCTGAATGAAATGCGAATTCATCCTTTGCCACTACTATAGCTGTTTCCCCGGTAAAGCTGTACACAAAGCAGCACTGCACTCACAAATCAGAGCTTTATCAGGCATGATGAAATGGAAATGAGACCAAATCGGACCAATCACCGCAGATTAGCGGTGGCAATGGAGGGGTTTGGAAAAATTAATCGTTAAACGTATCGTTTGGGAGTCCTTGAGCATAAAAGGTAAAAATAAATACATATTATAAGACAATGAACGTGTTTTTTGACCTTGCAGGCATGTCAACCTATTGTTGGGGACTCCCAAAACCAAAATATGAACCTTTCATTGCCCATAATAGGGGCACTTTAAAGTAGCAACACATGTTGAACGGTCTTATCTTAGAGATGCAGGACCTTGTTAGCTTCTGCAGAAGCCCAGAGGAAATGTTGTCATGTAATACATGGTGAATGTGAGAGTGGTCCAGGTTTAATTGGATTAATGAGTCCTCGTAAATGAATTAGTGAGTGAGTGCAGTCAATATTCCCAGTCAATCAACTTGACTGTATTGAACAAGATACCATGAGATACTTGCTCTGACCTGACAGAGAACAAGCACATGCTGTAATTGAGTTTGCAAATGCTCTCATGACTTCATGTACTGTGTTGTACAGTTTAATTAACATGAAATCAAACTTGACCCTTTTTATTTTCTCAATTATGCTCGTCACTGGTGCATGTTATATATATATATATATATATATATATATATATTTTTTTTTTTTTTATATAATATTTCTGGGAAATTTAATAACTTTCCCACCACGGAAACCACTTTTGTACTGATGTGTAGGCAAGTGAATATAATATTAACTTCCAATTTCAAAGTCACATTTTCCAGATCCAATTAAATATACAATGATAAGGATGATTTATTTCATTTCCTCGTGGATAATAAGTGAAAAACGAATGCTGTATCGTGTTGTCTTCATTTTTAGCAAATTATGTTCATCTTGCCTGTTAAGACCTCAATATTACCTGGAAAATGTACATTTACATTTATGCAAATGCAACGCGACTAAAATTGCATTGAAGGTATACATTTGATCACTCCATGCATTCCCTGAAAAGTGAACATGTGACGTGGGTGTTATTACCACTTTGCTCTATTGTTTTTGTTTTGGTTAATTTATTCAAGGAATATTCAGCTTACACGTTGCCACATTGAGTTATGAAAAACAAAATACATTTAGGCAACTTTTTGTTTAAAATTTCCAGTGAGGTCAAAGTTATTAGAAGACACTGGAATTGTTAGATATTTTCATCAGTAGTCAGTCTTTGATTTAATTAATTTAATCATGTCACTCAATATTAGTGCTGTCAAACGATTAATCACATCCAAAATAAAAGTTATTATTTACGTAATATGTGTGTGCAGTGTATATTTATTATGTACTGTTTATATAAAACCAAACATATTCATGTATATTTAAGATTATTTTAATGTTTTTATATTAAATATATTTATATGTAATATAAAATATAAGTATATAAATGTATATGCATGTAAATATTTCAAATATATATAATGTATGTGAGAGTATGTATAATAAATATACACAGTACACACATATTATGTAAAACAAATGTTTTTATTTTGGATGCGATTAATCATTTGACAGCACTATTCAATATACACTACTATTCAAAAGTGTTTTTATGTTTTAAAATAAGTTTCTTATGCTCACCTTGGTGGTCACATTTATTTGATGAATTAGAATTACAGTAAAAATAGAAATATTGTGAAACATTATTATATTATTACAAGAACTGTTTTATTTAATATGATTTAATATTGTAAAATGTATTTTGTTTTTTATTTTTACTTTAATGGAAACACTGAATGTTTAGCAGCCATTACTCCAGTCTTCAATGTCACATGATCCTTCAGAAATCACTCTAATATGCCGATTTGGTGCTTATTTCTTATTATTATCAGTGTTGTGCTGTTTAAAGAAGTAGTTTACTTCCAGAATGAAAATTTCATGGTAATTTACTGACCTCGATGTCATCCAAAATGTTTGTATTTCTTTCTCTCTTCAGTTGAAAAGAAATTACGTTTTTTGAGAAAAACATTCCAGGAATTATTTCCATATAGTGGATTTCAATGGTGGCCGAAGGTCCAAAGTGCATCCAGCCGGGGAATTTGTGTCTTATCTAGTGAAATGATTGGTCATTTTATAAAACAAATATTTTAAAAAAAAGTATATACTTTTTAACCACAAATTCTCATCTTGTGCTCTGCTCATTGAGTAATCACATTGGAAAAGTCATGCGTGGTTAGTTCTTTGTCTCTGTACATAACTCCATCTCATTTTGTCCTCCAATTTCAGAATTGTCCGACATCATTGTATTACCTTTTTCCATTTTTTATAAAGTGCATTTGAGTTTCTTTGCACATTCACTTAATTTCTTTTCAACTGAAGACATGAACATCTTAGATGATATGGGGTGAGTAAATTATTAGGACATTTTCATTCTGGAAGTGAACTTCTCTTTTAACATTTGAATAAGATGAGCAGAAAGTTCAAAACATTAACATTTATTTGAAATAGAAATCTTGTGTAACATTATAAATGTCTTCACTGTCACTTTTGATCAATTTAATGTTTCCTTGCTCAAGAAAAGTCAAAATTCCTTTAATGAAAAATGTCCAATTGGCAAGCCATTTTATTTATTCACCAAACCCATCTTTACTAACAAATGACATTTGGTGAGGAATAAAGTAACCTTAAGTGTCTAAAATATATAGAATAATGTGGTACAGTATATACAAAAACAATTTTTGTCAGTAAACCATAGTAAAAGGACAAATAAATGCAGTTCCCATAGTACCATTTCCTGAAACCAGTAATTACAGTGATAGACCTACTTTTTGTTTGTGGAAAAACCTTCATATAAAAGTTGAAATCATGTTTTGAATATAATATCTTTGCTGCCAATTTGTGGGGTTTCACAAACCTTTATTTAAGCTTCAAAATTGATGAGTTACCCTCAAGCAGATGTGCCAATTTGTGACCTTGGATCACAAAACCAGTCTTAAGTCGCTGGGATATATTTGTAGCAATAGCCAAAAATACATGTTATGGTTAAAAATTATAAATTTTTATTTTATGCCAAAAATCATTAGTATATTAAGTGAAGATCATGTTCCATGAATATATTTTGTAAATTTCTTACTGTAAATATATCAAAACTTAATTTTTGATTAGTAGTATGCATGGCTAAGAACTTCATTTTGACAACTTTTAAGGCGATTTTATCTGTATTTAGATTTTTTTGCACCCTCAGATTCCATATTTTCAAATAGTTGAATTTCGGCCAAATATTATCCGATCCTAACGATACACGATACATCAACGGAAAGCTTAATTATTCAGCTTTCAGATTATGTATAAATCTAAATTGCGTAAAAATTAGGAAGGTAAAAGTTTTGTGGTCCAGGGTCACATTTGTCTGCCTCCAGCTTTGGGAGTCTAAGTGTAAAATAGAGACAAACATAAAGCTTTGACAGCTTTATTTCACTACACCATTTCAGCCGACCTTGGCTCATCTCAAAGCCCTTATCCCTCCAGACAGACAATTTAGAGGTGCTGTCTCAAAACTGACCCGGGACGTCGGCGAACCGCCATCATTAACGTAAACCAAACATCGGCTTGGGAAAGGAGGGGCTGTTTTCTCAGTCTGTTGGATCAAGGGCTCAAAGCACACGTGGCTAATATTTCAACGTCAAGTTTGATTTTCTCTGTATTCTTCTCACAGTTGTCGCCGTGAGGAGATTTGAATATAATTTTCTGTTAAGGTTGCTATGGTGACTGAAGTAGGGTCTCTGCGTGTGCCAGTTGCCATGCAGTGGTTTGTTAGAAAAGAAGTACAAACGCCACTGCATGCTATCTAAAATTTACACAGAGCTGCATCTCGGTCAGTTTGCCTCCCGTTTTCAGGATTTACCCGTTTGGCCCACACGTTCATTTCATGGCCTCTCGATTTGTCTTGTGCTTGTAGTTTTTACTCTACTGACCTCATCTTTGTTGTTACAAAAGGCCTTGCATCTCTTGTCCTCCAGGCGCAGGTGGGCATGACTCACAAATGGACTTTCTTCCTACACAGACTCACACGCACTGTTGCATTTACTGGAAAAGCGTGCCGTGAATCCCAGATATTCTCACAGGTGCCTTGATGACGTTGCAGAGACTACTGAGGACTCACACTAAAGCACAAAAAGCTGTTTGGGTCTATTGATTGAGACGTCACGATCTGTATTGATTGAGAAGTCAGGAAGCTCAGCGGTTGAATTTTCTTCGGCTAGCTTTGTTGAACAGTAATGAGATGAACATTATGCGAAACAGTCTCTCGTCTATTGTACAGGCTGTTATAATAGATTGATAATTTCCCCTTGGTTGTGAATTGCATTGAGAAGTGATGCAATTTGATAGGAGAAATTTGCAAAATAATAATAATTATATTGAATGTGCACTACTTCAAATCTTGCAAGTATATTTAAAAAAATATACTTGCAGATAAGGTAATATTAATGAAGTAAAATGCCGCTTACTGCAAGCATACTTAAAGAGATTAACATTTCTTGACTGTTTCTTAACAAGTGCACTCTAATAATAATCAAAAATAACATTTTACTTTAAATTATCTTTTAAATTACCGTTCTATATTTTGTTGTACGTTAAAGTAAAACACACTGTAGTGTCTGCACAATCGGAAATACATGTTAACTATATTTCAATAGAAGTAATTATGAAATTACATGAGATGTTCTTGCGTCCCAACTTAAATCAGTCAAAAAAAGCCCTGTAAATTTGCATTAATACAGGTTTAAACTATAATACATTTTCTTTTCATTTCAATTGCATGCAGTTAAGTGTTTAAAAATTTACATTCAGGTCGCACTTAAGTATAAAAGTTAAAAGTATACTTTAAAAAAAATATTTTATGGTTGCTATGGTGTAAGCAAAAATGTGTATAGGGAATGTGCCCTTTTGCCAAGATCTTTTATTTTTATTTTAGAGCCATCTTTCAAAGTGCTGTGCGATCGTCTAAATATGAGATACTGATAATGAAAACTGCTCAAACACAGTTTTCTAAAAAAAAAAAATTCTTCATATGGTAAAGAACATTCTGTATACAATTTACCATTGTATCATTAATATTGACTGAGTAAGGTCATGTCAAAGATTGAAATTATAGTGAAATGAATGTTAGAAATCAAACTTCGATGCTTGTTATCTCATAATTAGATTTTGAGACTTTAGCCTGGATTTCACAGAAAGGGTCATATGTAGCCTATAAAGCACACAAAGAGCACTTTATAATCAGTAAAAAGCTGTCTCTTTGTTTATTAATGACACAAACTCTGGTGTTTTGAGAGGTGATTGGATTCTAGCTCTGATTGGCAATTGCATTCAATAAATCAACAGATATGTCTGTTATTGGCTACATTGCTCAAAACTGCAAAAACATGATGTAAATGTACAAAAAAATTATGTTCTCCAGAGCACAATCACAAATATTCACTGGATATTGTTTGTACTTTTTCACCAAATACAATGGAGAATATCTCTATTTTTCCCATGGTTCTCCAAAGTGCGTTTTTGTTTTTGTTTTTTGTTTTTACTTAGCTGCTTGTCATATAAATTTAGATTTAATATTTGCTTAGAATTATTCCTGCAGCCTACAAAATCAGTTAAAAAGCATTGATCAAAAGCTATTAAGATGTGGTTTGGTTTCTATTGAAAAACGGCTCGATTTGATCCGGTGCTTATTAAGACAGTCAGATCTTAATGAAAAGATTATGGAAAGGGATCAATGCTGCTCGGTGTATCACGGCTAATGTTGGCGAGACTTTTAGATTAGCATGTGATTCAGACTTCCCCTCACCCAAGGGGGCTCAAATCTCATTTCACATACTTTATCGACTCAATATGTCTTGTGCGGTGGGATATGCGGTTCCATCACAGTACCCCAAGGACAAGATGAGAGAGTGACAATTTTGACACCTTGACAATCACACACAGAAAAGCACACACACATTCATAGTTACTTATCTCTTGAGAGATATGTGTCCGTGTCCATTTGCATTTAGCAGAGTGACAGTTCCCTGAGACTGTGAAAGTGTCGGCTCATGTCAGGTGCCTGAACACGGGGGAATAACGCTGCAATTTTAATGATAGGTCGTGTAACTTCCAGCCAGTGTGATATATTATGTTCAGAGCTAAACCATTTATGTATTAAAACTAAAGTATTTAACTTTCATTTTGGTGTTCAGAAATTGACCTATTGTTTGGGAAAACAGAATGTTGCTATGTCGGGCTGGTTCCCTCACATGTAAAAATCACGACCCTATATAATTAAAAATACCCAAGTTCATTATGTTATTAAAGTTCATTAAAAGTTCAGGAATTAATAGCATGATAATCAGATTATGATTAACCTCCGATTATCCTTTGTCCTGTAGAGAACCATGAGCACTGTGGAGGAGGAGACGGACCACATGATACCATGAAGAGAAGCCTGCAGGTCCTGCCCCACCAGCTGCTGAGTAAGTCTCACATTAATAAAGCCTTTTAATACTGATAAGCCATTTATAGTGTTATTTAAAGCTCCGTTTTGTCATGGTGGTTGACAAAGGACCCTACGACCCTACTGTCCCATTTGATACTAATATTATAATTACAAAATATTTCAGGGTTGTAAAAGTTAACATGTTAACCAGTGTTATTTTAGTATCATTGATTGAGTTTTAATTATTTTAGTACTTTAAGTTAAACTAAATGAAAATGAGAAATGATACCTTCGCAGCTGCATGGCTGAAATAAAAATACATTACATTTTTTATATTTAATTTTAAGTTAACATTTTCAAGTAAAATAAAATGTGTTTACAGTTTTAGTTGCAATATTATTGTGACATTCTGCATTCTAAAGACACATTTATTGTGGAAACAAAAAGATATAACACATTTTCACTGAAGTGATTGGTTTCTTTTTAGACTTACAGTATACAGCTAACATTAATTATTTTTCTTACACAGTATTAAAAAGCATAATGTACATAGCAGATGTTGTAGTTTCTGTGGGTCGGTCAGCATGTTTTTCAGTTAAGTTGATTAACTAAGAAAACCTTGCTAATTAAACCAGTTTAAAACCCTTGTTGGGACACAAGCACACCTTCTGTCCATCTCAGCTATGCTGGCTTGGTCTTTTATTTTGGCTCTTTACTCAGAACACTTGCAGAATATTAGTATTGGCGCCACACGCTTGATATCAGTCTGGCTGAGATCCAACATTAAAGTGTGAAATGTCAGGAACATTAGGTCGGATGGAGAAGGCGTCCTCTATTGTAGAACAACTTTAAAAAGAGATTTCATCACAGCAAAGTCTGTTAGATGTCATGCTCAGAGAAATCCAGCACGAGTGTTAACAAGACCTCAGTCAAACAGTTTCAGTGAAATATACTTTTCAGGCTAAAGTATATTTTAGCCATTTGTTCAAACTGATGTCAATGGAGAAAAAAATTGTCTGGGGAAAAAAAATAGTGTTTTCAGTGCTTGGAAAGATTCAGGTCATTTTTCTATGTGAATGTTTAGAGTGTTTCCAGAGTGCATATGATATGAAATATGCTGGCGTGCATACGCAGTCCCAAAGTCAATTTTTTCATATCAATACCAAGGGTTTTCTTTTTTAGGGGGCGTACTATTTATACGCACTTTCATGAGATCGACTTGTAGGTGGCTTTAAGATAAGTCCATATACTGAGTGTGACTGTGAAGAGTTTAGTAATCGTAAGAATTCATATGTAAATTGTAAATACCTGTACATAGTACATTATCATACATTTGCACAGGCACCGAAATATGCATTGACAGCATCTAAAACATAAACCTGTTAGATATGAACAATTTTATATATATATATACAAATGTTTATAAATCCTTTTAGGTCTATAGAACGATAGTACTGTATATATTAGGTTCATTAAATATTAAAGCCATTATGTTTTGTAATGCATTTACCTAACTTGGCATGTTCTATCTGATTTAATGTGCAGCATGAAACATTTTTTTTTTTTTTGAAATGTATAATTTTATTCTGAAAAGATGCATTAAATGACAGTAAAGACATTTACAATGTTACAAAATATTTTGCTTTCAAATAAATGCTGCTATTTTGAACTTTATATCTGTCAAAGTATCAAGAAAAATGCAGCACAACTGTTTTCAACATCATTAATTATTACATTTTTCTTGAGCACAGAAATATTGGAATGATTTATGAAGAATCATGTGATACTGAAGACTGGAGCAATCAGCTTTGCGGTCACAGGATTAAATTACATTTTAAAATGTATTACAATCGAAAACAGTTATTTTAAATTGCAATACTTAGAAGTATGTATATATTATTATATTTTAAGATGTATGTTTTAAAGCTGTTCATGCGTAAATATACATTCAAATTGTACGTTTCAGCATAAATGTGGGGAAATAAATTATTTGATCCCCTGCTGATTTTATACGTTTGCCCACTGACAAAGAAATGATCAGTCTATAATTTTAATGGTATGTTTATTTGAACAGTAAGAGACAGAATAACAACAACAAAAATCCTGATAAGTTATAAATTGATTTGCATTTTAATGAGTGAAATAAGTATTTGATCCCCTATCAATCAGCAAGATTTCTGGCTCCCAGGTGTCTTTTATACAGGTAAGGAGCTGAGATTAGGAGTTCTCTCTTAAAGGGAGTGCTCCTAATCTCAGTTTGTTACATGTATAAAAGACAACCTGTCCACAGAAGCAATAAATCAATCAGATTCCAAACTCTCCACCATGGCCAAGACCAAAGAGCTGTCCAAGGATGTCAGGGACAAGATTGTAGATCTACACACGGCTGGAATGGGCTACAAGACCATTGCCAAGCAGCTTGTTAGAAGGTGACAACAGTTCTATTACGCGGTGCAATTATTTGCAAATGGTAGAAACATAAAATAACTGTCAATATCCCTCTGACTGGGGCTCCATGCAAGATCTCACCTCGTGGAGTTTTAATGATCATGAGAACAGTGAGGAATCAGTCCAAACTACACGGGAGGATCTTGTCAATGATCGCAAGGCAGCTGGGATCATAGTCACCAAGAAAACAATTGGTAACACTACGCCGTGAAGGACTGAAATCCTGCAGCGCCCTCAAGGTCCCCCTGCTCAAGAAAGCTCATGTACAGGCCCGTCTGAAGTTTGCCAATGATTCAGAGGAGAACTGGGTGAAAGTGTTGTGGTCAGATGAGACCAAAATCCAGCTTTTTGGCATCTACTCAACTCGCTGTGTTTGGAGGAGGAGGAATGCTGCCTATGACCCCAAGAACACATCCCCACTATCAAACACGGAGGTGGAAACGTTATCCTTCGGGGGTGTTTTTCTGCTAAGGGGACAGGACAACTGCACCGCATCAAAGGGACAATGGACGGGGCCAAATTATTGGAGCCAGCCAGGGCCTTCAAAATGGGTCGTGGATGGGTATTCCAGCATGTAAATGACCCAAAACACACAGCCAAGGCAATAAAGGAGTGGCTCAAGAAGAAGAACATTAAGGTCTTATGGCACTTTTCCACTGCATGGTACGGTACGGCTCGGTACGGTACGGCTCAGTTCGGGTCGGTTTGCGTTTCCACTGCAGTTTAGTACCGCTTTAGAGTGGGCGGGATTATTCACGCGTCGTTATAATTGCGCCGCCTCTACTGCCGTGACATCATCGTAAACGTGCCACAAACAAACTCACAACAAAGAAAGGAGACGGAATAGTGTTGTTCACTCTCGGCATGTGGATGTTTTTAACAGCAATGGAGAGGTCTATGAGAACGCTTGGGATTTACCCGCAGCAGCAGAGACTGTGGTGACAGTGACACGGGCTGTAGAGGAGGGCAGAGATGTTCGTGCAGGTGTGCTGCGTTACTTGATTAGTTAACTATTCATGCAGCAGTGTTCTGTAAAGTGAATTATCAATAAACGTTTGAATATTTCAAAATATACAATGTATCCCTTTTTTTTATGTGATGATTTTTTATAATCGTGGCATTAATCATTTGTCTTTTTCAAGAGGTTCATTACGTGCTCATACAATAATACATATTTAATATAGTCTGGAGGTACACTTATTCGATCAGATTGTTTTTAATTGAAGCAAAACACAGATACAAAGGTAAAAATATAAACAGAAAACATACTCTGAAAATATAGCAAGTTCAAAAGTAACGTTATATACATAAGGCTTTTTCCTTCAGCGTCGCGCCTTCAAGCTCTCGGCTATCAACGAGAGGAACGTCTGTACTTCCTCAACAGACAACGACACTGCTATTTTGTGGTTGATGCAAAAATGTGCGTTTGTTTAAACAGAAGTTACGTCCGATCCTTCGCTGGCTGTGCTGATTTAAATCTAGCGGGTAGGGCTGTAGAGGAGGGTCTCGTGTCGCAAGTTCAGTGACGCAGTAATGACGATTCTCTCCGGCCAATCAGTGATCAACAGAGTTTACACGTCACGTTTTGGTAACGGTACGGCTCGCATGGAACCTCGGCTGAGGTGGTACTAAAAAAGTACCAGGTACCAGGTACAGTACCCAGTGGAAAACCCCCCAAAAGTGAACCGTACCGTGCCGTACCATGCAGTTGAAAAGCGCCATTAGAGTAGTCTAGCCAGTCTCCAGACCTTAGTCCCATAGAAAATCTGTGGAGGGAGCTGATGGTTTGAGTTGCCAAACGTGTGCCTCGAAACCTTAATGACTTGGAGAGGATCTACAAAGAGGAGTGGGACAAAATCCCTCCTGAGATGTGTGCAAACCTGGTGGAACAAGAAACGTCTGACCTATGTGAATGCCAACAAGGGGTTTGCCACCAAGTACTAAGTCATGTTTTACGAAGGGGTCAAATACTTATTTGACTCATTGTAATGCAAATCAATTTATAACTCTTTTGAAATGTGTTTTTATGGATTTTTTTGTTGTTATTCTGTCTCTCACTTTTCAAATAAACCCATCATTAAAATTATAGACTGATCATTTCTTTGTCAGTGGGCAAACATACAAAATCCCCCCACCTGCATAAATGTTACATATGAATACGTATGAAAACGAATTAGATCAGGGAGGAATGGCACATTTTTACTGTTAGGTTGAAAATATTTGGTAAATTTAAACATTCTTCTGAATTGTGTTATGCAATTAGCTCGGCTGTTACCCCAAATATCATAATTAAATGCAATTTGCACTCTGTTATCTTCTGGCGTGGCCTGAGGTTAAGTTCTTTGCTCGAGGGCACAGTGCATGATAGTTCAGAAATCAGCATGTGTGGGGTTTACATATGCAGTTTTAGTTACTTTAACACCTTGTAAGTTGGCAGTTTCTTCTACCAAAGCAACTTGCCGCAGAAAATAATAAGGACCTTGCCAAACCTACCAATTAGTAGGGGATGCCCACTTGCTTTTGGCCACAAAGCGTGCTAGTTATGTAACAAGAGCAGTTCATGAGTCATGGTTAGTTTTGGAATTAAATACTACTATTACCGATAACAAGAGCAATTTTCTTCTTCACTGTCAGTTTGTTTGTGTCTTTCATGTCTATCTGTTCATCAGCTCATCTGTAGGGATGGCACCATTTGTTTAAAGTAAACTGAATTTAGCTGATGGCTTTCTCATACAGTCATGGTGTTTGATTGCTGTTCTCTCTGAAGTGCAGATGGCATTGTGAAGCTATTTGAATAAAATGGCTTTTGCCAAATGACATCCTAAATTGGAATTCAAAAGAATGCTCCTTCAAGAGTCCCAAAGACAGAATGTTTCCCTGCAACGGCTACTTTTCATTGTCACAACTATATTGAGCAGCCACAGCCCAGTGACATTACTTATGTGCTAAGAATTTCCTGTTTAAAGCGTTTACTTCCTGTGCAGCCAATGTAATTTGTTAGTGCCCGAGTACTTGATGTATTCAGTAAACAAATTGTAAATTATGTAAAATTATGTCTCGTCCGCTCTCCTGTTTGGATAAACATCTGAAAGTTCAGAGGCATTACAGAGGAACAACGCAACCTAAACCACACAAACAGGAAACTATTATTAGAGGGTGTTATGGTTCCCGCCTTATCAATGAGCGCACATCTGCTCCACCCCACCCCTCCCTCAACACAGGAAAGCGACCCACAATCCTCTGGGGGTAACAATCCTTAACTTTAAAGACCACAGCTCCCAAAGAGACACCAGTGGAATTTATTCATTGGTTAGATTCATTGTTTTGGTTTTGTTCACATTTATAGCTTAAAATAATCCTTTGTGTGACTGTCAAAGAGAGATTTTATTTAGCGTCTCACACTGTTAGCATGTCAACAGCTATAATTTAGAATATTTTTTTCTTAGTCCGAGAGATTTTGTAGTTTTAGATCATTTTGTCTCTGTTTAAACCTGGTATTCCAGTTAAACTCGATCGGATCTCAAGTGGTCATCAGAGACAGATTGCCATTTACAGTACATCTGGTATTTACATGCATCTCAAATGTGTTCTGTCAATATATCAGCTTAGTACAGATTCTAATATTTTAATATCAAAACCTCATTAAAAGGCTACAATTCTGGGGAGATTAAAAATAACATATTTTATCATTATTTACTAGGAAAAATGCAGTGAAGCAGTTTGTTTATTTTGAAACAGGAAGTGACATCATTGAGAGGTCCCCAGTAGACACTCATGTGTGTCAAGATCTACATCTCTTATAATATCAGCTCATTTTACAGTGCACAGTTTGTCCAGGTTGTAAAATGTCATATGTATTAATATTGATATGCATAATGGGGAAACACTTTATTTTAAGGTGTCCTTGTTACACATGTAACGTACTTATTGTTAAAATAACAATAAATTATGCATAATTACATGCAAATAACCCTAAAAAAAAACCTAATCCTAACCCTAACCCTATAATAAGTACATGTAGTTAATGAATATTACTCAGTACTTAA
The DNA here is from genome assembly GCA_003573665.1 of Oxygymnocypris stewartii. NCBI lineage: Eukaryota > Metazoa > Chordata > Actinopteri > Cypriniformes > Cyprinidae > Oxygymnocypris > Oxygymnocypris stewartii. The sequence continues at coordinate 246,237 of QVTF01018623.1, read as the reverse complement.
ATGTATAATGCACTGTAACAAGGACACCTTAAAATAAACCCTAATGTATACAAGTATTTATGAAAAAATATGTTTGTTATTTGTTAAAGAGTACTTTATAAAATCACTACCGTTCACAAAAGGAATGTTTTGAAGTCTCTAATGCTCACGAAGGCTGCTATTATTTAAGTAAAAATTATATTCTGAAATATTATTGTTATTCTTTAATATATTTTTAAATATAACTAATTCCTGTTATGGCAAAGTAGATTTTTCCTCAGCCATTACTCCGGTCTTCACTGTTACATGATCCATAAATCATTCTAATATGTTTATTTGGTGCTCAGGAACCTTTTCCGTGTTGAAAACGGTTGTGTTGCTTGTGATTTATATTTGGAATTCTTTGATAAATAGAAAAAAATTAAAAAACGCAACTATTGGTAAATTCAATCCCTTGCAGCATTATAAATGTCTTTACTGTATTTTTTGTAAATCTATTTAATGCCTCCTTGCTGAATAATTTTTTTTTTGTATTTAAGTTGCAGTTTTTTTTACTCTTCCCTTATACGGATGTCAATGGCAAGTGTGAACTTGTCTCAGAAGGTTTCTGCATCTTATGTAATAGCTTTTGTCTCAAGGCTAAAGGCATAGCCCACTGCAGAATACTAATTTTAGCTGGTGTCCCGGACCAATTCATGTAACAGAGATTAAACACCATTTATGGCAGACTGAGGGGTCGAGGGAGGTTTTAAAGGTTCATTACCAAAAAAAACAGTGTTTACATCTGTTTGTTTGGGAAACAGCCAGACTTGCCAGTTATTGAGTATCTCAGAAAAGCACTGTGCTAATCAATGCTTTGGCTAAACACACAGAATAGTCCTTTTCCCTGCACCTTCCTTCTGCGTTTTCTGCTTGACTCAGTGCTTAGTTTATCACCGTGAACCAGTGTTTAGTATGTGGTTCTCGCTAGGGAAGCTTGTTCAATTTTCCACTGGGTGCTCCTCGTGTAGAGTGGACATGTCTCTGCTCTGCTGCATGTGTGTACCCAGCAAAGCATTAATGCTGATGTCTGCTATTGTGTCCTATTTTCGGATGTCCAGACTACAAAAAACATTTGTAGTTTTATGATTGTTTCACTGTGATTACCTTCCAAGGTGTTTTCTTGTTTCCTTATTAACCTGTCCTATTAACGAATAAAGGGCAACATGTAACAATATAAATGTACACAAATATACTTTATACAAAGATTCAAAATGAGACACAAAAAATCACATTCTTTTCAGTTCTATCAGTGTTGTAAACTTAATGACCCAATATGATTGATAATATCCAAATTGAGAGATGATTTGCAGAATGTTCAGGCTGTCTTGGCCTGTCAAGCTTCATAAAGAACAAAAAGCAACATAAATGTATAAAGTAGTTCATATGACTTCATATGATGTTATGCACTATAATGCAAGCCTTTGTGTCATTCACACATGTTAAAACTTGGTGCATTGGGATGGGATCAGCAATGAAACTACAGCATCTTCTCCCATTTGTTTCACTTGTGGCAGTCAACACTATTGCAGCCTCAAACTGCAGATGCCATCTTGGCTCGCTGTCTCTGGAGGTGAGGTCATGTGTATTATTGAATGATGGATGGGAAGATAAGCGGTAAACCCATGCAATCTGTCGAGGCCATTTGAGATCTCAGTATCTGCAGCTCTAATGTGAGAAACTTGCAGTCAGTTCAAGGATCACAGTGGGCAGGATGGATCTCTCCGTGTGATTTATTAATGTCACAGCTATGTAGGACTTTAGGAAAGTCACAGGCTGCTTAAACATTCCAAAGACTTTTAATTTAGAATGTTTACCGCATAAATTCCACTTCCACCGTCAATTTCTCAAGGAAGCTAATGAATCGAGGTCAGCTTCATCATAAATCATAACGTAATTTAAGAGTGACAATACCACCTAATACCTAGCACCCCTACACCATTTCCCCAGTCCTGCCCACACGTACTTTTAACCTTGCCCAGCTTTAAATGGCTTAAAGGATTAATTATCTCTAAAATAATATATATGTATATATATATATCAAAAATATATTCACTGAAAATATTATGCTCTGCTGAGGAACTTACATTTTTGTCATATGTGCATATTTAAAGGAACAGTTCACCAAAAAAAGAAAATTCTGTCATTATACTCACCTTCATGTCGTTCCAATCCCGTAAGACCTTGGTTCATCTTCGGAACACAAATTAAGATTTTTATGAAATCCAAAAACTTTCTGACCCTGCATAGACAGCAATGTAACTGAAATGTTCACAGGCCAAGAAACGTAGTAAGTACATCGATAAAATCATCAATGTGACATCAGTTGTTAAACCGCCATTTTACAAAGCTACGAGAATACTTTTGTGTGCAAAGAAAACTAAAATAACGACTTCATTCAACATTTATATTCAACACACACACACACACACACACACACATATATATATATATATATATATATATATATACTGTGTGTGTTTATATACTTGTGTTTGTTTTATTTATTTTTTACTTTATAAAAAGTTCCAAAATATGAAAGAACCCAAACAAAATCTTCGATGCACTTCTGTGACAGAGAAAAACTCCTCCAGCCATCCATCTCTGAATGTTATGTTTTAAATCAGCAGATGGCAGCGCATGTAATTTTGGAATGAAAGTCATTTTTTAGCACCAAAACAGAGGAAGCAATTATTGCAAGGTTAATCATTCCATGAGCAAGCCCTAGCTTGTCAAACTAATTTATCTGCTGCAGAATAACAAAGAACTTTGGCATATGCCATTTCCATTTGTCCTGCCACTCTCCTCATCTTCACATCTCTCCATCTTTCTTTACAGCACCATTCTCTCCGTTAAGTAATCGATGTTCATTAAAGTGTTCACTCTTTGCTGGACTCTCTATCGCTGTGGTTTTTCAAATTGCTTTCATTCCAAGCACCTCTCCTGTTTCTATGTGAAGGAGGAGGTCAGACCTTTCCATCTGCATTATAGACATGGTTAGACTCCATCAACAGAGAGATGCTGCTCCAGCTTATTACACCTGTCTGACCCAGACATTGCATGTATACACACACACATGTACTATAAACACTGTATGTGACATTGATCAGTACACACACACTCACACGTGTTGGGTTTCAATGTTTTATGGGGACATTTCATAGGGCTAAAATACAGTAAAAACTGTATCCTATTACCCTAAACCTACCCATAACACAAAACATTGCATTTTGCATGTTTAGATTTTTTAAAACTATCTTTCTGTATGATTTAAGATTACAATTCTGTAGCTTAGGTTTAAATAGCTTAAAGGGTTGATTATCTAAAAAATATATATAAATAATCATTCTGTATGATTTAATATTTAGCATAGCTATTATAGGCTATCGTTTATAAGCTTGTTTCCTCATAGGGACCAAATACACACACACACACACACACACACACATTTCAAGTGGATGCCTTGACTTAAAGACTTTTAACAAAAATGACATTGTGATTTTAAATAATCTCTTAAAGAAATAAATACAAATAAATAAACCATATATAATAAATTATTATTATTTAAAACAAATTAAATAAATTTTTTCAACACTTCGTTTGGGGGACATTTATTGTAAATGACACAAAATATACAATATTTTTTGCAATAAATATTTAAATGGTTTATGAGTTTTTATAGTTTAAGATTGAAAGTCTAGGACAAGGTTAAAAAATAACATATTTACACTATTCGAATGTTTGGGGTCTGTACTTTTTTAAATAAATTAATAATGTACTTCTGAACTGTATATCATGAAAAAAGCAGCACAGCCATTTTCAACATTGATATAATCAGAAATGTGTCAGCACATTATAATGATTTCTGCAGGATCACGTGATACTAAAGACTGGAGTATTGGCAATAGTTAATATCTGTTAGTTTGAACAAAAATCTACCTCAGAGACATTAGAAGTGCCTGTAATTGAAGTAACACCCACATGCCCCTTATGGTCCAGTGCTCATCTTGCAAAGTATCATTGTGTGTTTTCACCCAGTGCTGTGATGTATTATGTGCTGTCCTCCTCTTCCTCCCCCTCACTATTAGACTGTGAGTCACAGGAGTGTGTGTGTGTTTGTGTGCTAGCATATATGTCACTAGAGAGTGAGTCATTCATTGATAGATTGGAGGTAACCTTGGTAAGCCAGTGTTTCTAAAAGCAAAAAAACTGTAGAATGACTTTGACTTTCTTTCTCACTCACGTACAACCACATACATACTGTGCGTCACTCGTGGATTAACGTGATTTACTCAAGTTGGACACGTTCCTGGATCATCCTTTTTTGGTTTTCTGCTTAACAATAGTCCTAATCTAAATAAGACTCAGACAGAAAGCCCACAGACCACCCACAGTGAAGGTCTGATGTATATTGCCATCAAAAAATGCAAGAACTGCCTGAAATAGTCATGTACTACTATCTGACTGGATGCCGTTACTCCATATATGCGAGACTGTGTACTTAAAAAGACTGCCTTAGAAGTAGGCTACCAAATCTTTGAAGGTATGAAGCAGAAATTAATATTTAGAATTGTCAGTCATATTAATTATTACTTTTGGATAGATAGAAATTCTGTGTAATCCTATGAAATACAGGCTATTTTGCTAGTATGCTAGTAGCTTATGCGATTCCATTTTGCAGAAATAGAAGTCATGAGCTGGTCTAAGCTGGAACTAGTCTCTTAGAACCAGCACATGACTAGCTTAAAGCTGCCATGCTTCAAAACGTACCTTACCAGCATATGCTGTTTTATCAACAGGGTAGTCATCATCCAAATAACTAATTAATTAACATAGCTCAAAACCAGAGGGAGACATCAAAAACTCGATACAAATTACTACGGGATTTTTCTGATGGGACTTAAAAGCCATTTCCACACTTTTAATATTTTTGATTTGATAAATTATAAAACATGACTGTGGTAATAATAGGACAGCAGCGTGTTTACATTGGACCGGGAACTCGTGTTCAGATGATTTCAGTGGCTGTGTGAACCTTCAGATCCATGGCTTGTTAAACGCTCTGGGAGTCTGTTGAGGATGTGTGCTGAGGGGGGGGAGCTAAGAGCTTGTGTCTGATCTAAACACGCCACTTTGTTGTGAAATAAGCAACGATTCATGTTTTATTTACAGGGTGATGTTTTATTAATGCTGTGTTGGATTGGTAAGCCTGGATGTCAGATGTAATTCCTTTTGATTCCAAAAATAATAAACAGGACAAGGCAAATACTGTTAACGCTTATGGACTGCGGTAGTGAACTCTGAAATCAGCATGTCATATTGTCATCATAGCCATGTAGATTTCTAGCAATGGCATACTTGTGTTTGATATGGTAATCTGGAAGTAGCATTATCACTTGAATGGAACACTGTTTATCTCGCTTCACTGCTTACTCAGCATGGGCAACTTTTCATAGGTATACACTTATAATTCTTTAAACATTTACTCAAAAAATGTGCTGTCTTCTTGTTGATCAATGCAGCAGGGAAATTGTAGAAGAGAAGTTTGTTTCAATTGTTAAACCCATTGTATAGCCTTTTGCTCATATTAGTATATGCTAAATTTTAATTTTGCTAGTTAGCATTGTCAAGAAAGCCCCTGCTGGAAGGTGCTTCATAAAACCATCATCAGATCGTTCATTGGAGAAGGGACTGACCAGTGTAGATTAAAGGTAAATTATGTGAAAAATAATGTGTGTTTTTTTAACTAAGCATTGACACGTTAGACCAGGGCTGTCCAAACTCTGTCCTGGAGGGCCAGTGTCCTGCAGAGTTTAGCTCCAACTTGCCTCAATACACCTGCTGGGAAGTTTCTAGTATGCCTAGTAAGAGCTTGATTAGATGCTTCAGGTGTGTTTAATTAGGGTTGGAGCTAAACTCTGCAGGACACCGGCCCTCCAGGACCGAGTTTGGACAGCCCTGTGTTAGACTGTACCCCAAAACACAATCAAGCCCAGAAATAAAAACATTCAACCATCCCTTTAAAGCACTGTTTTTTAGTTATTTACTTTAACATATCAATTTCAAAATAATTATTATGGAGTGACTTCTAATTTGGCTTTAATAATGGCTTCTGTTTCTTTCCCATAACCCCCCCCCCCCCCCCCCCCAAAAATAAATGTCTGTTTGGGAAGTATGTAAGTTTGATGAGTGGGTATGAAATTCTGCAAAAGGGCAAAAAGTTACTTTACAGCAGCAACAAATGCACAGCTGTGCACTGTATATGTACAGCAATGGTGTCATTTTTTCTTTCAGAGTGGCTTCAGAGTGATTAGTGTTGATCTCATTTAAATTCGTATTGCTGGATAAAACAGACGCTTTGAAAGGTTCAGTGAGTAAAGGATGAAACACATTTCAAATAATCCTTGTGACATTTTGAACACCACCTACAACAATAATAATTGCTCAGTAGCTGGTAGACTATAGAACTGAAACAGATCTCTCCATGTCTTGAGACTGTTCGTGATGTTGTTCTCTCATCTCTCACCGCCTTTCGCCTTCTAAGAGCTTAATCGTGGTTTCTATAGAAACTAAAACGGCATGCAGATAAAACAATGACCTCACTCTGGTCATCGGGTGTCTTAGAATGTAGTTGTATGTTTTTTGTGTATGCAGTGGTGCACCATTTTGAACCATAAGACAGGACCCGTCCACATTTGATGTCATTAAGATGTGGTAGTAACCTTACCAGCATTCATTAAAGCTCATCAGACTCTAATCAAGCTGCCCCAGCTAAGATTGTTACTTGACCGATCTCTGAATGGTTCTGTAAGAAACTCATTATGGACTAATAAATCTTTTCTTCTCATGGCCTGTTTATCTTTCTCAGGTGTTCTGCTGATTCTGTCTGTGCCAGTTGGGCTGGTGTTCTCCACAGAGGAGCTTCAACCCAGCCAAACCCCTCGGGATTTTGTCTCGATGTCAACGAGCAGCAGAACCCTCACTACCCTCTCACCAGGACCCTTGAGCTGGCAGAAGGGTTCCAGGACTGGAGATCTGCACATCCATTCACTGGCCGCTCTAGAAGCCATCAGTAGACCCACTACTGTCCACTCATTCCAGACACCGAAGAACACTGTACCATCTGCCATAATTCAAACAACAACAGTAGGGGTGCATCCTTTTGGTTCCAGGGATCGGGCACAACCTAGAGTCCCTCTTCCAGAAGTGGAAGCACCCCAACTGACCTCTAGAAGTATGGTTAATAGAACAAGCTCTGGGTTTTTAACCACTAAAACCCGAGACCAGAACTTTAGCATTAATACCGACAAGCCGAGTACAATCAGTAGAAAACCAGTGAACCAAGCCACAGATTCTGGCTCGGGTCATTCTTTTCTCTCAGGGACTCAAAGTGATGTGGCCCCTGTTGCTGAGGACATTTCGGGGACCACAGACACTGGAGAGATGAAAGGGAAGGAGTCCATTCAATATCCAACATCACCTTCATTGTCTTCAAACTTCAAAATCCACAAAGGGCAGAGCACGGATAAAGAGGCTTTGCACCACACCATTACATTGCGCGACGTGTTTTCAATAGAGAATCCCACTCTCCCATTGGAAACGGTGAGAAGAGCTTTGGCACAAACTGGCAACCAGTCTCCTCCCCCAGCTCCAGCCCTGCCTTCTAACCATGTTACAACATCCAATCCCACTTCTTCAGCGGAGAGCGTAAACTTTGTGAAAATCCAAGTTGGAGGAACAACCAATGTGACCATTGATTCTCTTGTCTCTTTAAATAATGCCACAGATGTTATCAACAGCACCGATGACTCATGGCCTGCAGCGAATGATTCGAACATCTCAGAGGCACCCTCCACAGCTAGTGGGAGCTTCATGAACAGGCAGGTCCCAGCCACCACGCAAGGCCCATGGGGGTCTGGGAACCAGTCGGGACCTGCACAGGATCCTCCTCATGAAAAAAACACCATCTGCCTGGACAAAATGGACATTGTGTGGTTGGTTCTTGCCATTAGCGTGCCTGTCTCCTCGTGCTGTGAGTAACCAATATCACACTTCCTCCAGCATTTGAAACTTGTACTTTCTGTCATTAGAACTGACGGGAGCTTTTCCAAAGACACAAGATAAAATAATATTCCCTTTGTGGCATAGTGGCTTTTGCTTACAACTTTCTGAAATTCATCATACAAAGTTCAGATGAATGTGGTTTTAAGGCTAAAATGAAGAAGAGTTAGATATAGAATATTTTAATATGTCTTCTTTTCTTCAGCTGTGCTGCTTACCGTATGCTGTATGAGGAAAAAGAAGAAGTCTGCAACTCTGGAGAACAACTTGAGCTACTGGAATGATGCCATCACCATGGATTACTTCACCCGCCATGCTGTGGAGCTCCCATGCGAGATACAATCACTGGAGACCGAGGTACTGTCAGAGACCTGGAAGACATTTTAGTGTACATCAGATTGAAACTAGCTATCAAAAATGGAAAAATGTAGGGCGGAGACTTGGTTCAATGCAATGGTTGTTAATTGGATGGAGGTGGATCTGAATGCGAGCCTGTAGTCGATTCCAAACTAAATTATTGGAGAAGTCCAGCATACACAACCAGAGAGAAAGTCTGCCTTTTCACCAGAAGATTACAATATGATATTTTAATTACAAATTATTAGGTCAACAAAATATAGGTGCATATACCTGGGTGAGCTGCTTACAATAAAACCAACAACATTCATTTAGAGAACTTTAAGTTCCCAGAACTCAAACCACACTCCATAATGTTTCTTACATGTCTTAATGCATGTGCTCCAAGCTGCTGAGCCATGTTGTTCAAGGGGTTATTATGAGTTCGAAGCCAGCTCGCAACATTTCTTGATCCATGATTTTCCCCCTTCATCATTTTACTTTATCTCTCTTAATGTCCCTTTAAATGTGCAGAGAAGGCCAACAAAAGCTGAAAAATGTTTGTTAGAGATTTTAAGCAGTTTTGAGTTATGTTCTTCACCATTCACAGTAATTAACCTTCGATTTAACTCTAAAAGGCATTGCTGTTCATATGATTTACTCAAATTGTCAACTGGATAAGATATCTGGCTGAATGGCACAAATGTAGATATTCATAGCTTTTTCATTACTGGGGTATCATTATGAAATGAACAGTAATTATTGCAATCAAGACAATGTGCTTGAAAATTTTTTATAACTTAATGGTACCACACACGTTATATATCGCCACCTGGTGCTCACAGACCACACCTCTCTCTTTCTCACTAGCTTCTAGTTATTATTTTTCTAGTCATTTTGTGAGATTGTTACCATCATCCATTCATTGACATTTTCCATTTCAACCTCTGCATGCTTCTTTCCCCCACCTTTTTGTTCTTGCTTGCTGACCATTTCTGACAGGAGTGTGATTATGATTATGATGATGATGACGAAGAAGAAGAATCATGTTTGGGATGCCGGTGACCCACAGGTCTTCAAATCACCCTTTTAGAGAAGCAAGAGAGACAATACGTTTCATTCCTTTATTTATTTGTCCTTGATTTTCCTCTTTGTAATTGTTTTCAGTTGACTATTTTATCTTACCTGCTAACACTTTTTTGTTGTGCCCAAATTTTTAGATATATAGATTTATGGAGAGTTGGATAGATTAATTTTGATGTTTGAACATTAATTTCCATTCAATATGTGTGACCAAGCACAACACATCTTAGAATCTAGAGCCTTATAATTAGTTGTCTTCCTGCACAGGTGCAACTTACCCAGCTTCTTCCTTCATTTCCTCCCATTCGTTTCATACACGCAGTCTCCATGGTGATAGAGCTCCATCACTACACCATAGAAATGCACATTTGTTCTATAAGAACATAGATTCTGAGAAGAATACCTGTTCCTTTCACTTTAACTGTATTTAGCTGTGTAGGCACAGATCAGTGATTAGCCTTTAGTTAGCATGAAAGCAAGTAAGCAGTGCTAATGTTCTTATGTTTCTTTGCGTTTCAGGAACAAGAGACCTGTCTGCCCCCTAACGGTGACTACAGCGACAGCGGCGTGGTTCTGGTTAACCCCTTTTGCCAAGAGACTCTCTTTATCAACAGAGACAAGGCTTCTGATATCTAAACACGCTATATTAAAAGGAGCCAAAATCCTTGAGGATTTTCCAGTCCCTTTTATTTGTTCGCATTTTTTAAGAATATATATATAAATAAATATATATACATATATGTGGTGAACCTTCAGAGACTGCGGTTTATATATGAAACTGGTTTCAAGGAGCTGAAGGAATATTACAAAACAGAACAAATGCTATTTACTATGAGGGGGAGCCCCTGCATATTTTTCTGATGTGGATTTTCTACAGATTCTTCATTGTGATAAGGGTTTTTATGTCTTTTTTGAATAAAAACAATAAGTGTGGTTGCTCTTATGTTCCAGTGGCTTTGGTGATACAGAGTGCTGAGAAAGATGGCGCGTGGTGTAAGGATGCTTGTGTGACGTTACCCAAAACACTTAATATGATTACTTAAAAAAGCCTGCCGCACTTGAATTCTGTATGTAAGGGGATGCAGGGGTAAAGGGCATTGATTCTGGAATGCTTCTGGAATGGGTCCAGTGGGTACTGCAGCAACCCTCGCTTCCCTCGTGGAGGAACTTGAGTTGATTGCCTGTTTGCATTTGATGGAGGATGAATCATGACTTTCTGAGATGGTTTGTCCCCAGTTGAGTCACCAGCCAAAAGACAAAACGACAATTGTCCCATTCCTTAGATGTTCGAGATGTTTTCGTGTGCATATATGTCTTGTTGCATGCATCTTTTCTGATTTGAGGTGTATGTATGTCTATAGACTATAGATGTCAAACCGGATTTGGTTTCTATCAAGATTTCGCTGTTAAAAACACCCTAAAATTCCATTTGCTTTGACACAGTTGCACAAGCAAGTACAAAAATGCTTAAATGCCAATGAAATGCCTCATACAAAGCCCTTTGTATGGTAATGTTACTGTGCTCCACATTTTACATCATATCTGTTCATGTTGTACGTGTTTGTGTTCAACTTCCATAAGCAGGGCTAAGCATTATACTGTATAGTGGAAATGCATTCTGTGTGTTTTTTTGTTTATTAAACCTCTATATTTGTTTATTCGCTATGACATGCTCTGATGAAAATGGCACTATTATTGCTTGACAGGTTGGCTAAATCTATATATATATTTTGTTAGAAGACATGTTTTTCTTAGAGAAGGGTGAATGAGTGTGCCCGTGGTTCTGTCTGTCTATCTCTGTCCCTTGTGTGAACATTGACGAGAATAAATGAGACCAAAATGAATTTCTCTTTGATTCTCAGTGCTTACTGCTGTATTGTACAGTTTTTTAGATGAATGTCAATGATATCACTGGATGTAATAGAGTGTAATTGTTAGATATAAATACATACAGAGAACCTATTTTATTTTGTACTTTCTTTGAACACGTCACTGAGGTTGGTAACATGTTTTAAGACCATGTCATTTTTTTTACATATCCCATTTTTTTCTGTATGCTTAGCAGATTTTATATAAATATTGTTTTAAATGAATTTGTAGATTGATGTTTTCCTTTTCTTCTTTTTTTCATTGTTTCCGTCCATTTATTTTGTGATGGCATAAGTTTTAGATATGTAAGGAGAGGGAGGTAATTGCTCAGCTGACAGAAGAAAAAAAAATGCTCTTGCATATTATGAATCATGTCTAATATTTTGTAGCACATAAACTGTACTTTTTACTGCTGAGCAATACAAATAAAACCGCTTTGAAGGCTTCTTCAGTCTTTAGTTGATTTTGTGTTAATATTTTAAAGCAAAGCCTGTTAAAAAAAGAAAAGTGGAGCGTAAATGCCAATGTTTCCCCCTGATTTAAATGGGTCAAAGGTTTCTGGAATCTACCCTGTTTGCTCTGTATGCTGAATGAAGCTTTTCTATTCAAAAGCTGTTCGGTGTGACACATAACTGGGATGTTCATTCATTAACAGCCTCTCAAAAGGCAACAGATGTTTTTAGTATTTTTATAAACCCTCTCAATCACATTGCTGCATGCTAGAATGCAGTTAGGTGTTATAGTCTTTGTTTTGCTAATTCTGTTTTGAGTTATTTGAGAGATATGCCTACTAAAACAATGATATAATACAATTTTAGGCCTATACTTTTTTTGCTGTCTGTGTGTGCTCCACCTTAAAAAAAGATAAATACCAATAAAAAAAATAATATTCAGATTGGTTAAGTTATTTAATGGCAGATTCTTGAAGAATTATATAAAATATTACATAAATATTTGCTATTTTGTCTTACTAACCAGATAAGTACTTTATATCGTGTTTTTATTTATAATTCTATTGTTTCCATTTTCAAAATATAATGTTTAAAACAATAATTATTAATATTATTTCTGCAACACTGCCTCTTCTGTGCAGTATTTAGCACCGCAGCATATCTACATTTTCTTTCATTTGTTTACTACATTACTCCACAAGTGTTGTATAACTACAGAACAAAATTGCACAATCTGGCAAAATCACTGGCAGAATCTTCATCCTGTGATGGGATTGGTCAAAATCTAACATTGTCGCTCAGCGATTGGATAGCAGAACTGTCAATCACAAAGCCGCTTTCCCATCCGGGTCAGATCAGAAGCAAACACTTTCCGGTGCATTGGGCGAGTGTGTGTCATACTTTCAGCTGGTGAGTCTAACATGCTGCTCTCAGCACACCGTTAACCTGCGGATACACATGAAACAAACGAATAACCTGTCAGACACACACACGAGCTCGTTTGCTGTCGCTTCAGACACTGATCTGATCATTTCTAAGCTTTTTTAGTGTTTAGTGGAGGACATTTGGGGATAAGATGGCGGATGTGGCTCCGGCCGTCGTGGAGAAGAGTCTGGATGATTTCTTCGCTAAGCGCGACAAGAAGAAAAAGAAGGAGAAGGTGAAGGGAAAGGAGCAGGCGATCGGAGGAGCTGTAATGGTGGTGAAAAAGACGAAAAGGGAGAAGGAGAAGTCGACGAAGAGTGAAAATCAGGACGCGCAGATGGAAAAGGTAATGCGCAGTCAAACACACACGGGCTGTGTCACAAAACCTAGCGAGCTGCCTATCTAGACAGCGTTTGTAGGTACAAATGGCGCGTGAACGTTCTAAAAGCGCAATGTGGTCTAAGCAGGCAGTTCACTCGGTTTTGAGACGCAAGCAAAAAACGAATAAAAGGTTACATTTTTCGTTTATCTTCAAAAAGAGAAAGGTAATGTGATGTTTTAAGTTAGCTATCATCTGGTTATATTTTTGATAGCTGCTACGTTAGTTAATTTTGAAATCAAATTGTCATAATTTAACGTTACTCACCCTGCCTGACATTCTTTCCTCTAGAAAATCAGGTTTTTGGTGGAATATTAGACATTGACAGCCTGTGTCATTGTTTATTGCATTTTTCCCCCTCATTCAATGAAAGTGAGTATGTTAGTGACTTTTACGTTACTTTCATTCTGCTTAACATTTCATATGGAAATGGAGCAGCATGAAGGTGTTTAAACGATAACAGAATTGTAATTTTAGTGTGAACCATGTCTTTAATGTTACCCTTAAATAGAAGTAGCACTTGGTCGTGATGTATGTTGGGTGTTGTGACCTCACACTGACATTCGTTGCTTAGGGCATCAATCTTCCAGCAGGGGTTTTATAACTGCATCCTTCACCTCCGCCATATGCTTGTTTCTCTTGTGAGACAGTACAGAATAGCAAAGTGCTAATGAACGCAGGTTTTGTATGATGATACATTTATAATGAAATTAAGACACTTTAATTAAATCCTGCATGTTGAATCAGTTCGCCTAATTATGCTGTTCCCTAAAAGTATGTAATCTATTAATGAAGAAAAAAGTACATGCTTTTGAGTGTGTAGCAGAAGAGTAGGGTTTTTTGGGTTATACTATCATGTCATAGTTGCATATGTTTAAAAAAATAAACAAAAATCCGTGTTTAAGCGAGGAGTCATAACCAGGGCCTTTTGGATTAGCTGAAAACGTCTCTGGTTATTATCGTAACCTCGGTTCCCTGAGAGCGGGAGCGAGATATCACGGAGAAACTCTCCGTTATGGGAAGAGTACCTTAACTCTCCGTTAAGGTTCCCTCCAACCTTTCCTGAAGTCCTATTGGCTCACCCCAGTCCAATTGTTGTGAAGCATGCAACTATGATGATCTCGAGAGGCCGTATAAATGCCTGCGACAATTACGCCAGAATCTGATACCGAACACGGCTTGGCTGGACAAGCAGTGATCACGGCGATCACCGTGATGTCTTGTTCCCGCTCTCAGGGAACCGAGGTTACGATAGTAACCGGAGACGTTCCGGTTGACAAAATTGACTCCACGGCATCGCCAAAGAGGCCGGAGGGAGTGATCGGTGTGTTCAAAAGCACCTTGCGGTCTCAGTCCTTAAGGTTGACTAAGGTAAGCCATAGATACCTCTGCTGGACTACCATGAACCCCATGGTCCGGCCAATCGCCTGGGCATCATCATCAGTGTGAAGTCCATGGCCGCACGCAAATCGTTCACTGCTTCCGGTGAGGTGGTCCCGCCATCCAGGGACTGCAGGAGCTTGGCCTGGAACACTTGAAGCACCGCCATAGCATGTAGGGCGGAGGCTCCCTCCCCAGCAAAGAAGTAAGCCATGCTGGCTAGATGGGCTGTCATCCTGCATGGTTTGGAGGGTAGGCTGATATCCGAGCCCATGGTTTTGGCCGATGCAGGGCACAGGTGTGCAGCGACAGTCTCCTCGACGGGGGGCATGCGCACATACCCGTGGGCTTCCGACCCGTCCACCTGAGAAAACATGGCCTGTGTTGCTGAGTGGACGCGTGCCGATTGGGGCGCAGACCACGTCTTAACGAGCTGATCGTGGACGTCGGGAAAAAACGGCACCGTTGACGGTCATTTCTACTTGACGGCGGCTGAACCTGAAGTACCAGGAATCTAGTTTGCTCTTGGCCGGCTCTTCTGGAGGATTCCAAGCGAGCTCCAGCTCCTGGACCGCCTTGTTCATGACCCTTATGAGCTCCTCTTGGAGGTCTGAGGGTCCTTCGCTGTCGGAGCAATCCCGCTCCGATTCAGCCCATTCCTCCTCCTCTGAGGCTGAAATGGACAAGGAGTCCTCGTCGCCCTCCTGGCCAAAGGAAACAAAGTCCGCGGGGGGTGGAAACAACAATCTGAGAAGGTAACTGGGGATTGAGGTGACCGTTGAGAACGGTGGCTTCGCACCAAATTGTCGTCCCCACCTTCGAGTGCCACTAGCGGCACGTTGGCGGCAGTGGGCCTAACCCCGAAGAGGCCACGGGCCACATTCCGGCGATTTCTCAGCACGCGCAATGACAGATCCGCACATTGTGCACAGTCAGACTCCACCAGAGCCGCCTTCGCGTGGGCCAGGCAGGCAATGCAGTGGTCGTGGCTATCCGGCAGTTTTCCGATCGGTCCCACGCAGATACGGCAGTAGGACGTCATCTTACAAGAATCAGTCGTGCAGGAAAAGAT
This sequence comes from Oxygymnocypris stewartii, assembly GCA_003573665.1. Taxonomy (NCBI): domain Eukaryota; kingdom Metazoa; phylum Chordata; class Actinopteri; order Cypriniformes; family Cyprinidae; genus Oxygymnocypris; species Oxygymnocypris stewartii. Next base: position 230,663 of record QVTF01018623.1, on the reverse strand, counting down.
TCTGACTAAATTGTCGCATGCTCCGCATTTATACTGCCTCTCGAGCTCGTCATATTTACATGCTTCGTGACAATTGGCCACTCATTTGGACTGGCGTGAGCAAATAGGACTTCAGGAAAGGTTGGAGGGAAGGAGTTCCCATAACGGAGAGTTTCTCCGTGATGTCTCGTGAAAGCTTGTAAGGGAAACGGGCCGATTGCATAAACTGCTTAGACATCTAATTGTTTTTCTTCAGTCATAACTTTTTTAGGTCAGTTACAAAAAGGTAGATTAGTCTAATTTGAGGCAAACTAGTTTTTTAGACACCGTCTTAACATGGTGGTTATGTTTATGCAACTGACCCCAGACTTCTCTGATGATGTACAGCATGCAGGACTTCTCCAGTCATTTAGATTATTTACAGTACACCCTGTCCCTGCAAGCTCATGTTCATCTGTTTCCAAATGAAATCAGCAACTGATAGACAGAAGTCCCTGCCCTACATTTTTTCTTTTCGATAACTTGTTTAATTCGAGTGTACTTCACAATACTTCAACGGAATAATTTTTTGCAACTGTAAAGGACTGCACGGCTACTTATTTATGTGCATCCTGTAAAAAAAGATGGCCCACAACAAACGCAGCTTCTGCCTGATTGCAATTTATTACCTTTGCAATTTAATTTTGATTAATTGTGCAGCCTTAGCTGTAATGTACTTAAAGTAATAAACAGCAATATTTTCCTCTATGTAGCTTAATGCACACTCTTATATATTCAGATGTGGCTTAATTCATTACATAAGTTGTTTTTTTCTTTTTACGCAGACACAACCACCGCTAAAATGTATGTGCTTACAGGCCAATTCACACATTTACATACTGTTTTCATAATGATTAAACGTAAAAAAAAAAAAATACAAAACTGCATAAGTTAGCAAGTTAAATTCCTACAGTTAGGGGTGGGCGATATGACCAAAATCTTATATCACGGTATGACAAATTTTATATCACGATAACTATATATATCACGATATAGTGATTTTATTTTACTTTTAAAAAGGTTTTAATAATATTAAAATCTTTGATACCATAGAATTTTCATAATCCTTATCACCAATGTCAATATCAAACTAATACAATCCTAAAGAGAGAGAGAAAAATAAAACTCAACCTCACTGAAGATAAATAAACAGTCAGCGATGAAATAAGGATAAAAAAATAATTGCAAGCAATAGGACAAAAAACTACAATAAATAAGAAACGCTACATTGTGTAAATGAATTATTCACTGTGTTAATTATATCTACATATCTATGATAGATATAATTAACACGTGTATTATGTATAGATTCTATACATATTATAAATATATCATTATTATTGTTATTTTTTATTTATTCTCATTAAAGTTACAAAAGTGATTTAGTCAAGAGCAGTGATAGATTTATATGAATAGCAGACAGAACGAATATTGGACAGCTTCCCCTTTAAGACCGAAGTCAAGATACAATATATAGCTAAGTTACTGTTACATATGCGTTTGTTCTTTCTGCCGTTTACTCTCTCTTAAGACCTAAATCGCTGTGTTAATGAGGATACTTACAAAGATGGGGATTCTGACGCATATAAGTGTGTTTATGTAATTGTTCAAAGTCGGCAAAAATATACCGACTTTGTGGGCAGCGTATAAAGATTGTAGTCACTCAAATGATGAAAAGGTATTACCGTAAACAATGTATTTTGCGACACCACGAAATAAACGATAGAACATATGAAACGATAGACTTTATTTTGTCCATCAGATATATATCGTCATATCGCACAGCCCTAACTACAGTAATACAATGCTGAAATGTATTCCTAATCTAGAAAATTAAGTTCTAGGAAAATAATTAGAGCTGAACACCTTCACAGTTATTCTTTCGATTTCATTACACAATTAATTAACATTTATGCATTTAGCAGACGCTTTTATCCAAAGCAACTTACAGTACATTCAGGTTATAATTTTGAATCCGTATGTGTGAATTGAACCCACAACCTTTTGCGCTGCTAACGCAATGCTCTACCACCGAGCCACAGGAACATTCATCTACACAAATGGGGAAAAAAGATATGATTTGAGATGTATTAAGTAGGGGTAGTCGAAATTAATCGTTGCAATACACCATAATCGATTATAGCCTATGACGTCATTCGCATACGCACTTGTCACGCGAGTATTTAAAATGCACTCTTCATTTTCTAAAATCTGAGCTTGGCTTTTTCCCCGCATATTGCATGTGTGTGCGCTAAAGACGATCGCGGCCGGCGATTCATTGCACAGAATATGCGCTGTGAGACGTGTGTATTGCTTGACTGTGTTTCCACTTGCTGTTATTTTAGTCTTTTAGTTTAGATGTGCTTTCATTTCTGCCGTTTGGAATGCATTACGTTTTAGGTGCACGAAACTCATGGACTGACAGAATTTCACATGCGCTTTGTGTATGTCTTGAAGATCACTGCTTGCGGTTAAGTGCACTTGCATCTACTTTTGATTCGAAATTGATGTAAACCCTAGAGATGGACCGATTGCAATTTTCTTGGCCGATTCCGATTTTTTTGGAAATGTGACCTGCCGATACCGATATTTGCCGATTCTTATTTTCTTTTTAAGAGCTATAATTGACAGCATATACAAACGAAAATCGATGCAAATTTCAACAAAAATTTACATAATAAAATAAATTATTAAACATTACAATTCCCCCAATCTGGACTGATTTACAGATTTTCTCTCACTTAAACGACTCTCAAAATAAAGTGCTCTGTGCGCCCTCCTGTGGCCTCTTAATGAATTTATGCCTTTTAAATTTGAATATAATTCCAATTTTTATAATATTTTATTAAAAAATTATAATGAATTTTTCAGTAATTTGACCGCCCTAATTTACATCCTAGTATTAAGTGTTTATTTTGGATGTGATTGTGAAAACTATAACTGCTGTGCTCTTTCTGAAATTTGGTTAGGAGAACTGTATGAAGAGTTGCCTAAATTGCCTAAATATCGAGTAATGAGTGCTAGTGATTGTGAAATTGTAAGAGAAATTGATTTTTAATTTTTATATGAAATTTAAGCAGTTTTCCCCCAGAAAGTAAAAAGCTTTTAACCTTCCCTGCTGTACATTATGGAATTTTCTTTTTTTTATCTTACATTACATGACTTCATTTATAAATTACATTTATAATCTACACTTAGGAACCAGATGCTGTGACTGACTCCATTGTAGTTCCAGAAATATATAGTAATATACAGTATAGACATTAACTGGGTTCTTGTACTGTCTGCAATTCTCTAAAAAGTAGTTAATTGAACTCTATATAAGTGTCACCTCTCTCTTCTTAAACTGTCACTCCAGGAGGATGAGGAATGGAAGGACTTTGAGCAGAAGGAGGTGGACTACACTGGACTCCGACTCCAGGCCATGCAGATGAGGTGTGAAGCACAAACATCTAATGAATTTGATGCCACTGGGGATTTTATTGTTGGCAATTTGACATGATCCAGGATTGTTAGGTTCTTCGAAGCTCATCTTGGACCTGCTGTCATAGCAACAAGCTCAAACCTGCTCGAGAACAGGCTTATTTCACGTAAACGGGATTAGATTGTATCATTTTAAGTGCACACTATATTGCCAAAAGTATTGGGTCATCCCCTTTTATTGAAAGGTTTGACTACTTTAGTCATTTCCATGAGTACAAGTCTTCATGTTTAAGCATATAATGATATTCTAGGGAGTTGTGTGCTTCTAATTTTATAGCAACAGTTTGACAGGACCCTTTTCTATTCTAACATGACAGTGCCTAAATGACTAAAGTAGTCAAATCTTTCATTAGAATACTTTCCAATACTTTTGCCAATATAGTGTACCTTAATTAAAATGTTATGTAATCTATAATAGGCACTATTTTACTAATTGAGAGATTTATTCTTGATGGAATTCTCATAATTTTATTGCAGTCATAAACACTTTACGTAGTTTGTCTGAGTCGTGCATTAATTTTCACCATCTTTTATGCAGGTGGCTTTGATGCATCAAGATGCACACTGACTTCTTATCTCAATATGCTTTTATGATGCACAATTAATTTGAACACAGTCATTTATGTCTTAAGACCGATCATATGGATTAAGAAACTTTAATACTGTCATGTGTAATAAATCCACTTCAGAGTTAAATTAATTGCTATACTCTTGATATTGAAAGATGCAAACCCTGTACAAATTCTAGAAATGTTGAAAAATAATTTGGAAGCGCGTAAACAGGGTTACATATTTTATTCATATATTAGAACGTTTGCCTTTTAACTGGCTTCTCAAAGCATTCTGAAGTTATTTGAATTCATGCACATTTACATCTATATTGAAGTACTACATTTTATATTTGTCTGATAGTGATGAGAAGGAGGAAGAAGAGTACGAGAAGGAGGAAGTGGGCGAGGATGGTGAGATCATCCTGGTCACTGGTGATAAAGTCTCTGGACCCTGGAATAAATCAGGCGCCCCCCCTTCAGCTGCTCCGGGTGAGTCGGCAGTGTTAGTGTAAATAGCCAACTAATGGAAGTATTAGTTGAGATTTGTTTTTAAACACTAATCTGTCTCATTTACTGTTAGTAGAGGAAGTTGAGGTTCCTGAGCCCAAAGCACCTGGCGTGTATCGTCCCCCAGGGGCCCGGTTAACCTCTACCAAGAAAGTCTCAAATCAAGGACCTCCAGAAATCTACAACGACACCCAGTTCCCCTCTCTCCTTTCCACCGCTAGACACGTGGAGACTCGCAAGTGAGTGACTGAGCTCTTCTAAAAGTCTGTACACTGTACATTGCTTAATCAGATGTACCTTTAGCTTCCTTCCTCGTTTTTCCTCATACATAGAGTATGTTAGGAATGTCATTCTGATGTGCTGCGATTTCCGCAGTAGTTTTACTGTGAAGATTTTCTCTGTGCATGGAATAATAGTTTTGTTTAAACAAATAATACAAAATACATTTTGTGAATAGAAATTAAGCTGAAATATGAAAGGTGAAACACTTAAATGTAATGTAAAAATGTTGCCTTGGCAACTAACTGAAATAAAATAAGTACTAAAATTACTAAAGCTAAAACTGAAATAAAAACATAAAAAAATCTAATATAAATGACAAATGTCCCAAACTAAGCAAGCCAGAGGCGACAGCGGCAAGGAACCAAAACTCCATCGGTGACAGAATGGAGAAAAAACCTTGGGAGAAACCAGGCTCAGTTGGGGGTGGGGAGGGTGGGGGTGGTGTTCTCCTCTGGCCAGACGAACCTGCAGTTTGTTCCAACTACAGCAAAGTCAGATTGTGTAAAGGACTCATCTGTAATAATAATGATAATAGTAATCCAAATAATGTTTAAAGGGGTCATATGATGCTTTTTTTTAAGATCATTATTTTGTGTATTTGGTTATTATTAGACTGCCTGCATCAACCACGTCCTTCTTTCTTTGCGTGAACATTTGGGCTGCATTATGCAAATATTTCCACATCGTGACGTAGACATGTGGGGGCGTGTTTGAATGAGCCATTTTTGGGGGGCGTGGTAGAGTCTTAAATTTGATTAAGAATATCTCTTTGGTTTTGAGACTTTAGTCTTTGCAACTTTAGGGATCTCATCTATGCACGAACAGCTTGTAACACTCCAAAGAGAAAGCAAAACTTGAAATCGCATCATATGACCTCTTTAATGCAATGGTCCTCAACCAAGGGGCTTGGAAACCTTAGCAAACTTCTGATGAGTCACAGAATGACTGAATTATTATTTTTATTTATTTATAAAAGAAAAATTATAAATGATAATGCAATGAAGTTGCATTATTGTTCCCCTCAATAATTATTGTAAAGGCTTTTGACATAATGAAATAAATGGCAAATGCTAATTTCTAATCAAATCACATTTATATCAAGCACATCAAGGTCAGCTGCTCAGTATAGCCGTTTAGGTGAAGTTGTACGTGCAGTGAAGAGAGCAGCGTGCACACAGGTGAATCTTTCAGTGAGTGAAAAACAATGGGATTCTTAAAAATTAAGTGATGGGTCTTAAGTTTTAAATGGTACAAGATGGTTCTTCGTTATGATTTCAGGTCTTCAATTTGGGGTGGAATGTAACGATTTAACTTCTAAAGGCTATTATTTAATTGAATAAATATGAGCTGCTGCACATTTCAAATTCAGCTGCTGCTTTGTGCATATTTCTGCCGATCCAAAAGTGCCAACTCTGATGGCAGAGATTGAATTTATATTTTCATTAATACCGGCTGCGGTTTTTGTTCAGACCAATGAAACGAATTAAAATCAACCCATGTGAGTTGTAATTGTGAACTAGTGGATCTCTGTGTTAATTTTGTCAGGCATTTAGTCTTAAGTCTTTATCTTGAGACGAAAATGCTTAATAGTAGGGATGCAACGATACCATTTTTTCAGAACCGATCCGATACCGCGGATTCTGAGGATCAGCCGATACCGATCCAATCCGATACCAGCGCAGGTTTATTTTTATTACATTTTTTTTATGTAACTTAGAATTTCTATACTTCTCTGTGTTGACCCGATCGTCACTCTTCTGTGTGTTAAACGCAATCTATTACAGTGTCTCTCAACTGGTCGGTCAAAAGTGCTGGGTATGCAGACCGTTCTGAGAGGGTTGCGGATTGTTTACAGCCAAAGAAACGACATCAACAAAAAACGTAATTCTAAATGCTTTTCTGATGCGAGACTTTTATTTTAAAAGATGTGCATGAAAGCTGTTGACACTGTCAGATCATCTGACTCATATGCAGTTTAAGTAAAGAAAGAGTGCCTGAGTAAAAAAGGCTCTGTCCCGATTCAGTATCTGCGGTCAGATGAGATGTTGACAGGTTTAATGTCAGTGTCATTGTTCCATGTTATTTTCGTAACACGTTATGAAATAAAATCTCTCACCTCAGAAAAAACGAACTGTCCTGTCAGAGGGTATAGTGTGCTGGTAGCGCGCACTCTTCTATAGCACGCGCGAACACGGTGCCGCGCTGTACGTCACTTCAAAAACGCAGAAACTATAACGCCGGTTTCACACTGCACGCGTAAGCAGGGCGTAAGCAGCGCGTATTTTTTTCGGCGCCCATGTTAACGGATGAGAGCGTTCACACAGCACGCAGGGGCGGCGCGGCAGCGCGTAGCAGGAGCAGAGCAGGAGCGGCAGTGCCGCGATCGTTTCGGCGCCGAGTCTATTTTTGCCGCGCTGCTTACGCTCAATTAAAGTGACAGGACATTATTTATGATCGACACTCAAAAAAAAAACATATTTAAAGTTTGTAAATGGGATGTAATGTATTTTAAACAGTTACCATGAAGTTCAACTATTTCGTAGCAAGTTGTAATATATATTGTGTAGTTTATAGGCCTATATGTTGGCATAGAAGCAGATGTCATGCTGACAACAGGCATCATCAACAAACGCACGTCACAGCGCCCGGTGTAGCCAGACGGGGGTCTTCAGAGTACACCTGGAAGATCACCTAATGGACGACACTCGTCTCATCGTAGAAGTGGAAAACAAAAAGTTATGACCCACAAAATTTAATGTATAAGGACTTACAAGCCAAAGAAAAGGCATGGGATGCAGTGGATTGATTATTTGATAATACACGAAGTGACAAACGAATAAATACATATTCAAATACGTCACATAAATATTACACATGCAGCTACACCAAATAAGTCTATGATGTGGGTGACTTGTTTGAAATTGTGTTTTTCGTGTTTTTGCCAATATCCCTATTACAACGTTTACATTTTACGTGTTAATAAAGACATTTACGATGCATGTTGAAGATGTTAGCATGAGATTGCTTGTAAATCTGCTGTTTATGAGTATGTTTATCAGATATTGCTTCATTATTAAAGAAGCGTTCGTCAGCAGGCATTATGAAGAGGTTTGCTAATAAATGTTGAATAAAGATGCAAAATATGACAACATTGTAGATGTAATCTTTTGACCAAAACTTCAAAGGCATGTCATTCTCCTATAATGTTTTTTTTTTTTTTCAAAGGACTAGTCATTTTGCGTCTTACAGTATATATGTGCAAAAATAAACTTCTGGTTACAAGTATAAACCTTTAAGATATTGACCATATTCAATATAAACACAATGTATAAAATAACTAACATTTCTGCTATGGTCAGTTATTGTTTTTTGCTGTTCCGTTGCCCAAACTCTACGTCGTATCCTTCTTCGTAATCTCCGTAGTAACAAATACAGCGCAATTGCCTTTCTTCTATCTACAATACGTACTGCACATAAACACAGATGCACATGTACAGTGTAAATAAAACAAATACAGTAATATAAACTATTCTAATAATAAATCAAGACCAATTGTGTTTAAAATTAGATTCGAATTTGCCCATTCTGTACAGAAGACGCTGTTCAGCCGCGCGTTGCAAACGCTACCGGTGTGAAAGGACAATGGGCGCGCGCTGCTCCTGCTCTGCGTACGCACCGCTTCTGCGCCGCTCACGCGCTGCTTACGCTTGCAGTGTGAAACCGGCGTAAGCATGCTAGAGGACAATAAAAGTACAGTACCAATAAATCACATAACTGGTACTGAGTGTGTTAGCTGGGAAGGATTTGCATGATGGTATGATATTAATTCTATTCAGGAGCAGTTTCCACGTTTCATTAACAGACACCTTGGTTGTTTTCATAACCCAAAAATATCATGGTATTTTCACTTTGTGTCATTTTTTAGGCTATATGTTTAAATGAATGTTGTGGCTCATACCAACTTAAATGTATTAACAAAAATCTGTTTGAGACTGCTATTTATAGCCTTGCCTTATATTTTATTCAGTCATAGTCTTAACAGTCTTAACCTATTTTTTTGTGAAATAAATATATATATTATAACAAATAAATATATATAATCATAATCTTTGACAAAAACACTTATAAACTAGTGTAGTGGATAATTCAGCAGCAAAAGATACTTAGTGAAAACCTAGTTAAAGTGAAGAAGTGTATAACTAAATCTGGTAAAATGTCACACATTGCTCTTGTATTGTAAAATACATTCTTGAAAAAACAAGCAAATACATTTACATATAATTTTTTTTTTTTTATATAGCACAGTAAAAAGGCAGCAACATATGATAGATAGGACAGAACAAGAAAGACTATTATTATATTTAATTGCGCTAAAGTATTATAAAACGAAAGGCTCAATACAGCATGGTGCAATGCACATCCCGTGCACAGAATGATGCTCTTGAAACAACACTGAGTCACAGCACACAGGCTGCACAGCCCTCTGAGCCCTAATAGAGAAGAAAAGTTACAGGGGGAAGATATATTGATAAGTACTGTATTAAATCTGTGCGTTAGTTTATTGAGCCTTTTCTTTTAACAGTTTTAAACCTCAGTGACTGTGCGCTCTTGAAGGGAGTTTGACTGTAGTAACCGAACACAACGCGCAGTTTGAATGCTAAATGGAGGATAACAGACAGAAGCAGCGGAGAGAAGAGTTTGTGAACTTGAATTTAACGACTTAAATATTCATCTGTACCTCGGATTAAACTATGGAACAGCTTCAGAGCGCTTGAAATATAATTCACGAATACTTTATGGTGCTTTATGATGTTTTTGTGGGGCTTAACAACAGCACAGAATAGTATACACTACATCGGATTTGGATTGGTCTCGTCTGACCGATACCTGATCCGCAGAAAATGACCGGATCAGAGCTGATACCAATCCAAAGTATCGGATCAATGCATCCCTACTTAATAGTCTTAGGGTGTATTCACACCAGGAAAGTCCGATAGTTCACTTGCTTTTGGTCCGGACCAAGGCAAAAAAATTATACATTGTAGCTATTTTAGCCGTTTTGGTTCACCACACTGTTTGCTCTGGTCCGAACCAGCTGAAACGAACCAAAATGCCGTCATGTGACAACATCCGCTTCACTTGTTGGGTAGATGTGTCTTTGAACGCATTCCCTAAACTGCTTTTCGATTGGTCTGAAAGCGTGTGGGAAAATTTCAATGGTACTTCCGGAAGTAAACAAAGACAGGAGTAAAATGCAGCAGACAGCACACTGCTATTATGGAGAGACAACTGTGCGGATTGATTCTCCGCACCACCTCACAAGCCCAAGTTTGTCCGCGACCTGCTATGCTAAACTACAAACTGTCAACAAACACTTCCTCATCCCATAATGCACAGCGTAGCTGACTACGGCAGCTGGTTTAGTCCAAAAATGTGCAGTTCTTTTTGCAGTTGAGTCTGTTTGAGGTCGGATCGCGTTCTCACCACAAACAAAACCGCTCCAGGGTTCGTTTGAAATCGTACCGAGACCACCTTGTATGCTTGTTTGGTCTGCTTTTGGTACGCACCTGAGTGCAATTGCTACATTCTCACCTGCCCAAACGAACCGCACCAAGAGGGAAAACGAACTCTAGTGCGATTCAACCAAACTAAATGAGGCAGGTGTGAAAGCACCCTTAGTCACATTTTAGTCATTTGAGTCTTTCAAAGTTTTAATCTATGAAAAGTCATTGCATTTTAGTCAAACTGCAGTTACCAATATTTATTTTGGTAGCTATTTTATATGTAGTGTTCAAATAAAAATAGTCATCAATTCTTCTCTCTTTAGACCAAATTAGTTAAGATTATGAGAAATTTGAATCAAGGATTTAGAGCTGCCACTAACGACTAATTTTATTTTGATTAATCGATTAATCTAAACGATTAATTTCCCCCCAAAAAACTGCAATTTTATTAAACCAAATGAAATCCAAATTCCTATGAAATCCTTTTTTAAAGCAAAAGTAAAGTGCAACATGGACACTTGCTTATTGCATCTCATAGTCCAAATCACTGAAATCAAAGTTCAGTATTATAGTGTAAGAATGACAACATATCCACGTGTTCTAGTCTATTAATACAATTATAATCAAACAACACTTTTTAAAGGAGTATTTAGCAGAAATAGTATTTACCAGAATTTATTTAGGTGAAAAATGTAAATGTGCAGTATTTATAAAAAATTATATATATATATATAATTTTTTTTTGTATTATATAAAATAAATTAATTGGAGATGCTTTTGATTATGACAATTTAATGGAACTATTAAAATGGAATCCAGAAAATAATGGAAAACATAATTTAGTACAGATAAAACTGTAAAACTCAATTAATTATACAGGTTTTTTGATTAATACAATTTTAATTTAACCATTAAAACAGATTAAATGAAAACGAAAAAAATTTTTATTTGGAAATAAAACTGGTTTCATGGGTCCCTATAAGTATAATAATTGTTTTGGTGGTAATACAAATAGATTTAAGTGAACAACAGCTTTTAAAATGACTTAAAATACATATATAATAGCAATGATGCAATAATAATTAGTTCAAATAAAGTATCAAAAGCAAGAAATCATATAGATTTATTGAACAAAACTTAAAATACATAATGCATAAACAATAGAGCTAATGTAGATTACGCATGACAGCAGGGGGCGCTGGCCGCCTGAATTATTTTTACACATTACTGCACGATCTAATCCTTGTTTAATATTTACCAATCACCATTTAATTCAAATGTCCACTTAATCTTTAATATTTGGCCATTTTTTTAGGAAATAAATTTTATAGCTGCTGTAATTAGATGACTATGTGGATATCAAAATGTATAAACTCAGAGTGTGGGTTTGAGCTTTTATTTTGAAATCGCAATGTATTCTCCTGTCTTTGTGTAGGTTTATAAATGATCTACCGTACAAATCTGATGCAATAGCACACGTTGCGTTCCCAGATGAACGTTATAATAAGCCCAAACTCACAACAACACGCAGACTAGCAGAGATGGAGTTTGAGACGCTCCACACATGTAAATGAGAAGTTTCTGTGGAACTACTGTGAAAGGAGCCGCTGTGTGAAGCACGCATTTAACCTGCATCCATCTAAATAAAGCGCATACTGTATTAGAACTGCATTGCATATAATTCATTAAATCATTGCGTTTGTAAATTCATAAATATGCTCGCTTATGGGTTTAATATATCATGCAGTCTTGGAAAACAGTCTAATAATGTTTTATGGGTTCTCGTCTGTGAAATGCACCACTTCCGGTATTTTTCCGGTTAGTTGACGCGAGAAAATTAAGTCGACGATTTTTCAAAATCGACGAATCGCGACAGCCCTACAAGGGTTGAATTAGGAAAAACTAGAATAAATGTTCATTTTTTGGTAGAGATGCAAATTAAACTAATTTTTCAGATACAGTAGGTTTACTTAACAAGTATACATTTATTTAACATCTTTTGTTGGTTAACATTGATGACAGATATTTAAGAAAGCTGTCTCTTTAAGACGGAAGATGTTTATGTAATACTGACGCGCACTCAGTTTTCACCCACGTGTTCAAGCTCACTTAAGCCATAACCGACTGTATTTACATGAGATACTCTGTCTCTACACGATTGACATTTGGACTGCTGTGTGTGTATTTGAGCAGTGAGAACTGATCGCGCGCTGTATGAAAACCGAAGAAGGGGAGCGTGCACGAGAGAGAGAGCACACTTCTATCAGTGCGATTCCACCTATACCGCCTTTAATCGACAACAAATTGTGACTCCTGGGGAAAAACGTGACGTCTGGTCACCCAGACCCCAACCCTTCGGGTGCTGAGGCCATTATTTCAGATCGCTAGTTCGTGTTTTGGTAGCCTGCCATACTGAGACTAGCTATGCAAACGTCCCTTATCCAATGACAGAGATGCACATTTTGAAAGACAAGACAGTTAATTTAGCCTATAGGATGTATTTTGAATGTCTAGTAGTCCTTAAATAACATTTTAGTCCCGTCTCATCTTGTTAACGAAGACGCGGCATACATTTTTGTCATAACTAATATTTGATGATAACTTCAGCTCGTCAACGTCTCGTCCTAGTCGCAGAAAAAAGGTTCGTTGACTAATATTTTTCGTCATTTTCATCGACAAAATTGGTGGATCTACAAGAAAATAATGCATTATAAAAATTTAAACAAGACTGTAAAATATTTTTATCTAAACAATTATATAAATCAATTATTGTATTGATTAAATTAATATAATAATCTTTTGACTCCATAAAAAAATGGTATAAATACTGAAATGTGAAGTTTATAATTTTAATAGAGCTTTGTTTTTGTGAAAACCTGTATCTGAATTCTAAATCATACTTTTTACTTAGTCATTTTAATAGTATTTATGCAGGTATTAGAAAAGGTCTTACATTTAAGATTTAATATCCTGCAGATACCCTGGTCTAGCAAAAACCATCGACTCATGTTTTAGGTATATAATTGTCCAGACCTCAGCTGTTGAGGAGGGTTCATTACTGGACCTCAAGCAATTTTAGACCCCTGGTTTAAAATATATACATACTATACAGTTGCTAGTATTCCATTTTGAGCATAACCAATCCTGAATACTGGTGGATTTTTGTTGTAGGGACAGAGAGATGGAGACTACCTTCGAGGTGGTCAAGCACAAGAGCCGGGTGAGAGAAGGGGAAGCCCCGGCCTCCATGCAGCATCTACAGTTAGATAATCAGTATGCCATCCTGGGGGACAAATAAAAGCCATCTTCCCCTCCCCCCAAGCCTACCGCCAATGGTACAGTAAGACTCGTAGGGGGGAAATGTCCTGCAGCTGTCTGATGCAGTCCTGACTGAGCTTGAGATGTCTGTGCCCATTTACACACAAACACATGCACACAACGATACACAAACATCCCATTAGACCCCTGTCAAGCAACACCCAGAAACGAACATATTTTGACACATTTAGCCATCAAAATACTCTCATACACACACGTACACCACAGATAAAGGCCCTCCCTTCTCAACTGCATTCAAACAGGCTGCAGCAACAGGAACTGACTGAAATTTCAAATTCTGCTTTATACGACACCGTTCACCAAGACGAATGACACTGCATCGAACGAACAAGGCACCAAAGGTTTATTACGGTGGTTTTCTTCATGGGGTTGGTTGGCCGGCAGAGCCACTGGACATCGGCCAACCCTGAGAAAAGCCACTTTGAGGATGGAGTTCAAGACATTTGGTGAGAATTAAACAAAACTGCTGAGGGTTTTTTTTTTTCTTCGTTACATCAGTATAGCTCCTAAACCATTGGCCGTTTTCTTTTTCTTACATCGTGATGACAAAGCTGGGAGGTTTTGGTTTGGGCACTAGAGAGTGGAGACTGCCTCAGTTACATATCTGTGGTTACAATGTCGACCAGGTCCTGGGCTCTGATTGGCTGCAGGAATTAACACCAGTCTGGCCAAAGAGGTGCAGCTCAATATTTTAACTGTAAATTTGAAAATTCTATTATTTTGCAAGATCTGTCAACAGAGGCATTAAGTCTTTAAATTTACTTTAATGTGGCCTTACTGTGGGGACAATAAATATGAAAGTGATGGGAGAGAAATATATGTATTTAGAGAATGTTAAAATAGCATTCTGGAAGGCACTTCCTGGTCATTTTGCAGGAAAAGCCTGCTTGATTTGATTCGTACCACTCCGAGGAGCAAAAACCACCTCTCGATCCCTCTGTGAGAATGTAGTTCTGCGCTAGTGTCAACATATTGCGAATAATGGATTTTCTCTTAACAATGTTCCTTTAACCCTTTCATCCTTGTTCCTCTCCTCACTTTATTTGGTTCCATGATGATTGACAAACCATTATTAAAGCTTAACATTTCTAATATCATGTTTGTGGTTTGATGTGTATTTTTGTAGAGCGTGCAAGCAGTCATTGCTACAAATAGTTGGCTGTGTCAAATTAGTTCCAGCTTATGTAGATGAGATTGTTTTAAAATATTAAACTTTACACATTTAGTCAGTAAATAACAATCTAGCTAATCTGTTTGTACTTTAAAACTCAGACTCACCATGTTTATTTTTTGACTGGACAAAACTGCTAGGCTGTTTGTTTATGCTTTTCTTCAAGCAGTTGAGGGTGGTGTACTAAACTATGGTTTTGTGGAAATGTTTAGCTGATTTTTGTGCCATATGACTTCTCAGTAAAGTTTAGCCTTACAAAAACTGATATACATTTTGCATTCATCTGAATGACACTGAAACATTTTCCAGATGGTGTCTGTTCATACAAACCTTTCAAAAATATAATTAGTAATCGATTTGCTTACTGAAAACAAAGATTGGAGGACAAAAGCACTACATTTTGCAGAACATTGTGGTAACAGACTTCAACCGATTATATGAAGGCTTTATTGAAACAATCTATTAATCACAAGTTTGCATAAATACTGTTAGTAAAGCAAAATTATATAATTTGTAGCAGGTTCTAATGAGAGTGCAAATTGTACGAGTAAGAATGATTATTTATTCATCTCCAGTATGCCACTGCCTGGACCTCTCCGCTTCGCACTGCAGATGTTACAATACTGTGTTCCTGGGACCTGTCAAAGGATATAAAATGCAAAACGTTAATAGTGCAAAAGCAAAATAAACCTTTTTCCTTTTTTTTAAATAAAGGGTCAAAGTTTGAAAGCATGTCATTTCTGAATCTATAATCTATAAATGCCATTGGTTGAGTCATTTATCACTGGTCAGAATGCTGGCAAAATGTTTGAATAGTGCAACATATCTTAGAAATACAAACGTTCTAATTGTTTTTTAAATATTAAGTTGGATTACTAAAAATACTTCAAAGCTTATATAAGATTACAGAAGACTTACGTTCCCAGGGGACGGCAGACACTCCTTGTGGAACATGTGTCTGCAGTGAAACACCACCACACCGAATGCCTGAGCCATGTCTTAAACACAGTTTGATTAAAGGGGAAAAATTAAGAATGACAAGATATTGTACATATAAATAAATGGATACATATGTCCCAAAACACAATCAGATTTTTGCACAAGTCTTGAAAGAGAAAACTCAATGAGAACAATATTTTCTTTGTCATTTATTCAGGAAAATGAACCAATATTGCATATCTGTGAGTGGCAAAAGTATGTGATTCTCTAGAATGAGCAGTTAATTTGAAGGTGAAATTAGAGTCATCTGTTCAGAGGTGTTTTCAATCAGTGCAATGACTATCAGGTGTCAGTACATGCCCTGTTTTATTCAAAGAACAGATTTATCAAAGTCTGATCATATGTATGGAAGTGTATTATGGCACGAACAAAGGAGATTACTGAGGACCTCAGAAAACGAGTTGGTGTTACTCATCAGGCTAGAAAGGGTTACAAAACCATCTCTAAAGAGTTTGGATTCCACAAATTTATAGTCAGATTGTGTACAAATGGAGGAAATTCAAGACGACTGTTATCTTCACGAGAAATGGCCGACCAACAAAGATCACTCCAAAGCAGGACATGTAATAGTCTGCAAGGTTGCAAAATTCCCTGGGTAACTACTAAGCAAGTAAAGGCCTTTCTCATGTTGGCTAATGTTAATATTCACGAGTCCACCATCAGGAGAACAGCAACCATGGTATGCATGGCAGAGTTGCAAGAAGAAAGCCAATGTTCTCCAAAAAGACAATTGCTGCCCGTTTACAGCTTGCTAAATATCAAACGTTTAATGGACGGATGAGACCAAAATATAATTATTTGGTTAAATGAGAAGTGTTATGTTTAGAGAAAAGAACACACTGCATTCCATCTTAAGAAACTCATCTCATCTGTGAAGCATGGTGGTAGTATCAGTTCTGGGACGGCTTGCCATCATTGATGGAAAAATGAATTCTGAATTATATAATTCAATAATAATTCTGAATCGTGATACCGCGATATTATCGCAAATGCAATTAGTCGTTCAGCCCTAATAGTCACCCCTGATAAACTATTACTAAATATAATGTAGAAACTTCAATTTTCTGTAAAGCGGCTTTGCAACGATTTGCATCGTGAAAAGTGCTATACAAATAAACTTGAATTGAATTTGTTTCAATGGGTTCTGTTTGTCTACTTCCAGGACTTGTGAGAAAATCGGATGACGTTTTGGGTCATCTTTATGCAGAAACAGAAAATTCTAAAGGGTTCACAAACGATATACACACACACAACCTGTATAATAGTATAGATAGTGTATTTATTTTCAATACATTCTTTAGACATTTTTCCTATAGTGTTTTTTATTTTATTTCCTTATATTTCTCCATATATTTTAAGTGTGTTCATGTATACAAACAAACATTAAAAGTAATCAAGCTGTACCTGATGGTAGAATAGGAGTGTGGCAGGATTCACAGATGTTTTCTTCTGAGAAATAAAAGCAAGATAATTTTCGTGAACAAAAATGATGTTTTGACCCTGATATTTATTGATTCATTTTGTATTTATGGAGTAATTTTGATGACATGAAGATGAAACGTGTTTACCATCCACCCGCACTCCTCTCTTCTGTGTCCTGTGCATCCTCTGTAGAAGAGACAGTGAATCTGCCACCAGGATCTTCTTACAGCCCTCTCTCAGTAAGATCTACGGGACAAACATCAAGATGTTCTGAACACTTTCTATGAGCACAAAATGATCAAGCAAATGTAACCTTACAAGCATCTAGTTATATTAGTACTCTAGCCTGAATGGAATGCTGGTTTAACCGGCAGTGATCACACCTGTAGATTGTAGTCCTGTAGGATCTTAACCAGTGAGTCTCTAAGGTTAGGAATCTCCATCCCTTCTTTAATGCGGTGAATGAGCAGGATGGGGTCCACATGGGTTCCAATGTTATTCAAGAGGCCTGTGATAAATGCTAGAGTGAAGAAAACAAACGACATGCATTACTAATATTGTAAGTTACATCTTTTTTAGCAGAAAGAGCTGCTGTAGAGTCAGGTCTCATACGTGGTTTGTCTATAGAGTAAGAGATGAGATCGTCCCAGAGTTCTCTGTCATCCTGCTCTTTAGCAAACTCAATGGCCTTGTCCACATCCGCCAGCTCCTCCATGATCATTTGCAGGGCACGTCTGCAGTTTCCCATACGACCTGACAGGACAAAACATACATCAGAAACACTAGAGGCTACAACCAGTTGAAAATGTTACACACAGTGACATCTCCTCTGTTGCACTGGATCAGTGACTTTGTAAAGAACTATAAGATGCATTCAATTTTGATGACAGAAATGCACAGATCAATGATTCAGAACTCACTGAGCAGGAAGACTGTCTCTTCTACAAAGTGCCTCTGCTGACAGATTTCTAGAGCCTGAAAGACACAAATACAAAAACAAATGTATTCAGGGCAGCGGGAATGTTGCTTGTGTTAATGTATTTAAATAAAATAAAATATAATGCCTTTAATACATACAATTGGTTTAATTCAATGATAAAGAGGTGATGTTAAGGGATCTCTCTCTCTCTCTCTCTATATATATATCACCTTAATATGAATAGGTTCTTTTCATTACCATTTAAGTGAAATAACTGAACATAAACATAGGGTCCTGATAAAACTGCTCATTTTAGAGGAAAATTTCAAACGGCTTTTGCATCTGAACTCTTCATTTATATAATATTGTATAAAAGTTCAGCAAAACCAAAGTTTTGGATCAGTACATTTGAATGATTTTTCTTATGCTCACTATGCTGCATTTATTTGATCGAAATACAGTCCAAACTGTAATATTGTGAAATATTATTACAAATTAAAATCATGTTTTATAATGTAATATATTTTAAAATGTAATTTATTCCTGTGACTGCAAACTTGAATGTCCAGCAGCCATTAGGCCAGTCTTCAGTGTCACATGATCCTTCAGAAATCTTTCTAATATGCAGATTTTCTTATTCTCAATGCTGAAAAAATGTGTTGCTTTACTATTTTTGTGAAAACCATATTTTCTCAGGATTATGCGATGATAAGAACGCTCAAAAGAACAGCAATTATTTGAAATATAAATAAAAAAAAAAAATCTTACTAAGCCCAAACTTTAGAAACAGTAATATATGATGATTAAATCAACTTAAAAAAATATACCCCATTAATTTGTTGTTTCCTGTTTAGTGACGCAAATAGTTTTCAAACCTTCTCTAGTGGGCAGTGCATGCTCTCTCTGAGGAAGGGCAGTAGGTTGGGTCGGTCGTACTCGGCATACAAACTGATCTGCCTCTCATGGTACTTCTGCCCCTTATGATGGTCCCGCTTAAACAGCTTATGCAAATACTGAAGAGAAACAGGCAAAAAGGAAGTAACACATTCTATGTTAACTACAGCTGGATCCCTCAGACACATCTGCATGATTTAAACAGCTCATATTCAACATACCACATGTAACAGCTCAGGTCTGTCTTTTAATTCCTCCACCACTTTGTCCATCTGAGGAAGAGAAACACACAGATGTTCATCTGTACAGAGAGTGTGGAAGGGTTTAATCAGAAGACTGAGGCCACTGCGCTGAACTCACCGATATTTTATCATCATTATCCAGCAGCATGTCAACAGCTTTCTAAAAAAAAAGAGAGAGAGAACAAAGAGGCGGACATATCCTTCAGACACATCTCTCTGACTATAAATCACATTGTTCCAAAGTCATCTACAATATATATCATCAGCAAAAAAATCCATAACTTCCTGAACTTATGCACTTCACAAGTTTCTTGCATTAAAAACTAAAACAAAGGTCCTCAGAACGGCAAAAGGAACAACATAGATGTTTTACCTCTTTGTCGAAATCCATGAGCAGGACAATCTTGTCCTTGATGGCGGAGAATAGGTTGTGTTTGTGAATGAGTTGGTAAACATCTTTGTGTCTCAGTTTCAGGTAGATCTCCAGAGCATGATCATAACGCTGATCATATGTGTAGCTGCATACACATATAAGATCAGTTTAACTTATGCAGAGCTGCTTCTGAAATTATGTTACATGCTTTTCATTTATTTGGCAGCATTCACTCACAGTTCGGCCAGTGTGGTGAGAAGCATGCTGTTGGTGGGGTCCTTCTTCAGGTGTTCATTCACTGCCTGAACTATAGCCATGTTGTTAAACAGCTCTCCTGGCCACACGCGAATCAGTGTGGCAAATCCCTGTGTGAAGAACAACAAAAGCAATTGCCTTCTTCTGTAAAGGATGTTGTTGAGACATTTTGAAACCTTAATATTATGGTATCTATCCTATCTAATAGGTTACCATATCTGTATGTCTACCATACCATATGTTTAACAGAAAACATATACCTCATAGTCAGTCTTGAGGAACTCATGAAGTATCATCTCATATATTGCTGGTCGAAGACGAAGGTCTCCTCTTGGCAAGTACTGACTGATGGCCTGGGGGGAAGTGATAGAGTGGGTAGATAACAAATGGCATTTTTACAATGCTAAAATGAAATATTTTAGGTTAAACAGATATTTGTGATGCATTATTATTTCTTTAAAATATTAGTATTTGATATATGTATATTGAAATGTTACTAATTTCTGACAACTTTGTAAAAAGTGATACTTAATAATAATAGTGTGATATTATAACTATTATATTATTGTTACAACATAATCATAATAAAGACTAAAATTCTTGACAAAAATGTCAAAATAATTGCTTAGTACAATTAAGTTCTTTTTTAATATATTATTCATATATTTCATATAAAAATATTTTGCCAATTAATAAAATATTTTTATTATTAGTTCTCAGAACACAGTAAATATATATATTAGTATAATTATTATATGTAAATTATTTAATATATAATTTTTTTTTTCTTAAATATATACATGGGTCAAACACGAAAACGGATTTAAGCATAAAAACAAGTGTAATACTGCTTTAAAAAAAACTTAAATTTTCCCGATTTACAGAAAACACCCATTAAAATGTAATTCAGTGTAACAATCTTGTCAGATATATTTTAAACAAATATCGATTTATGAAATATTAAAAGACTAATTATTTTCACCCCAAATATTAATTAATTGTAATTTTACATTTTTTAAATTTGCCACTATTCTAGGTTTCACTCATTTGTCAATATTGTTTTACTCATTTAAAACACAATAAAATGTAATATTTCCTCTATTCTTTTATATATTTTAATATGTACAAGTCAGAATAAACATGTTTGAATTTCTTGCATAAATATTGTGCGACGCAGAATGACAACGTAACATTATTTCAACCAAATTTTGACATTTTATTCTCCAAAAACACATTTGAAACCTTCAAAGTAGACACTTTACATTTAATGTGCTTTCTATGGACATAAAATCACTTTTGTAAATTAATTTTGATGCGGACATCTTAACGTCTTTGACCCCACATGCATGTGTATGTATTTATATATACGGAATAAACATACACAGTACACACACACGTATATTATGTAAACACACTTTTGGATGCGATTAATCTTTTGACAGCACATATATATATATATATATATGTTTTTTTAATGCATATATAGTATACATTATAATTACAATAAATAATACAAATAACAACAACAATAATAACAAAACACTAAATTATTAATAACAATTATTTTTAATAATAATAAGTATCCTCATTAATATTATACTACTATTTACTATACAGGTCCTGAAGGGTTGCAAATAATTATTAAAAAAATATATACAAATTCTGCAGACTCACTTTCAACTGTCCAATGGTTTTGAATCTGTACACTTCATTCTCCCAGAGATCCATGTTCTTTCCAAGCACTTTTTGACACTTCCTGTCAATAAGGAATGCAGAGAGAAAAATGGGGCATATATTAAGGCATCCATTCATATTTGAAATGGTTAACAGGTCAATAAATCAGAAGGTTGGTGTCCTGTACCTGGCAGCTGCATCATAATCTCCTCTTTCCACCAGATGATTGATGTACGCCATACCAATTTTCTATTCACAGAGCACAGACAGGAAGCAGCCACACTGTGATTCCAGAGTATTACCTGAGAGCGTTATAATAACTAAGACTATCTTTCTGCACATCATCAAATCACATCATTCATTTGTTTTCACCTGTACATCATGCCGTTTAATGTTTTTGAAGCTGATCTCTGCAGCCATCAGTGCTTCCTGTGACAAACATCCAAATCAAAACAGGAATCATTAAGTACGGCTCACATTTTTAAATGGCGTGATATAAATGCTTCCTTAGACTGCTGAACACGTACCTCGTATTTCTTCTTCTCCAGAAGCCAGTCGATGTGGTCGTCCTGGTCTCTTTCTTTAGCCACTACAATGTCTTTAGGGCTGATAATGTAGAATAGAGACTCTCCCTCAGAGTGTTCTGGAATGACAAGATTTAAAATGATGACTTTTATCATCAAAATGGCAATGTAACTGATTAAACTGGATTTTGGGTGTTTTGTATTCGTCTTTTTTATTATGGTATTCCAGCTGTTCCAGTGTTGCCAAGCCTGCGGTTTTCCCGTGGAATTGTGCTACTTTAACACTGTTGCCGTGGGTTGTTTTTCATGTCCGCGGGTTACCCCCGATAATGTAATATGTAGCCCCTAGAACGTGTTTTTATCGGGGAACGTGATTGGGCTAGTTTTGGGCAAGTTTAGAGTAGCAATTAAGCAGGTATTCTTGCAAAAACCTGGCAACCCTGAGCTGTTCATGCATTCTGTCTTCATCATACCGAGCCTGTAGTCCCTGCACTGGTTCTCCTGGAAGTTGCGTACAGTGAGAGCGTCTGATGAGATCTCCTCACAGCTCTCGGGTAATGGCTGGATGATGTCTAAACGAGGCCGTGTTCTGAAGTCCTCCTCCTCCTGTGGCAAACAGAGTTATATTTATTAATAAGTACATTTTACGCTCACAGCAATACAAAACAAAATGTTTCTAATAAGATCATTTGTTTTTGCGATTCTCAACATGTTTGTCTCTGAGGCTCTCTGTTGCCAAATACTTTTTTTTATATTTCTGGTACTTCTGATGCAGAGATAAAGCTGATTTTTTTAAAACTTTTTTATTTACAGAAAGTAAATACATTAAAATAATTAAAATATTGATAACTCATAAAGAAAACTAATTCAATAATTGGTAACACGTTACTTAAAGCATTTATGTATAATGCATTATAAAGGGTTATTAAAGGGATTATAATGCATTATAATTATTCATAATGTGCATTGCAATACATTATATCGTGTTGTAAATAAATGTGACCCTCTCTGTGAAAACCCAGCTAAAGTCTTTTTTTTTGTGATTTGCTGTTTTCTACAAAAAATCATCCTTCATATGGTAAAGAACATTCTGTGGGAACCTTTATATCTTTAATATTGACTGAATTAAGGTCATGTCAAAGATTGCAATTATGGTGAAATTAATGGTTGAAATCAAACGTTGATGCTCGTTATCTCATAATTCAATTTTGACTTTAGCCTGGATTTCACAAAGAGGGTCACAAATACAGCCACATTTAAAATGCATAGTGTAACAATGATTTGTAAGTTTTATAATGTATTAACTGTGGTTACAGTTATTCATGAGATTTTACAATGCATTTTAAGGTGCATTACAAGGCATAATTATTGCTTAAAATAACAGTTATAATGCATTGTGCATAAATGCATTAAGTAAATTGTTACCCAATAATTCTATATATTTATGTGACTTTTATAGGAGTTTATGATGTCTGGGATTTTGTTTTTACAAACACTAATTTCTACCCAATAAAATATTTGACAACTTTTTAGAAATGTAATTATTTGTTATAAGGGTGTGTATACATAAATTCATACATATTCAAAAAGATTTCCATGACTAGATTTTCTATTACTTTTTAAGATTTTATTAATTGCCATATATTTCTGTTATATATACAGGTTTTCCAAGACCATGATAATCCTGGTTCTTAAATAAACTGCCAAGTTGTGAGGAAACTAATTAAAATGAACATGTTGTCAGCGTATATCTTGATTTTAAAGCTTGCTTTGTCTCATTTGAATTTATTTTAAGTCATCTTGCAGCTCCCTTGGACATGTCATGAGGCCCCTGATCGTAGCTCTGGTGAGAGTGTGTAACACTACCATGTGCTCAGAGTTGTCCTTGACATAGTACAGAGTGACCAGCTGATCTGCCAAAGGTGCCAGTCCACTAATGAAGAACTCGGTCTCAAACGCTGACACTGAAACAAAATCAGCAAATCCAATAAATAGTTATGATTTGTACATCTTAAGAGCTATTAAAAGATAAGTTGACTGTCCATTTAAATGTAATTATGTTACATGTTCTCATTATGTGTCTGACTGTAATTGCTTCAGTACCAATCTCAACGTAGCGACTGGGTAGATCTCTCATTTCTGTTGAGTCACGCTCTTTAACAACACATATCTGAGAAAAACCAATAAACCAAACAGCGTTATTCAAATAAGTATATATATTTTGAGAAATTAGCTTTCCTAGTTATTAAAACCCATATTTTATAGTTGTACTGAACACACACCTTAACAGAAGAGCCCCAGCCGATGATCAGGGTGTTGTTGTCTTTCCAGCACAGACTGCAGGGGTACATATCCGGCCTAAGATTGGTGTTGTCCCGCAACACGTTCGTGATTCGTTGTTTACTGCTGATGTCATAAATTTTCACACCCTAAAACACATCAACTACAGTTTAGATAATATCATGATTAGAAAGGCATCTTAATTAACATGTCCAGTGTGTCTAAATCTGATTGTACCACATTGTTTGCCCAGGCAATGAGGTTGGCTCTCCATTTCACATTGGTGATGTTTCCCTCTCCTTCATGCAGAACAGAGGTCTTCCAACGGTTCAGCCAGTTCCTCTCATAAAGAAAAAGCTATAGGACATATTTCATTAATTTAACATTAGTGAGAATTTGCTGACAGACATTCACCAACACAATTAGATTGTGGCCACAGTGTTTGCATTACAACACCAGAGGGCAGTAGAATACAGAGCATAAATAGGTACAACACAACAAAGTCAGTGACTACATGTGTTTTTTTATTCTGATTTGAGAATATCTGTATTGGTTTCATTGTTAGCTTTTCAAAATATAGAACAACTGTCACTGGGGTCCCAACTAAAAAAAAAAAAAAAATGTTTTTAAAAGATGTCTCTTCACCACGGCTATATTTATTTGGATAAAAACCATTAAAATTATGAAAATTTAAAATAGCGGTTTTCTATTATAATATATATTGAATGTCATTATACTGTGATGATAGGGCAGAATTTTTTTAACAGCCTTAATTCAAGTCTTACATGATCTATAGAATGCTGATTTGGTGTTCAAATTTATTATTTTTGGATAATAATAAAAACTGATGGAACTGTGGAAACTGATTTTTATTTGAAATATATGTTTTTTCCATGTCTTTACTGTCACTTTTGATGCATTTAATGCACCTTTGCTGAATAAATCTATTAATTTATTAAAAGAAAGAAAGAATTCCATCAGTGTGTTAGGCAGATTCATTGGCCTTGTCGTGGTGTTTCGGTCACATTCAGGCAGAAATTCAATAAAAATCATTTTACCAGCAATATCAAAATCCATTTTAGAAAAAGGCATTATTTGGTTCAACCTTTAGATAATGGGAAATGTATAAAGTCACTTACGCAGGTACGCAGTACAACACAATTGAAAAGCACATGAGAGAAGAAGATACTGTATTGACATCTTATTAACTAACTATAAGAGACTCAAACAACAGAATTTCTATGAAAATGTATTTAATGTTTTGGTTTACTCTGGTAAGTCAGATCTTATTTGTTGAAAAACTACATTTTCTGAGGGGTTTGTGCGATAATAATCACGCGCAGAAAGCGGCAACGCACTTGGTGGATAACCTTGAATCGAAAGGGTCAAAAATGCCACACACAATCACCACACAGCCAACCTGACCTGACGGCAGAGAGAGTGACTGAAAGGAAAGACGGTTCAATGTCGCTTCAGTTCTACACTTTTGGCTATGTTAACAGATCACAGCGCAGCAATAGGAGATGACACTCCAAGAGCCGAGCAGACGGAATTGAATTGCCTTTGACAAGATGCGTCTTCAGTGGAAGCCGTATTGATTTTCATGGCAGGGCTGCATTATGGGGACCTTAAGCCAGGGAGAGAGAAGGAAACAAGCAGAAGCGGGAGGAAAATGCAGAGGACTTGGCCACCGTGGCGCACAATGGACGCCATTAATTGCTTCTGATAAGCACAATGCAGTAACAGTGTGAAGCCATTTTATGAGAATCAATTGTGGCACAGAGGATAAAAATCTAGGATTTACAGAAATTGAGAAAACTATTTGAGTGGTTCAAGATTTGTATGTCTCAACAAAATCTCTAACAGTCCACTTGACAAAGAACCAGTGGCATTTATTCAAATTCACTTCACAATTGAAGTTTTTTTCCAGCCACAAGATATCTGATCAGTGCATGCAAACAGATCAACTTCTTCGGAGTGCTTTTACGACTGACACAAACCCTGTTTTCATTTCTATAGATGTACGGAGTCTGGAATATATCAGACTGTGGCATCTTCAGTTGGTAGCATTGTGTCCTTTGAAAAATGAGCGTATTTGTTTAGTCCATAAGCCAAAGAGTGTTCTACATGTTGCAAACACTATGGCACTCTATGTAATGACAGTTATTTATTGCGCAAGAAGAGACAACATCTCTCTAGTGAACAACACTTTGGAGAAAATGGATCACTCTCTCTCCCTGATGTTGACCTCAGTCTAAGGCCAAGACGGTAAGAGTGTTTCATGCCAAACAGCTTCAGTTCGAGTAACCACAATTGAAGGCACTCAACATGACAAAAAATGATTCCATTCTAATAATTTAGCTTAACCCTCAGTGTCGAAACCTCAAGAGCATCAACAGATAGAGACTACAAAATATATGCTTAGACTTCAGGTATGAAAATTTTGTTTTTATTTTAAGGCATTCAAAACATATTAACAGAGATACTTTCTTTTGAAAACTCAGTGGTTGATGAACACGTTTTATTTTGTTCAATAAACGATTCTTATATTTTTGCAAAAAGCCTGCAACCAATCTTAAAGTTTAGGTTTGTTAAGATTTCATTTTTTTAAGAGAAATCCCACCAAGGCTGTATTTATTTGATCAAAATACAGTATTTAAAAAAAAAAAATACAATTTATACTCGTGATGGCAAAGCTTAATTTTTTGCAGCCATTACTTCAGTTTTGTCACATGATGAAAAATCATTATAATATGCTGGTTTGATGTTCAAAAAATAATTTTCATTAGTATTAATGTTGAATTGAAAACTGTTGTGCTGTTTTATATTTTTGTGGAAACCATGATGCTTTTTTCAGGATTCTTCGATACATATAGGCACGGTTTCATAGACAGGGTTTAGCCTAAACCAGGATTAGGCCATAGTTTAATTAGGACATTTAAGTAATTTTTATAAACATGCCTTAGAAAAAGCATTACTGGCGTGCATCTTAAGACAAAGGCACTGACATGTTTTAAGATCAGTTAGTGCAAGTTTCTTTCAGTTGAAACAGCTCAGATTTACATTTTAGTCCAGGACTAGGCTTAACCCTCTAAGCGCCAAAGTCGCAAAATTAAGACAAGACGTCAGACTTCATGAAATAGACTGTAGTTTAGTAATATCGCATTTGTATTCCCTACCACTAGATGGCAGACATGTAGTACTTCGATTCTAGACCAAAATTGTTCAAGGAAATAGCAGAGCAAGTGAGCTAAAAAACAAAAACAAACATGCAAATAAGTTCAAATATCAATTCAATTTATACTATTTCCTGAATATTATGAAATTCAAGAGGGCTGCCATTGATGACGTCATAATATACAAATTAGATTAGTATATTTACACCCCACATAAACTTTATGTCATGCCCAAAGTTTTTCTAATTTACAGTAGATCTCTATCTTTAAGCCCTTTCAAGCCACAAGCCACAAGCTTTTGAAATCTTGCCAAAAAACCCTGGCGCCTAAAGGGTTAAGCCTTGTCTGTGAAACCAGGGGATAAAGTAAAAAATAACAGCACTTATTTGAAAAAGAAATATTTTGTAACATTCTAAATGTATTTACAGTCACGTATGATCCATTTAATGCATCCTTGCTGAATAAAAGTATGTGTCTTTATAAAAAACATCTGACCCTGAACTTTTGAATCGTAATGTAGTTACATACTGATTCAAACCTAACATACCAAACAAAGCCAGTGCCAAACAAATGTGCTTTTGTTTCCTTTTGTACTAGTAAATCATGAACAGTCAAAGAGAAGACAGGAAATGTTTGGGAAGAAGAGAAAATTTTATCAGACCATGATTCTAACTGGATTTGAACCTGCATCTCCCATATGAGCACCAAGACTCAACATTTCTAAAGCATTTGTTCTAACCACTAAACGTGGGATTGGGACCCAATGTAGACCTGATACAAGCTTTTAACATCTTCTGAGTGGCCTGACTCTTCTCAAAATATGAGAGTTGCCAAACAAATGCATTTTTTTGTTAAGAGTAGAGAGGAACTATTGGACAATGAGTGCAATGGGATCTGGAAATAACATAGACATGTTTTGAAACTGCTCCTTTAACACTCCCAGTGTGAGTTTTGAGCCCCAGGTGATTGTGAAACTGGACGTACCTTATTTCCTCCAGTCACAAACTGTTTATTGTTGGATTTGCTGAACTGAGGGTGTAGCGCCACGACCTGGAATTGAGCAAGAGACTTCAGTTCAGTATACAGCAACACCTGAGTTAATATCAATGTCCACTTCAGTATTTCTAAAGCCATATAGTGCCTCATAGGGGGTTAGACTACAGCCAGTCTGAACCATGTTCAATAAAGTGCTTTTTAACCCAGGAAAAGTTAAAGGATTGATCCTACACAGTCCAATACACAAAAGTATCGATACAAGAAGATGACAGCACCGGCTCTCTTTAATGTGTGCCATAGGTGACATCACTCATGCTCAACAAACAGGCGGCTCATGCATGATATGAAATGCCCTAGAGAAATCAATTAAGACTAGTAGCAAGCTGAAATTACATTGTTTTCCAGAATTATCAATGTTTGCGGTGACGGGAAATCGAAATCAAAGGGCTATTTCCCATCAAGCAGCAAAAACATTGCCGGGGGACTGATGACTTGCATTAACGGCAATAAGTTACCTTGATGGGACAGTCAAAGTTTTCATGGAAGCCCTCCCTAGTGTACAGGCCGAACACTTGCACCTGGAAAAGATGAGAGAGAGAAATGGAGAAAGAAACACAGAGATGTATTTTTAAGGTAAAATCACTGTGGTCCAGCGATAACAGTTGACATGGGCAAAGCATCAGACCAT
The DNA here is from genome assembly GCA_003573665.1 of Oxygymnocypris stewartii. NCBI lineage: Eukaryota > Metazoa > Chordata > Actinopteri > Cypriniformes > Cyprinidae > Oxygymnocypris > Oxygymnocypris stewartii. Next base: position 201,366 of record QVTF01018623.1, on the reverse strand, counting down.
CCAGTGGGCTAGTTAACCATCTGCCAGACTCCCAATTAGTGGAGAGGTCAACTCTTTCTGCCCTCGCCCGCCTTTATACTACTGACTTAATCACTAGCGGTGCTGCAGTCCCCGACGGCTACAAACAAGCGTTAACACAACATTTCACCTACACCTGTCTGTATAAAACAAGAGGAAACAAGAAAATGATTGCGAGGTCTCAAAAAAGTACAACTCCATTGAAAAGTAAAGCATCCTCTTGCATTTAAGATGACGGTGGGTGAGGGAAACCACTGACTTCAAATTGTTCTCATGTTTTTCTGGTCAGGCAACAAGCTTAGCTATTTTGAAAATAGTCTATTTTAAAGTGCAGGTTTCTACTTTTTTTGAAAAACCTAACAAAAAGACTCTTCCTCTGTCATATATTGTATAACATCAATAGCAAAGCAGCTGGTAAGTGTTGAGATGAACAGTGAGTAAACAAAGCCCTCCATATTGATCTTAATCAAATAGTTTGACATTTAATCATTAATAATAGTTTAATAATTTAACAGTTTAACATACGGAAAAGTTTGCAATTATTACTTATGAATTGTCAATATCACAACCAACCAATTTAACATATATGTAATTAAAAAAATAAAATAAAATAAACTTAAGTATACCTTTCTAGTAATACAGTTTAGATAGTCTAGGAGCAAATGAAAAATTATATTATAAATATTTATTAATTATGACTCACACACCAAGTTTTTTGAAGGCTTCCTAATCCTAAATATTCAATTTATTTACTAAAGACATTATGAAATGTCTTATCTTGGTAACTGCTGATTTTAAATTGTTTATTGTTTATGTTATATATAAAGTGCAGTTTCTGCTTTTTGGAAAAGCCTAATAATGAAAAAAATAACGCATCAAAAAATCTTACAAGTCACATTTTGCCAAACACCGGTAGTAACGCATTCGGTGATTTGAGATTAACAGTGCAGAGGAGCGAACAATGGCCTCCATATCGATTTTAATTGGTGTAGGTGCGACAATATCTCGCCTCTGCCATAGTAACAGGGATAGACGTGGTCTATCATGCCACAGATCAGCCTGAGAAAGCCACACAAGGTGCTGATGATTAGCCACCGTGGACTGATAACAGCCAGCTCATGATCAATGAGCAGATAGATGGAGAGGAGCGATAGAAATCACAGAAGGAGCGAGGAGTTCTTTTTTTAAACACATTTTCAAATGGACCAAATGCGCACATGCTGTTTCTGCAGGTGTCAGAGTTGACGGAGCCGGTATTGAGTGGGAAGACTGCATCATATCTTGCAAACAGAAAAAGATATGAAAACTCAAGTAAACAACTTCTTAGACTCTCATGGGGAAATTCACTAAGAATGAATTGTGCAATGCTGATGGCTTTGCTTATTTGCGCATGCTGTGGATTTAGCACCCGATTCACGAAATAAACCTGCAAATCAGGTAATGGCATAAACACACACCAAAAATTAGTGTTTAATGTGTTTTGCATGATGCAAATCCATATTTCACAGGCAATTATGAGTGCTGGGCTGTGGAAGATGTAGCAGACTACAGCAACCTCACATATTTTGCTGGGATTGTATAAAATCACTCCACTATTGTGAAATAGACATCTGATATTGCTCTTTAAAATGTCAATAGTTCACTAGTCATTTATGTATGGTCCCTTTAATTATACATTTTATCATTTTAATGAATTCATTAATTTCTCATTAATTTTAATTAATATTTGTTTTGTATGACTACTATTTCTATTTATTTAAAAGCTTTTAATTACCATGCTACAAATATAATAATAACAAATATTTTTTACACAATTTACTGGTTCATTTCTGTGATTCTGATTTCAGACCAATTTGAACTAGTCTAATATATTTTTAAAAGTTGGTTGTAACTGGTCGTTGGTTGAAATCCTAACAGAGCAGTTTATTTCTGAGAAACCTCTTAGAGCAGACTGATGCTTAACATGCTTTATAAATTATATATTTTTTGCTTTGGATTTTAGAAGAAGGGACAGGAATAGGTACTAATTGATAAGCCATTGGTCTCAGATTTTAGGAATACATTGAGGGTTCGGATTTGGACTAGAAATGGGACCGTGGTTGGTTTATCATAAAGGGATAATACAGGAAGTTAAAGAACAATGGGAGCTGAAGTGAATAAAGGGAATCCTCACCTTTCCATCTTCAGAGCAGATGCCAACATGTTCACCGCTCTCATCCAAACTGACCTGGTTTATTTTCACTGGACTCTATGAGCACAGAAGAAAAAATTTGAAAGAGAAAAAGTAACATAACCATGTTGTAATCAGACATAACCTAGCTCAAACATGGACATAACTAAAACAATCACATTTCAGACTTACAATTTCAAACTTCTGTGTAACATTTCCTAGAATATCCAAAAGGTAAACCTTTCCAAAGTGTGTCCCGAGAGCCAGGAACTGAAAGCAACAGGAAACACAAACATGTCAGACACACAAGTCAAAACCACGGGACATCCTACACTTATACAGAGTCAAAAGCTGTGGAGGAGGTATTAAAACCGAGTTTTACCAGGCCTGGCTGTGAGGCCTCAGTGTTTGTGCGTGTATGCTGAGAGTGTGTGTTTGTGTGTGTGGTTTCGGCTGGACCCTTCGAGGGCAAAAAGTGTGAAATTGCTGGAGGACAGGAAAGCCTATTTATCAGAGCGGCCCAGTGTGAAATAGCGTTTTTTTCCCCGACATATCAAAACGCTTCAACATAATATATGCGCCACAGGTCACACATCTTTGCCCTCAATACAATTACATTTCAGAGTTTAACGTTCGAAAACGTAAGCTATTATGCCATGTGAATTGCCACCAACCAATTCCAAATTTATTTCATTAAAAAACTAAATAAAAATTAAGTTTACTTTTTTATTTTTTTCAGTTTTAACAGTCTAGGAGTAAATTGTATATGTATAAAACTCACACACCAAACTTTATCAAATGTTTTTGAAGGCTGCTTACTCCTAAATAGTGCATACATTTCCATTTATTTGCAAACAACATTGTGAAACTTCCTATTAATTTGTTAACGGACACGGGATGTTCAAACAATTTAAAAAACTGTAATTATATACAAAGGCAATTAATATGATAGTGCAAAGAGTGGTAACACTTTATTTTAAAGTGTCATAATACGGAGTGATTACATAATTAAGTACTTAGTATTAGCCGTTGTACTTGAAACAAAATGTACATATCATAGAACTAAGTTATGGAACAATCTGTACTTACAGTTTGTAACCAAAAGATTGTTACATATTTGTTGCAAAATTTATACAACGTAATTATAAATGCAAGTACACAGACATAAGCTACTTAAAATAAAGTGTATCAAGATTGTACTTAAGTGTACTTCATGTGTATATATACTGTACACCTTATCCAGCTGCACCTTAGTTTGATTTAACCCATCAGTACACAGCTTAAATACATGTAATACCTTTCTAATTACATTAAAATTACAGAACATTACACAGGCATGCATAAGCTACTTAAAATAAAGTGAATCAAGACTGTACTTAAGTGTACTTCATGTGTATATATAGTACACCTTATCCAGCTGCACCTTAGTTTGATTTAACCCACCACTACACAGCTTAAATACATGTAATACCTTTCTAATTACATTAAAATTACAGAATATTACTGTTACACAGCTACTTGTACACTTACTTCAAGTACAATCTTGATTCACTTTATTTTAACTTGAAGTAAGTGTACAAGTAGCTGTGTAACAGAATCGGCCTGTTACATATGTGTAACAGTAGCTGCCTATTACATCTACATAACTACAAACTCTTAAGTACAGACTGTTCCATTACTTAGTTACATGGTATGTACATTTAGTTTCATGTAAGTACAACGGCTAATACTAAGTACTTAATTAGGTAATTACTCTGTATTATGACACCTTATAATAAAGTGTTACCTAAAGAGTTCTATGAAAGGTGGTTGTAGGGGAGGGGCTTATAAAGAGGTCTAAGTGATGTCAGCAGAGAAGAAAAGTTGTTTCAGAGTCAGAGAAAGTTACAGTATTGTACGTTCACTAAATATTGCAAACCATTTTTCCTCTTTGGAATAACACGTGCTGATGAATGAGATAATGATATAATGACAGTGGGAATGTGCTCTAAGAAATATGAATACTTGTCAATGTTTATTTCAAAAATAAACTCAGTAGTAGTTTTCTGAATATTAAAAACACCTTCAAATGGCAGAACCTGGTAACATTTATTTTAAGGTCCAATTCTCAATTATCTATTAACTACGACTTTTGACTCAATAAAACTAGTTAAGCTTAGTTATTGACCAGGATTATGGAGGTAAAATATGGTCATGAAGAATATGTGCTTTATAAGTACTAATAAACAGCCAATATGCTGGTAATATGCATACTAATAAGCAACTACTTAATAGTGAGAACTGGTCCCTATGCTAAAGTGTTAACCAGAACTTTTATTGTAATTACATGTTGACATGGCATTCGGCTGATTAACACTTTTTATTTGGCATTAGTAGGTAAAACAAATGTCCCGAAGCAAGCCCGATCATTTCTCTCTTTTTTTCTTTTCTAAATCAATTACCACAGTAATGATAATTGGGACAAGTATAAGTGAAGATATTAGTATTAATATTAGAAGTGTAAATTACAAATAAAGTATATTAAATTACTGGATTGTATAACAATAATTTATCATATCATTAAATACATTATAATAAATATAAATGTTAGGCCTTACTTTGTGTTACTGTTCACTAATTAGCATTATTATTGTTTTCCAGTAGTTTTCCAACCAAGAGCAGCGGGTTCTCTTTTACTCATCAATACTAGTGTTCGATTATTTGATTGTTTGATATTTCCAATTAATTGCCAATTTCATAGGGGCCTGGTGAATAAAATTAGTCAATTCCATGTGCCCCATTTTATTACATAAATATTAGTTATAAAACGTAGCATAAAGTTGATGTTGGATTTTATTAGAGCATCTGTTATAAAATGAAATCAATAAAATGAAATCAGGCCACATAAGGGGACATTCAGTCCAGTCTGACCGCCAACTAGACCCAGCATCCAGTTTGCAGAGCATCCAGACACTATAAAACACACACACACAGAATGAGTCCAGCTCTGAAACTGAGGTTACCCTGCATCTAAACCCATACACACACACACACACACACACACACACACACACACACTCACACACACACACACCTGCTAACACGTGCAAAGACCTTTCCCTGTCGCAGCACACCCATGCTTCACTGCAGTCTATAATGAAATGCTTATATTTACAGGCACAGTCGAGCATGTCCAACAGAACCCCCCGCAATCTCCCCAAATAAAATCAGCCAAAAATAAATAAATAAAAGCGGTGGCCTCACCAGCCTCAGTGGCTCTTAAAGGGATTTATCAAAATGGAATTGCTGAAATGAAATTCGGATTCCTGGCACTTAAAATATGAGGAAACATTAGGCAGGTGGGTCGCTGGCGCGAGCGTGTTCTTGTGTGTCTAGATGGTGGAACGCATATCGGAGCACGTGCATAAAAATCTAAAGGGAAGAGATGGAAAGATAGAGATAGACAAAGTGAGAGAAGTAAAAAAATGGCAGACTCTCATTGGAAATTCAGCTTTTCAATGTCTCCTCTTCTTGCAAGCTTGCCTTTTTTGGAGAGATGGAAGAGGAGGAGGGGGGGTTAGAGGTCCACAGGGAAAAGCAGGAAAAGAGAGGGGGGGGGGGTGGAGAATAAAAATCAATAGCGGTTAATAAAACATCAGGTGAGGAGACATAACTAGGTATGACTATTCCTCCACAGCGTCTGTGCATGAGTGAACCGGCTGCCATGACGATTAACCAGTCCATGTAGAATGTTCCACCAACAAAAATATCAAGCCTGGGAAAAACGGAAAGAAGACAGGCAAAAAAGATATAGAAATCTAAAAGTTGAGGAAATAAACAGGAAATCAGCGAAAGGCTGGTGGCCTGTGAGCGTTTGTGCATAAGCACTTCTCTAAGAAAAGTACGGTGTGGAGGAGACAAGTCAAAAATATTATATTCTGTACAATAAAAGTGTAATAATAATAATAATAATCTGCTCCCAGAAATCTCTGCATTTAAGAATTAAAAAAATATATGATTTTAGAATGTTATAATGAAAAAAAACAAGTTACATTTAAGTTTCTATTTAAATCATTTTAATTTCTGTACAATATTAAATAATCCAAACACTCAAAAAAAACTGTGTATTGTATATGCATATGTATTTGTACATCATATCCTGCACCGTTTTTTCTTAAAAACCTGCTAAATAGCTTTTAAACACCTTGTCATGCACGGTCATGCAGCTGGCCGCATCCTTCTGCAAGATCTCTGTCACGCCATTGGTCAGCCTTTCATATTTCAGTTTAGGCTCCTCCTCTGTGTCCTCCTCCTGTACAAAAACCCAAACACACCCATTCTTCATTAGTTCATTAGACACCAGAATATAATTACTATAACACACAATAATTACTGTATATGTTAATGAAAATCAATTTAGCATTTTATTCTGTTACTTTTATTATGGTGTAATTCCTTAGTCTTGAAAGAATAGTGATATCCTGTAATAATTAAGCATGACATAGCAATGTGAATGGGATCCTGTTTCACAGAATAGTGATATCCTGTAATAATTAAGCATGACATAGCAATGTGAATGGGATTCTGTTTCATGCTACAGTAACATCAGCGAATCCTAAACTTTTTGGTCAGCAGAACCGCTTTAACCTAAATTATGTCTTTGAGATATCCCTTGAGATTTATTGAGATAATATTTCAATAATTTAATAACATTCACGGCTCTCTAATTTTGGTCACATTTTGAATATTTCAAAATATGTTTTATTAGTAAGCACTATATTTTGATTGTTTTTATAACTAATATATATATATATATATATATATATACACAGTGCTCAGCGTAAATGAGTACACCCCCTTTGAAAAGTAACATTTTAAACAATATCTCAATGAACACAAAAACATTTTCCAAAATATTGAAAAGACTAAGTTTTATATAACATCTGTTTAACTTATAACATGGAAGTAAGGTTAATAATATAACTTAGAGAACAAAATGTTCAGTTTTACTCAAATTAGGGTGATGCAAAAATGAGTACACCCCACTGAAAGTCTCTGGAGCAAAGCTAAATTTTAGACTACAAATGTCTAATTTAGCAAGAATTCAACCACAGGTGAGTCTAAGTATTCATTACACAGGTGACAGTTGACTATAAAAGGGTGTTACTTAAAGAAAACCCCTTCCCATTTCATGCTGTCAGCAATGGCACCACATGGAAGAGAAATGTCACAAGACCTGAGAAAGAAAATAATTTCTTTACACAAGAAAGGTGAAGGCTACAAGAAGATCAGCAAAGCTTTACTTATCAGTCAGAATACTGTAGCAAAAGTGGTACAAACATTTAAAAAAGATGGAACTGCAACCATCTCACAGAGACGTCCAGGTCGTCCACGGAAGTTAACACCTCGTCAGGAGCGTCTTCTGATGAGAAGGGTTGAAGAAAATCAACATGTAAGTTCACTGCAATTATCTAAAGAAGTAGAAAGCCAAACTGGGGTGACTATTTCCCGTGACACAATACGGCGTACACTGCAGAGGAATGGCATGAATGGGTGCCGTCCACGAAAGAAGCCTCTCCTAAAGCCCAGGCACAAAAAAGCCTGCCTAGAGTTTGCCAGGGCCCATGCTGACAAAGATGAAGACTACTGGGACTCTATACTCTGGAGCGATGAGACCAAGATAAATGTTTTTGGAACTGATGGCTTCAAAACTGTATGGCGTCGCAAAGGTGAGGAATACAAAGAAAAATGCATGGTGCCTACAGTGAAACATGATGGTGGCAGTGTCCTTATGTGGGGCTGCATGAGTGCTACTGGTGTCGGGGAGCTGCATTTCATTGATGGCATCATGAATTCACAAATGTACTGCTCTATACTGAAAGAGAAGTAGCATCACTCCGTGCCCTTGGTCGTTGTGCACTTTTCCAACATGTCAATGATCTTAAACACACATCTAAGGCCACTGTTGGATTTCTGAAGAAGAACAGGGTGAAAGTGATTCAGTGGCCAAGTATAGTCTCCTGATCTGAACCCAATTGAACACCTATGGGGAATTCTGAAGAGACAAGTTGAGCATCACTCTCCATCCAGCATCCAATCTCTAAAAGAGGTCATTCTTGAAGAATGGAAAAAGATAGATCAGGCAAAATGTCGCCAACTTGTTCATTCCATGCCTAGAAGACTTGGTGCTGTCATAAACAATCATGAAGCCCATACAAAGTACTAGATTTAGTAGTTTTTGTTGTGGGGTGTACTCATTTTTGCATCACCCTAATTTGAGTAAAACTGAAAATTTAGTTCTCTGAGTTATATTATTAACCTTACTTTCATGTTATCAGTTAAACAGATGTTATATTAAACTTAGTCTTGTCAACATTTTGGAAATGGTTTTTGTGTTCATTGAGATATTGTTTAAAATTTTACTTTTCAAAAGGGGTTTCATTTACGCTGAGCACTGTATATATGTTACATTTATAATGATTTCATTAATCATTAGCTTTCTATCAACTTATGTATTTTACATACATCAGTATGTAAAATATTTTAGTGTTGCAGTTCAAATCTAACCAACTGTAATAACACGTGTGCAGCACAATATTAATAGATTTATTAAGTTTGCATTTAATAAATTACAAATGCTTTTTAATGTGGGAGGGACAATATTTTTTTTTTAAGAAATGTATTCAGTTAGAATGGATTAAATTAATCAAAAGTGACAGCGAAGATGTTTTACTGCTACAATTTTTTTTTTTTCAAAGAAATGCTGTTCATTTGAACTTTCTATTCAATAAAGAATCCTATAAAAAGTATCACGATTTCTACTAAAAGTGCAACAGTCATTAATATTTATAATAATAAGAAATGCTAAGTACCAAATCAGCATATTGGAATAATTTCAGAAGGAAATTCACTCCAATGCAAATAAGTAGCTAGCAGAACTAGGAATAAGACAAGATCACAGGCAGACTGCCGGTTTGGGTAGAGTTTCATTTTATCAAACATTTATTTTCTTCTCGTCACCATTGTCCATTTCCTGTTGTGTCCAGATGTGAAATTTCTAATGCCTGAGCATTTGTCATGGTCTACAAAGCCATTACAGACAGGGAGGGAGAGACAGAGAGAGGCGGGAAAAAAACCTGACAAACTTTCTACGGTGGAGAGGGGTGGATAATATCTCTCCTGTTTCATATCCCATAATTTCTTCCTCTTGTTAGTGTTTGCCATCGCCGCGCCGATGTGGTGGATGAGTGTTGTGCCTCATTCCCTGCCGCTCCTAATTGGTGCCCCGGGGAGCAGGGGATGAAGGGAAGTCTGTCTTTAATTGCCCCTTTTCTGGAGTGGTGTGACAATCCACACACTCCTCTTTCGCTCATCCCTCATTCTGTCTCTGTCTTTCGAGTTACAAACTTTGCAGGAATGCTATAGTGAAGCATTGGGCCTCAAAACAACAGATTAATGTCAAACCCCGCCAGCATCTTTTCTCATTTCCTCACACTGCGTGACATCATGTTAAGAGGCTGTGGCATGTTTTCTTTAAGCCATGAGATGTGCATTCTTCTTTCATAAGGATAGAAGGGCTTTACGTGGGGTGTCATGAATGCTGTCAAGCTCCAAAAATGTTATACAGTATGAGCTCAGAAGACTCTGAAGGTGTGGTCCATCTGAGAGCACGTTTCCACACAGCCTTCAACACATCCATGGTCACATCATGAAGTGTTCGGGTGAGATTGACGAGGGGATGGGGACAGTATGGAAGCTTATATTCAACATAAAAAAGGTAATTGAAACTTTCTTGCAATTCTGAGTTTAGCCTATATCTCAATCTCACAATTCTGACTTTTTTCATAATTGCAAAATATGAACTCAGAATTATGAGATATAAACTAACTTGCAATTTTGAAAAGAAATGTCCAAATAGTGATATATGTACTCAAAATTACAAGAAAAAAGTTAGATTTGTCAGATAAAAAGTTGCAATGACCTTTCTTTAATTTTGTGGCAGAAACAATCTCCTTTTTTCATTGCAACTCTTTTCTCCCAATTTTGAGACTCACAATTTGGGCTTTTCTTTCAGAATTTCGAGTTAATATCTAAGTTTATGCATCGATTGAGAAAACAAGTCAGAATTGTGAAATATAAAGTAAAAAATGTGAGATAAAAAGTCATAATTTGCATAATTCGCTTCGGATAAAAGCATCTGCTAAATGACCAATTGTAAATGTAAATAATTAGGCCTACTTTTTTTATTCCATGGTGGAAATCAGCTTCTCTCCCCCCACCCCCCACATGTCTACATCACGATGTGGCAATATTTGCATAATGCCGCCCAAATGTTCACGCAAAGAAAGAAGGCATGGTTTCAGTAACCGCAGTACTGTTGATGCAGGCAGTCATGTCAGGGAGACGCTGTGTGTTTCTAGGCGAAAGCAAAAGCACTTTCTTTGGCCTTCAGACAGTAGATGCATTTAGGAATCATTAAATTACTTGCAAACAGAACAGCAATGCATTTTATGAACGACAGTTTCGGTAACCTAGGAGAGGAGGTCATTCTGACTTTGCTATGACAATCTGGCGCTTCTGAATCAGCGACTGTGTGTTTTGTTATTAGTTTAAGTATTTGCTATTCACTACTCAAATGGAGAGTTTTACGCATTGTGAGTGTGCGCACACGCAAGTGTGTGTGTGAGAGAGAGAGAGACAGGGTCACATCAATGTGGTGTCAGCTGTCTTAACCGCGGCTACGATTCATCACTGTCCCCTTTCGGGCATGAACTGATGGAAAAACTAATGACATTTATTTTGTCTTTACATTTATTTTGAAAGATGAAGCTCGCGATTATGACACATTTCCGACAAGTGCTTTTGGTGTTCGGCCAATCACAATGCACTGTGCCAGTTGGCCAATCAGAGCAGACTGCACTTGTCGGAAGGAGGGACTTTGTAGAAAACTAAGCATTTGAGAGAGGCGGGGCATAGAGTGATGTACAGTATTTGAAAAATCATGTGTTTTTTGTGCATGTCAACATATTCTGTTACACCAAATACACAAAATAAATTATTTTAAAAAAAGCATCATATGACCCCTTTAACTTGCTAGTGCCATGGAATAAAAATAAATAAATGAAAAGGTAATTGCAACTTTTTATCTCACAATTCTGACTTATATCGGAAAAGAAGGTTGATTTTTCTCAGAATTGTGAGGATATATTTTAAAATTTGAAGTTTGTATGTAGCAATTATATATAAAAAAAAAAAAAGATTAAGAATTGCCAGATAAAAAGTCACGTTACCTTTTTTAATTTTTTTCCAAGGCAGAAATAAGCTTCCATAAGTCAGAGCTCTACAATTATGACCAAACCAAACTGTGGTTTACAGTGAATCCAGAGGAAAATACAATCATACTCTCCAAGGTGCCTGGGTGCATACAGAAGACAGTTTGTGGACAGGAGATAGGAGAGATTGCTCCACGGACTGAGATTTCATTTACAAGGAGGGCAAGGCAGTTGTTTCCTTCTTTCTGTTTTCATTTTGAATTGAGGACTAGAATGTCTACTTGACATTTCATTCACTGTATCACTTAAAGACAAACTATATCCTTTTTTCAAAAGTCTCTTCTTGAAACAGCACTCAAGAAATATGGATGCAATGTAATATGACTTTTTACAGTGGCACTGTACACAGATTATGTTACAGCCAAGTTATACCGCTCTCCTCACACGTTTACATACCCCTTGCAGATTGCAAGATAATAATTTCAACAAAATAAGCGGGATCATAAAAATTGACAGAAGCACTGTCCTGTGTCACACATCTGACCTTTTTTGAAGAACAATGGGGTAGTTTAACTGTTTAACTGACCAAAATTATAAATGCAACACTTTTGTTTTTTTCCCCCATTTTTCATGAGCTGAACTCAAAGGTCTAAGACTTTTTCTATGTACACAAAAGGCCTATTTCTCCTAAATATTGTTCACAAATCTGTCTAAATCTGTGTAAGTGAGCACTTCTTCTTTGCCGAGATAATCCATCCACCTCACAGGTGTGTGGCATATCAAGATGGTGATTAGACAGCATGATTATTGCACGGGTGTGCCTTAGGCTTGCCACAATAAAAGGACACTCTAAAATGTGCAGTTTTATAACACAGCACTATGCCATAGATTCCACACAAGTTTTGAGGGAGCGTGCAATTGGCATGCTGACTGCAGGAATGTCCACCAGAGCTGTTGCCCGTGAATTGAATGTTAATTTTTCTACCATAAGGCGTCTCCAAAGGCGTTTCAGAGAATTTGGCAGTACATCCAACCGGCCTCACAACCGCAGACCACATGTAACCACACCAGCCCAGGACCTCCACATCCAGCATCTTCACCTCCAAAATCGTCTGACACCAGCCAACTGGACAGCTGCTGCAACAAACGGTTTGCATAGCCAAAGAATTTCTGCAAAACTATCGGAAATCGACTCAGGGAAGCTCATCTGCATGCTCATCATCCTCATCTTGACCTGACTGCAGTTGGTCATCGTAACCGACTTGAGTGGGCAAATGCTCACATTCGATGGCGTCTGGCACTTTGGAGAGGTGTTCTCTTCACGGATGAATCCTGGTTTTCACTGTACAGGGCAGGTGGCAGACAGCGTGTATGGCGTTGTGTGGGTGAGCAGTTTGCTGATGTCAACATTGTGGATCGAGTGGCCAATGTTGGCGGTGGGGTTATGTATGGGCAGGCGTATGTCATGGACAACGAACACAGGTGCAGTTTATATAGCATTATGAATGCACAGATATACCGTGACGAGATGCTGAGGCCCATTGTTGTACCATTCATCCACGACCATCACCTCATGTTGCAGCATGATAATGCCACGCCCCCATGTTGCAAGGATCTGTACACAATTCCTGGAAGCTGAAAACATCCCAGTACTTGCATGGCCAGCATACTCACCAGACATGTCACGCATTGAGCATGTTTGGAATGCTCTGGATCGGCGTATACGACAGCGTGTTCCAGTTCCTGCCAATATCCAGCAACTTCTCACAGCCATTGAAGAGGAGTGGACCAACATTCCACAGGCCATAATCAACAACCTGACCAACTCTATGCGAAGGAAATGTGTTGTACTGCGTGAGGCAAATGGTGGTCACACCAGATACTGACTGGTTTTCGGACCCCCCAATACAGTAAAACTGCACATTTTAGAGTGGCCTTTTATTGTGAGCTGCCTATGGCATATGACCTGTGCAATAATCATGCTGTCTAATCAGCATCTTGATATGCCACACCTGTGAGGTGGATGGATTATCTCGGCAAAGGAGAAGTGCTCACTAACACAGATTTAGACAGATTTGTGAACAATATTTGAGAGATATAGGCATTTTTTGTACATACAAAAAGTCTTAGATCTTTGAGTTCAGCTCATGAAAAATGGGGGCAAAAACTAAAGTGTTGCGTTTATAATTTTGGTCAGTGTACTTAATTTGTGTTATCCAGTTATCATTTTGGTCTTGTGACTATATATAAACATCCATAATGTGAAACTGTGTATTCATGGACATTACTATATAAAAAGTAGCATGCAATTTTTATGATTAATCTTATTTTGTTAAAACATTTAACATCTTGCATATTCTACAAGAGTATATAAACTTGTATATATGATATAGAATTCTTATATTATCATTATCAGCTGAAAAGCATTGAGACCCAGTATGTACATAATACAAATAAATTAATGTGCAACACGCAAGGTTTTCTCAACTAAATTTACATTTGTTTTTATTTTAACTATCAGAGTAACCAGAGACAGCCGTTCTAAACATTTTAACGGTGAACATTTTCCACTATTGTTTGACCAAAAGTGTCAATATAGTTTTTAACCATAATTTGAAACATAATTTGTTTTTACGTGTTTTGCTTTAAAAGTAAGCTGGTGCACTATTTTTTTTTTCAAATACATGTCAATTACAGTAAACATTTTGTTACCAAATGCATTATTTCAAAATCACAATGCATTCTGCTTCAATTACTGTAATCAAATTAGTAAATTGAACAGTTCTTGATTTTACCTCTGACTCATCTGTGGATTCTTCACTTAATTTTCTTCCCTGGAAAAAAAATGTTTTAAAAAAGAAAAAGCAATGCATTAATGACGGGGGAAAAAACTATGAACAAGGCTTATTATTTCTTAAACTCCCTTCAAATATACATACGATAGCAAAACACTGTTCTATACCCAATATTAAAAATGTAATCATGTGGAAGTCATACATTTACAGTTGATGGTTTAAGGTCTAATAGTCTGGTTTAAGATGGTCTCCCAACTTGTCCAGCTGACAAGTGTCCAAAAGCCAGTAAACAGACCAGTATGGGAGAGCAGCTAAAACCAGGAAACAAGTTTAAGACAAGCTTTTATTTTTTATTTTATTTATTTTCTTAGCAAGAATAATAACATTGGCCAGTGTTTAACTATCGAGCGATTCTGATAGCTTCAATAGCACGACTTTAAAATAGTTCCTTTACAATATAATGTACAACTGCAGCCTCGAATAGCCAACACGCATTAAAAAATTAAATATACAGAAATATTATATGTATAATCACAGGCTTCTGTCATTTGACAGAATGTTTTCTTCAGAAACCTACCTGCTCCTCCACTTCCGCCATGATAGAGACTCCAGATGCGGGATAATAAGGCAGATTTAGTCGTAGTCTACTAACGTAGGGTCTATAAATAACGTTAATTATATTTATCTACACTTAAATCAGCTATTTTGCACAATACAAACCAGCGCAGCTAGTCATGCGATACTCATTATTATGGGCACTTGATCACATGACAAAAACAGGAAACCCCAATAGAGCATCATGGGAGTTGTAGTTTAAGTGCAAGGGAAATAATTCGCTCGCACGCCACGACCTTTTTCCTCCGATCCTTTTTGTGGAATTTTTGTGCATTTTCATCGACCCCCACTATTTTATTAAATCAAATCGTAATTCAACATCTACATGTGAGCAACAGATTTAAATATCACGTGCAAATATATTTTGTCTAGCTATATAAATCCGCTGACCCTACAGATTCACTGGCATCTACCTTTTTTAATCGTTTTGCTTGTTCTAATACGTCAGTCAAGAAGAGGACGTGTGATGAGATGTAATTTGACATTGTTAGATTTGTAACAAATAGACTGCTATAGGACAAGGATCATCTGAGACAGGCTGTCAATGTGTCTCATATGTTTATGCTGAAATGGCTTGTGGGACAATCTTTGTTCTTACTATAAGGTAATAAGTTGGGATATCAGCTCCATTCACTTACGCTTGGAGCTTACTCAGCAATTATAAAAATTTGTTGAGCAAAAATTATGTAAATTGGCTTATGCACATCAAATATCCACATAATGGTATTTTAATGTTTGCATAATAAATGTTGGTCATATACAATTAGATCAAAACCAACACTGCATCAATAATGAGGACTTACATCAGCTCAAAAGAAAAAAGTAGAAAATATATTTAGCATATTCTTACAGCAGTGAAATCTTTGTCCCCCCTCCTGACTCTAAATATCAAAGCATAAGTTAAATATGATCTAATTTTATTGCGCAATGTATCTCTTATGCCCTCTGCAGTGGGTAAAAGCTCTTAAATAGTTGAACAGCTGGGGTCATTGCATCTCTGCCACATATGTAGGTTCACGTTCTAATAATTTATGAGAAATGACCCACTGCGCCTCTGCTTATTGCTTTATTGGCTCAAGCCTTATAATGCTTCGGGCTGTTTTTAAATTATTCACTGATAATGTCCTATCCATTTTTTTTTTACTACATGCTTTTTACACATCTTATGTTTTTCAATGGTTTGGCTGTTGTTTGCTTATTCTCTCTATAAACAGGTCATATTGAAGATAATAGTTTTTTCTCTATCTCTCTTTAACAAAACAGTTACATGATTATAAACAGCTACATTCTTAATTGTTAGAAAAAATATTGTTCTAGCTTAAAAAAACAACAGATAATAATATTTATCAGTAATATTAAAACAATTATTTACCATGCCTCTGAACAAAAAATAAACAAAATGAAGTAAAATAAAATATATTTAATCATTTTCTTTTGGCAGGGAACCAAAATTAAACAGAAATTAAAAAAACTGAAAAAATAAATAAATAAAACATTTGAAAAGTAAAATATCATACTGTACATCATAGTAGGCCTAATTATGTTTAAGAACAGACATTGTACAAAATAAACCAAAATTTAGACAAATAAAATACAATTAAATTAAATAAAATTGTATTAAATTAATAGTACATTTTCAATAAAAAAATGGTGAACCAAAATTGTACAAAATAAACAACAATTCGGATTCTAAATTTAATATTTATTTATTTTAAATATATATATATATATATATATGAACAAAATGACTCAAACAATGACATTATGATTAGTCCAGGCTTAACCAGGCTACTCTGTACATCACACATCTTCAATATATGTCCAAATAACACAATGTGCGGCCAATCTCCTCCTATATATTACTGCACTCATCCTTCCCGAGTAAAAAAGTATTTTCTCAAGTTGAGAGTGAGAGCCGTTCTCCTAGGAAGTGACCTTTAAGTTCCATTTGGTGCGGAGGTCGTTGTGGTGTCTCATCTGACACACTCAGATCCACACACACTCAATCACACTCACTCTCACACACACACACACACACACACACACACACACACACACACACACACACCACGCACGCACACACACGCACACACACCACACACACCTATCTCAGCCCCTCACCCCCGGCTTCATTCTTTCAGCCTCCTGAACCTGCTTTCGACACAATGCCATCACAGCACATTATTATTCATATCTCTGTTGTTGTATGCCTGATTTTGACCTGTCTTCTGAATGGCTTTGGTTTCTTCTAATGTTCTATGGCACAAACAAATGTTACATTGTCTTTTGAGAAGCAGATAAAGAAGTCACATGTCGCCTATTGTTTCCCAGTAAAAGTTTACAATAGACCATTTTTTCATTGTTTTCCAGTAAGAGTTTACAATGAGAGGCAAGTCATTACACTGTGGTTTTTGTTTGAAGTGATTCTACTGCAAACATATTGATGGGTAAAGGTTTCCTTCCGGCTTTGATTCTGCCACGTCTTCCACGGACTGTGAGATTGTGATTCACTTTCTCCAGACCTTTGCCATGGTCAGCGAGGGGACATGAGGTAGTCACAACGGGACAAGTGTAGGCCTGTCTCTCTCACTCTGTCTTGTCTTGCCCTCTGTAAACCACTTCCCCCTCTCTCTTTCTTTCTTAAAGTCTCTCTCTACACAATATCTAACCTGCCCCCCATCTCCTCTCCTCTCCCCCAGATCGATCATGACATGCTGCTGCAGACTGACGTGGGCAGGGGGGCGAGTGGGGAGCGCTGGCCCTTCCTATCACCCTCTCTATCCCCCACCGAGGCCGGAGAAGAAAGCCCTGCTGGGAATACAATCAACACATTCTACCTTAGATCTTAGCCAATTCGACTGAATCCGATAATCCATATGTTATTTTGTGATAGTTATCTGAGAATCAAGATACTTGTAGAATTTACTGCAGTTCCCATGCAATAGATGCATATAGAGTGCTGTGTTGATTACATGTTTTGTAGGCCTGTAAATTAGCATCATGCTAGTTCCCTCAACAAAAGCAAAGTGAGATTTTTCTATTCGCAAATGGATCTTCACAAAAACTTATGTTTTGTTCTTAATGAACCAAAACACTTGTTCTTCAACCAAAAACACATTGAATTCAGGATGATGGAACCAGAAGTCCTAAAGTGCTAATCATTTCAAGGGTTTGGCCTACATAAATATGTCATCCCTGCATGCATTATTTATTAGCCATTATTATTTTAATGAATATTGTAACAAAACTATTTTTAACAAATCTGTTTATTAATATTATTTTTAAATAATCTGCAAAAAATGTCATTTGGTGCAACCAAGGAAACCAAGGAAATTATTATTTCACAGAGTAACTCAATAAGTATCTTAAAATTAATTATTTTTATAATGAAAAGGCGAAGTACATTTTTTTATGAATAGTTAATACAAATTCACAGTATTTAAAAAAACCTCAATTATCTTGAAATATACATTGAAAGACTTTCTTGAAAATAATGATTAAGCTGCGTAAAGATGTGTATAAAGTTGTAAGGAAAATGCGTTATTTTATACAATATTTTCATTCAATATTTAAGTCATCGAAACTGAAAGGTTGTTTTAAAGGTTTTTCAAAACCACATAAAAGTTTTTTTTTTAATGTTTCCTTTATTGGGGGCACTCTTATTTGTCACTGACACACTTATAATATTCAAGTGGAACAGAGTTTCCATAAAAACCTCAGCATTTTTTATTCTATACCCAGAATTGTTTGCCAGTCCATTTAATTCTGATATCATATAATTAGACTTATTTAGTTCAAACTCATATTTTCCTATTAATTGGACATACTATATTTATTCCTTAATCAAGTTCACAAAGTGCTTGCCTCTAATGAGCACCCTTTATCTTATGCCTCACATTAAACTGCATGCTTACTTTTTGATTAAACAAGCTATTTTATATTCATGACCAAAGCATAAATCACAAACAAGCCTCATTGTTACATCTGTGGCACCGAAGGGATACTAATTTTCCACGAAAAGAGGACTAATATGGTACATAATTCTCATTTAATGTGGGAATTGGGCCTGAACTGCACAATTATCTCCCAACGAAAGACAATGTCTTATTTCACTTACAGAGCTGTTCCCTATAATTAGGATGCACCCCTGCATCAGAGCTGGCCCAATGCCCTCAGTGGCAATTAGTATTTATTACACAGTTAATGACCATGACATGTAAAACTCAGTGAAGTGGTAAATTTAGAGCAGTCAGCGGTACTCAGTGGCTTGCTGCTAAATGTCGGGGAGTAGCTATTTGCCAAAGTGTCCTACCTGTGTTACCACTGAATTAATGTCCAAGCATCTCATGAACGCACAAAGAAAAATGGGCTAATATTAAAAATCCCTCATTATTTTTCTCATCGTCCCTCTCACTTTTACTGTAATAACAAACGCATTATTTTTATTTTCATATTCATTGCTTTCTAAATAGGCAAATGCAAACAAAAGAGCATATAATTATACAAATGAGTTGCCTGTAATTAGTCACAGTAGGTGTTGAAGGGGTTTTCATTCTTTGAAATTGAACCCTTCTTCTCTGTCTATTTCCTGTGATTCACTAATGCACTGTCACCAAGCTTAGGATATTTTTTTTCTTTACAATCTACTTAGCAATGATTTATTGACCGTGGTCTCTTCCTTCATACTGAATTAGCAGGCCTTTTGGAAAATCACATTTTCTCACCTCTTGTGTGTGTGAACCTCGATGGGGGTTGACTTTGTGAATAGAAATTCACTGGGTGTTTTTGGTTAAGAGCCAGTCCTGCACAATTTATCAACATTTTACCATTTATTTAGGACTACTGAGCAGTATTAATATAAAGTTACTTGTTACAGTGCCATAGGCTACAACCAAAGACTTTGCTCAGGAACATCTTATTCTGAAAGTACATTGCAAGAAAACAATTGTACGTTTACAGTAAAATGCTGGCAGCAGGGTTGCCAGACAGTTACTGTACGATAATGAGTTATATAGTTACTGTAGATAGAGGTAAATACTATTTTTTCAAAGAATGTATCAATATAATGCAATATTTTTTTTTACACTAAATTACTTGATTTTCTGAATTTACTATATGTGACCCTGGACCACAAAACCAGGCATAAGTCACTGGGGTATATTTGTACCAATAGCCAAAAATACATATTATGGGTCAAAATCATTGATTTTTCTTTTATGCCACAAATCAAAAAGATCATGTTCCATGAATGCATTTTGTACTATAATTATATCAAAACTTAATTTTTTATTAGCAATATGCATTGCTAAGAACATCATTTGGACCACTGTAAAGGCGATTTTCTCAATATGTTGATTTTTTTGCACCCTCAGATTCCAGATTTTCAAATAGTTGTATCCAAATATCGTCCTATCATAACAAACCACATCAATGGAAAGCTTTTCCAAAAATTGACCCTTATGACTGGTTTTGTGGTCAGGTCACATATATTTGGAAGAAATACAGCATAAAACACAGTACATCCAGTGTATGTTAATAACCGGCAGCTGAAATTTAAATGTAATTATCACTAGGACACTTTTAAATGTTGTTTCAATTGTTTGTAGGTAAATGTTTACATAATCTAATGATCTTTTAGTACTCTTTTTCTGGAGCAGACCTATCACATTTCTGTTTTACAGAGTGAAAAAGAACTTAAAAGGGACAGATTCAAATGACTCATTCATTCAAAAACAAACAAACACATGTGCATGTGACAGGATTGCTGAATATTGTTGAGGAATGTTTCTCAGGTTGGTATGCAGGCATGGATTCATCTGCAAAGTTTGCATCATGGCAGGATCGCTCAACAGGAGTTTGTAGATACATACTGAAATTGGCTTTGCAAATCGATGCCCCCCCACCACCAAGAGATGATGCTATAGGCCGCCATAGTTGCTACAGATTTCTGAATGTGTTTTAGTTGCTGCTCTTAGGGTGGTTGCTATTAACCCAGATCATGATACTCTGGAGTCTAGGTAAGACTTAGGTCCCTCATATGTGGAGTTTTCTGTTCTTAATTAACCATACGTTGATTATGAGAAGCAGATAGATAATGATAAAGCTATTGTTCACAAAAGTACTATCAAACATGCCACATGATTTAAGCTATAATGTCTGTGTATAATGTCTTATTATTATTATTATTGGACCTTTTTGCAGTTTTCTCCCCATTTTGTATTTAATAATGTCTGCTGGTATCTTAATGAGAACGCTTCTTAATGCCCCAAAATATTAACTACAATGTTGACAAATTGCTTACCGAGATCACGTACCACCTTTTTCCAGTCCAAACATGACTTTTCACTGGGCACATCTTTGTTGCTGGAAAATTACGTTTTATATGATTAATGTTTCTTCATATTAAAATTTAGGCTACTAAAATTGATTTCCAGGTTTGCATAAAGGGCATTTATTTTCGTAACCTTATTAACCTATGTGTCATCAATGTATGTTTTATTTCAAATTCTTACATTTTATTAATTATTTCAGTTAATATAATATTACACTACAGGGCTCTTACGAATCAAATGAAATCAGCATCAACAACAATTTATCTTTCCACTGCAGAAGAAATGGAAGCAGCAGAAGTCAATGCTAGATTCACTCACACAGACAGTTTAATGACACTGAATGTAGCATGAATGCATTTACACTTCAAAATTACAACTGCATAAACAATGGTATGTGCTTTAAAATGAGTTTTTTAAGACCATTATGAAATGTTGGGAAAACAAAAAGCTTTTTTTTATATGAAAGTAAGCTTGCTGCCAGTAGGTGGCCATTTGTAAAAAAAAAAAACTTTTTTAACTTTTGGACCTTTTATAGTGTGGGGGTTGGCGGCTATGGTTATGAGTTGAATTATATTATAGTCTATTATAGTCAAATCAGTGGTTTTGACCATAGATAGGCTACCTATGATTCTGACATTCTTTATCATCACGTCACGTGACAGACCGATGTAGCCGCCTCAGTTTCACACGTGAACTGATCATCCCTTCTTTATGTAAAATAAGCATGAATGAACATCAGAAAGGTAGGTTGAAAGAAACAGTACAGCTTATCGAAATATATAACGTCTCATTACTCTCATAGCTGTTTTAACCGCGGAAAGACGTCAATAAAATAAATCTGTATACAACGTCACGTAACGTTATGTTTTCCTCAGGAAATCCATTCCATCTCTCACTAGCTCGTTAGTTAGTTAGAAAATATACAGAGGAACATTTTGCTAAATATATGCACTATATTATATATTCATTATATTATATTTTAGAGTAGCCTGTAAGTTATATCTCATCAGCCTACATATTCAAATAAATCTGTGAAAACATGTTTGTGTGACAGCCACAGTTTATATATTTAAACAACGAATTGGAGAAGACACATTATTATATCATTGCTATAAAACCGCATTATGTGTAATTTAAATGTTTTTATACAACTCAGGTTTTTGTGTGTGTGTTTATATATATATATATATATATATATATATATATATATATATATATATATATATATATAATTAAACTGACAGGGTTCACTGAATAGTTTACATATAGGATTTTGTTATGATATATCCAATATAATCAATATTAATTAAGAATTTAAAATTATTTGTGAAGTCTGTGGCAAAATCCAGCCCTAATGAATAATAATAAAAGTGTTGCTTTCTTACATTTGCATAGTTACCAAGACAGTAGACTTTACCACTAATTGATAATGTTTGTATGTACAACTGTGTGTATTCATACACTCTGTTATCTGTTGTCCACTATATATGCTAGGCAGAAGATGCTGGAAATTCAGGGTATTAAAAACTATTTGTCAGTGTCAGACAACAGACAGGCTCTGAGACCTGCACTGCCTAGCAGCCAATGAGAGTCCAGATAATGTTACCGTCAGTGATCGACTATGGAAACATGCTAATGAAGACCTTTGAGTACACACTTCTTATGTGAGTATTTGGACTTCCTCTTTTTAATCTCCCTCGCAAACACATCTGAATACCACTTCCTCCTGCAGGTTTCTTTGTTTTTTCTGTCTCTTTCACCCCCTTCGGTCTTGAACGCCATCTTTCTGTGCTCAGGTCGTAATACAGAGGCCAGATTAGCTCCTGTAGGCTTTGATGCACCATAAGGTCAGCTCTGAGATCGATGTAGCACACAAAACTCAACACAAACTCACTCTCCTGAACAATCAATGGCTCTTTATATTTATCTGAGGGGGTCCTGATAGTGTCTGAAGCATCACAGCTTTCTCCAGCACTCATCTTTGATAGGTTATGACACATTTTCTCACTGTTCTCTGATCCCAGTCAATTAAGTAGATTCATCTGAGCAGCATCACAGAGAGACCGGCTGTTGCTTTGACAAATGCACCATAAATTCAGCCATGCATCAATTTTCCTGGAAATAAAAATCAATTAGGGGTCATTATACATAAATATTTCAATTGTACGGACATAACGAGATTGAGTGCACTTATGCAAATTAATTGATTTGAAATATTATGTAAAATATAGATTGGGGAATACTAATACTAAATACTAAAGGACTTAATCATCTTTGCCATTATGCATATGCGTCTCTAACTAGAAATGCAGCATTAATTAATCCTTAACTGGTATGGAAGTAACGAAAATAATAATGATGCAGATTATTAAAATGTGCCACTTTTTATTATTAAAGGGAAAGTAACCTTATTATAAGTTAATGATTTAATATTAATCTATGGCTGCAACTAAAGATAATAATAATCAATGAATCTGTTGATTATTTCATTGATTAATCGAATGGAAATAAATTACGTATTATTATTAGAAATGAATGATTTTAATAAAATCAGTTAATTGCTAGTCATTTTATTTAACTATTCAGCATGTTGTCCTTCCAATATGTGTAATTTGAAAGCTATATTGAATAAATCTGTGTACAGTAGCTGTGCTATGCATTATGCAAAAATAGTTTAAAGCATAAACATTCTAAACCAAAACACACCTGTTTGCTTAGCATTTAAAACATTTAAAATCACTAAATCAAAAATTATAATTAACACAAAAAATTGTAAAACACTAAATGTTAACTCGTAGAAGAAAAAGAAACATTCACTCATCTAACTGTAATTACATTGCATTTATGATTCATTCTGCTCTCATACAAATACTAATATTTGTTACATGTAGAATTTTATGTCTAACATGAAATGCTTTAGACAAATGTGTATTTTAGACGGGAAAATGTCATAAATGTGGAAAATGTGTCTCAAATTCATTAAAGAGCACTCCTAGTGGTGTTCAATCCTGTTCCTGGGGACACACAGCTCTGCATATTTTGCATGTCTCTCTTATTTAACACATCTGATTCAGATCATCAGCTCATTGGGAGAGAGATCCATGAACTGCACTGTGTGTGTCAGATAAGAGATACATAGAACATGTGCAGTCCCCAGGACAAGGATTGAAAACCACTGAGTTAAAGCATATCAAATGGAAAGTCACTTTTAACAACAATACATGCTCTTTTTTAATGCTTGGTATAAAGCATTTTTGTGTTTAGGACAACTTAGATCTGTCCCTTTTCACAAAGCAGCACACTCTGCTGTTTTCCAGATGCGTTTGGTCTAAATAAATGCATTATTCACTGCTGTAATGTGACGTGACAGGCAAATGTTTTCTGTGTTAGTGTGTGATCAGTCAATTAATAGACACGATTAATCATTAATCAAATTTGTGTGTTGATTATTTCCATTGTTGATTATTAATCATTTTTATCAGTTAGTTGTTGTAGCCCTAAATTAATCATACTGTACACAATTACTATTTTATGGGAAACACATATATATATTAAATCTGAAAACACCTTGTGTACATTTAGAGGAATTATTAAGCAAAGCAACTGTGCATTTATAATGTTGGCTATATTTGAGAAAAAGATTTTAGGGTTCCTGAGACTTACCCTGAAGGATCCTTTTAGCTTCCAGGTGGAGGTGATATTTTTCTTGCCCTATGGGGGAGACAGAGCTTTAACACAAAAGCAAAAGACGGTTCTGAAGGACACATATAATAAATAGAACTCAAATGGCACTCAGAGGATTTGCAGCTGCTTACAAAGATTCCTCTTAAACTCCCTCTAAACAAAACCTGTTACAAGTCATACATGGCTCATGTATCAAATTGGATTTACTAGTTAGACATGATCATATATATGTATGGTGATTATTGCTGACTAATATATTGGCCTTTTATTGTGGCCTGCCTAAAGCACACCTGTGCAATAATCATGCTGTCTAATCACCATCTTGATATGCCACACCTGTGAGGTGGATGGATTATCTCGGCAGAGATGAAGTGCTCACTAACACAGATTTAGACAGATTTGTGAACAGTATTTGAGAGAAATGAGCCTTTTGTGTACATAGAAAAAGATCTTTGAGTTCAGCTCATGAAAAATGGGGGCAAAAACAAAAGTGTTGCGTTTATAATTTTGTTCAGTATATATATATATATATATATATATATATAATATATAATTACACCTAACTACAACATTTGTAGTAGTATCATTGTAAATTTTCATGTATATGACCTATAATATATATTTATAATAATTATAATAATTTTTTATATTTATTTAGTATAATTTATATTGTAAATAATTATTTTAAATATATAATAATTACAAATAAATAGCTATAAATAAATAATTATAAACTATATAAATGTCGATATTAAAAAAATCAGCACAATTGGGCCATTGTTTCCTGTTGTGAACAGTGTTTAACATTACAGCATGAAAGTAATATACTAAATATATGTTTATATATAGCTTAGTATAGTATGGTGTGTTATAGTATACTTTTATGCATATGGCAAAATTGGGATGTGTGATCAGAAGACTATTCGGGGTCATTGGACCATTCTGAGACCATTTTTTTGTGGCCCCGGGGGACCGCAGAGACCATGGCAGCTAAGGCCATTAGCGATTAGCATTGATATCTTATGAGGAAAAGGGTTCAGAAATGACCCACAGAGTAGGCAAAAGGAAAAAGGGAGGGAGAGAGGCTCGAGTGCTTTTTCTTGTTTCTCCTCCTGTGTGGCCGAGAAGGAGTAAGGCGATCCCAAACACACACGCATACGGTACACACACATTGACACGTGCACACACTCCCCAGGTCCCTTCACATATGCTCTTTGGCATGAAGAACTGCCCTGGGAGTCCCTGTTTCATTAGTGTAATTAACTGTGTGTGTGTGAGAGAGAGAGAGAGAGAGAGAGAGAGAGAGAGAGAGAGAGAGAGAGAGAGAGAGAGAGAGAGAGAGAAGGAAAAAAGAGAAAGCGAGAGAGGGCGGGACTTTACATGGTTTTTATCATGATATTATTTTCTTTTTGAGAAAAAAAAATACTAAAGAGTATCACTGTTTAATTGATTTGTACTGGCACCAGCAAATGTGGACAAAAACAATGACATATGTTTAAAATAAAAAATATAAAAGTAAAAGATTAAATGTCAAATCAAAAGTTTGGTAAGATTGTTTTATTGTTTTTGAAATAAGTCTCGTTTGCTCATGGCTTTATTTATTTCAAAAATAAAGTAAAAACTGTAAAAGACTTTTCCAAATAATGGTTTTGTATTTTAATGCATTTTAAAAGTCTCTCGTGGTAAAGCATTTGCTCCAGACTTCAGTGTCCCATGATCCTTCAGAAATAATTATAATATGCTGATTTGGTTTTAAAAGTTGTGCTGCTTAATTCTTAGATGAATACAAAGTTCATAGGAACAATTTGCGTGTCCTAAATTAAAGTAATTTATTTTAAAGAATATTTCTTTTGAATGGTAGTGTGTTTTTTTAATTATTATAAAATGTAAAAATGAGCAACAAGCTAGCAACTACCAACCTTTCAGACCAACTAAATAGCAACACCTTGGCATCCACCCCAAGATTTGTGGTGAAAACAAACGCTTTCTTCAGAAAATGTCTAAATCTGGTTATAACTTGTGGAAAAATTCCTATTTTCTCTTCCCTCATACTTTTTCTTGTAATTGTTCCTTCTGTTTTATTGTGCCCTCTCTTCTCCAGCAGCCCATGGTGAAAATTACATTGTATTGCATCCTCTCAGGCCTGTCCCCCCCCCCTCTTTCTCTCTCTCTCTCTCTCTCTCACAGCTCTCTCCCTCGGCCTCTCACAGCTCTCGTTCAGTCAACAGACTGTAAAGAATAAATAATAAAAAAGTATTGATTATTTTGATGACTTCACAATTCAATTAGGTATTAATTTTGCCCTCCACTGGACCTATCAGGCAGCTCAAAGGGGAGAGAAGGAACGGGAGGAGGGATGGATGGATGTTGTGCCTTAAATTAATGCAGCGTTAGAAGCTCCCTCGTTCAGAGACGTTCTGAAATAGAGGGGCGCATCGGTAAGTTGCTTGTGCATAAGTGCATTGAGAAAAACTCCAGTGAAGCATTGATAAGAGACATTGTTGCAAAGCGTGGAGTATTGACCAAGCGGGCCGCACCACGAATGACAGCTTAAACTATTCCTATTGATTAACATTTTCATAGATTATCATGTGTCATATCAAACTCTCATGCACTCCATCTGATAAGCACATCAACAGAGGCCCCACGGGCTGCCGTTCATCGACCACCTCGAGGACCAAGAGAGGTGGGGCGGAATCAAGGGGGGCAGACTAATTTAGGCAGAAACGACTATAAATAAGAGAGCATAAAAAGAGAAAAGACTATTTTTTGCCCTCCCTATGTCTACACATTTGTTTGTGTCTCACCATCAAAAGGGGTGGGGGAGGTACTTCTGAAGCGCACAAGAGAGAGAGAGAGAGAGAGAGAGAGAGAGAGAGAGAGAGAGAGTGGAGGTGACATCTCGAGCAAGTCTCCAGAGGCAATCCCAGGCTCGCACCAGCAGTGCTCACTTGATGTATCTGCGTTATCCACACTGGTTTTTGGGCTTTGTGACAAGCATGCACTGACTGATCTCACATAACTCTCTGGCGTGCTCTAACTGCTCGTGGATTTTAGCAAAGTTAGATTTTTGGAGCATAAACATTCAGATATTTTTCTGTTTAATCTGGAAGCACCCTTCTGGTAAGTTTCTTGTTTTATAACTTTTTCTGGCTTCTGTTTATTAATTTAGTTTATTTTAAAAAACTCTATTTGTTCTTATTTATATATTGAACTAATTTCATCATTTGTTAACTACTTATTTAGTTAACTTTATTGTATTTAAATCATGTAGACTGTGTATAAGTAATAATTATTTAGAAGAACTCTTTAATTAATACCTTAAAGTAAAACAATCGTGCTAATTGTTATCATGCTGCTGATTCTGTCTATTATCATTTTATCTTAAGCGTTAATTCGAGTATATATACATAGAGAAAGTATCAGCTGCACTTCATTGAGAATGTAATGGCCCACTTTATTCAACTTTGATTTACATATTCTCTCACTACTCACGCTGAATGTACTTATCCAATCAGATGTGATGAGCCCAAGAGGACAGTATTTAAAGTATCAATACATATAAATATCTTGACAACCAAGGTTGAAAACCAACATTTTAATTTTTGCATTTGCATTCTTACTGTTAAATGCAAAAACTTAAAAAATAAAATAAACAAAACCATTTTTGCTTGACAAATGTGACACTTTTATGCAACTTAAGTGTTCTATTTTAGTGTTGATGGCTCTTGGTGATACTCGTGAAAATGATTCATTTGACAAGTGGAGCATTTTTAACCAAAATCTTTTCAAATTTCTGCTATCCACAAGAGCTCTTCAGCACTACAACCAGCAGCAACAGCAATCAGAAAAGAGAGAGACAGAGAGAAGAGAGAGAGAGAGAGAGAGAGCAAGCGCTACATAGAGAGTGTTAGAAGAGGTGGTGAGTTTCAGAAATCAAAGAGAGAGAGAGAGAGAGAGAGAGAGAGAGAGAGAGAGAGAAAGCGGGAAATGAGCGGGCATGTGTGCGCTTGAGACCCACTGTAAGTGAACCAGTGCACACCAAAGCTAACATCACTTCTTTTGCCTTTTCCCCCCTCATTGTCCTCCCGACCTGGTCCTTCCTCCACTCGCCTCCAGGATCCGATGATCACAGGGCAGCTGAGCAAACCGCTGCTCCCTCTGCGTGCCGATATGGACGCCTGCGAGCTGCGGGATGATGACAAAGCGGCCAGCCCGGACAGCGAGCTCAACGAGGAGCCCTTGCTGCTGTCAGCTGACACAGACTCGGAGGAGAAGATGTATGGTAAGTCCAGCCTTCATCCTCCTCGTTATTGTGCGTGACACCTGGGGTCATGCGCGGGGGAACTTAACACCGGCGAGAGTGTGTTTGTTTGTTTGTGTTTGCGAGATGCTGTGGTAGAAAATACCAGAGCAGAGCAGGTAAAAGTTGTGGTTCAGTTGTAGGTGGATCTGGGGTCATGAGATTGAGATTGACAATATATGTGTTTCTCTTACTAGATTTACATGCCGAGTGAGCTCAAATTATGTCTTTGTGAATGCAATATATTCATATAAATTCCTTAGATTTAAGTTGGCTTTTATAGACTGTAAAAGTTCTTCTCTAAGTTTACCCTGTGTATTTCAAAATGCATTTTTGCTGCTAATCTATCAAATTTCCACGGTGGAAAGCTTGTGGAGAAAGTGTCCTTTTTCTGTGACGTTTGGTGGGGTGCAGCCATGCGGTATGTGGGGACCAGTTTTTTTGTTGGTGTTCATAAAGCAGAAAAATGTGACAGAATCTGGGGCAAATAGGCTACAGGAGACATATAATGTACACGCACACACACACTCGCACACACACTCATCTGTCATACAGGGTGACATTTCTTCACATTTGAGATCTCCTCGGCTTAGGCTGAAGATAAAATGAGAGAAAGTGAAGAGGCCTGAGGGAGAGAAATGTGATTGTTGTGGCTCCACGGCCTCATGAGGAGTTCAGATCTTAGCAGACTGAATTGTATATTCTTGATGAGGAGCAGCATATACCCTGAATCTATTTAAAAGACGCTTGATGTTTTTGTAATAATAATAAAACAACAGTCAATATTATTATTGTCATTATTTATTTATATTATTCTTTATTTATTATTCTAATTTCTTATTAATATGATTTTTTAACTTTCTAAAACAACAGCACTTTTAAGTTATATGTATGTATGTGTGTGTGTGCGTGCGTGCGTGCGTGTGCATGTGTGTGTGTGTGTGTGTGTAGACAATTTTATATTAATGTTGATTATTATAATTATGAAAAGTTCTGTTTCAGTGTAGCACTATCAGAGATTTCAAGTTTAATATTGTTAATATTCTAGAATGCTAGATGAAGATGAATTAATTAAAAAACATTTTAAAATGATTTTGATCATTAAACAGGCTCTTTAATTCTGCTTTATCTTTGTGAGTACAGAGCATACTTTATCGACTTTTGGCAAATTTGATGAGCACTGACACAAAATATATTTAAAAATCTTAAAATGTTGCATTTAATTAACATCTTAAAATAGTGTGTTCTTCTGCGTTGTGTTAAAATTTGATGTTCCTTGCTTTCAGAATGATTGCTCTGACCTTGTTCAATGGGAAAAAAGCCTAGAAATCCTTAAACTGCTCAGCAGTGATATATATTAGTGTGTGAAAAGACAAGTTTCAAACCATTTGGATTCAGTGTGCATTCACGGACTGTTTGCTGTAGTTGTCAAATTGGCAACATTAATGATATACTTTAAGACTTGTGTAACTTTGCCGCTGGCTTCTTTCAGACAGAATTTCATTTATCAATTTGAATAGAAGTCAGAATCACATAAGCCATGTTTCAGAATCAACCTGTAATTTTCTCAGCTCAAATTCCTGCTATTGAGTTTATAGATTCCGAACATCACTTTTACATTTATTTTTCACCTGTGATTTATGTTCTATAGCGTCACACAGCACATAGGATTTTTATAACTTTTGTTTTTCTTGCATGTCATTTTCTGCTTTATAATCTTCTACTTACAAAAAAAATCTTATTTGCTGTTGTACTTATATATTACTTTTTATGTGCATAATACTGAATTCAGAACAGTTTATTCTTATTGAGGAATTCACTTTTATGACAGAACAAAGAAGCACAAGTGTGAACGTGCACACAACACACCACCTCTGACAAATTGTAATATGCTTTTTATTAGAAAATTACATTAATAAAAGAGTCAACATGCTTTCAGAGATGCAGTTACAATATCTCAAATATATTTAAAATAGCACATGCATAAAAATGAGTGAAGAATAACCTCTTTATTGAACCTCCTCAGAACACTTAAATGCTTTAGAAGTGTTTACACTCAGCCTCGAACGTGTCTGCTGTTATTTGCATTCATTCCTGTAATTACCAGCAATTTATCTCATAAATATTTCTAAGGCTTATTATTTCAGTTGATACGGTGTAAAGTCAAGCTGGATTCTGTGCTTCAGATTTGATATTCAGTTGCTGTGACTGCATCTTTCTCTTGTCTGTGTTCATAGTTAGACTGACTGATGCCCGTAGGGAGCTTTTCTATTGCTCTCTATGTTAGAACTAACAGCATTACATTAATGATAATAGATTGTGATCCCCTGCCACTTACCTGATCATAATAAACATTTAATGCTGTCAGGACTTTTATATCTACAATAAAACCCACACAATTCATTTTTAGAAACGTATGACATATACATGCTTTAATTCACTTCCTTTTAGAAAATCTCCTCTGTGTATGTTAATACAGAAGTATCTAATTTTCCTTTTCATTACATTATTTGTATAAAAAAATATTAAGAGGTTTAAATGATTAATACATTTTTCCAGGTCATAATGATGAATTATGAAGCCTTATTGCTGAATTCACATTGTTTTATAATAACCTTGCTTTTGATGAACTGACTCAGGTCCTCCTTACAGTCCGGTTTGAGCTATCACCTGAAGCTATGTTACATTAGACATTAAAAGAACAGAATAAAGAGTATTGCTTGGTGTTTTGAGATGAATTATACATCAAACATCAGCTACCCCCTTATGTGCAGCAAACGCACATAACAAGAGTGTATGTGTGTGTATGCGAGGGGCGCATAGTTTAGAACGCGGTAGACTGAATATTTGGAGAGAACGGATTTGGGAACGGGACAGCGGGCGGGCGCTGTGTAGGCTGTCACCACGGTGATGGTGTGTCACCACGGCGGGTCTTTTTGCTGATTTGATTTTGGGAGTTGGGTTGGGGTGGGGTGGGGGGTTGTGTTGGCAAAGGGGCGTTTGTGTCTGATCCCCGTCTAAACCTCTCTGTCAGGCCCTGATCAGTCTTGTGGTTCCCGCTGTCAGTCTGATAAATTTTTTAGAATATCCTAAGGCAAGAAAAGCCCAGTTACTGTTTCATAATGCCAGTGTTACAATTTTCTTTAATAAGCATCAAACCTGCTTTTGTTTGCTTGTTGCTTTTTCTCTTTACGCTCAGCTTTACAGCTCATTGTCTATCTGTCAATCTATTTTTTTTGTAAAATCTCAAATTTTTTGCACGCTTTCACAAACACATATACGCGCACACACACAGTTTTGATGTAGGCACATTCTTTTTCAGACCTTTTTTTTGTTGTTGAATCAATACATTTCTCCTTTTTTAGCATGTGTTCAGGTTTAACATTATTAAAAAAAGATTGGCCTCTCTTTTTAAGGCCACCAAATGGAACATCCCAGCTCTTTTCTTGCCCTACGAGAGATACACAAGGTACGGCCCGTCGGCAGTGCCAAGGGGCTGCTCGGGGCAATTGGGCACGGCTGAATCTGTCCTTGAGAGAATTTTGCCTATCAGAGAAATGTCTGAAAGTATTCTGTATTGGTTACAGAAGAATTGATATTGAAAGATGTGAAATTACAGTAAAAAAATATGTAAAATAATAGGAAAAGAAGTGCAGGTTATGATATTTAGTTTTATTGTTTTATTTATTTAACTTTTTGATTTGTTAAATATTGCCATATATTACATATATACATAAATACAAATTGGTTTGGTTTCTTCTTTAAACAAAAAAAGGTAAAATTATGCATGGTATAATAATGTGTTACCAAAAAAAATATTGTTTACTAAAGCTATATATTTCATTTGCAATTAAACCGATGAAATTTCAAATTACAGTAACATTTTACAGTACAATTTATATCACCAGGGCTCCAGACTAACATTTTAGAGCAGTGGCATCAACATTTGGGAGCACTGAACATGTTATATTACAAGTTTTGTCTCTAAGAAATGCACATTAGAACAGGAGCTTGACTTGGGATGCAGATGTACATTTGACAGTACGTTGTGAAAACTAACAGCCTCATCTTACAGCAACTATATGGATTCTAATATGGTGTTTACATTGAAAAACTGTTGCCTAAATTACAAATCCACATTAACTGATAGAATAATTAACAAAATAATGTAATTATATTACATCACTCCTTTAACATATTTAGTATATTACTAATATAATTATACGCAATATGAATAGCCTATCCTACTTTTCTGCCACCGTACCATTGTTACCGTCAGTGTTACTACAGTAAAACTATGGTAGATGTGGGTGATTTGTGGATTGAAACGTCTTCTAACGGGATCGTTGTTGCACTGTTTCTGCTGCTTTCTGCATCTGTGTTGATGAGAATAACAGCTCCGATTTAGTTTAAATTAAAGAGACGTGATTTTTACTGGAAAACTCTGCGCTGAACTTGAGTGCTTCTTACTGGATTTCACAGCGTTGTTTAATGCGTGATCGCGACTGGTCACTGTAATAAACGCTCTAAACTCGCGCTTGAGGGGAGCGGTTCAAAGGTCAGTGGTGCACACTGCACAGTTCAAACGAGTACCGATATTTAGTTCCACTTTTGACACGTTTGGCGTTTAACATATCTATCATGCACAACAAAGTGATAACAACTATCAGTTAGACAAAATGTATTTTATCCAGTGTGTTTAAGTTTGTTAAACCCGTGCTGCAAATACCTCTTAAGCTCACAGAATAATGCAAGTGGGCATTTTTAATTGTTTATTTATTTTCATAATCACGGTTTTGAACGATTATATAATCGTGGCATCCATAATCGTAATTGCAATTAGAAATGTTATTAATTGTGCAGCACTAATATATATATATATATGTATGTATGTATGTAAGTATCTATTTTTGTATGTATGTATGTATGTATGTATGTATGTATGTATATATATATGTATATATATATATGCTTAATTTGTTAAATATGTAAAATAGGTTTGTGTCTGTGTGTGTGTGTGTGTGTGTGTGTGTGTGTGTATATATATATATATATATATATATGCTCAATTTGTTAGATATGTAACTCTTTTTAGAATTTTCTTTAGAATGAAAGCAAACACACAACTGAAATCTTTATGGTTTAAACGATTTAAACGAAATGCATTAAAATAATCAGTTATTAGAATCAATTATTTGTGAAAAATGCAACTTTTTTTACATCAAATGCCATTATTTTAATAATATATATTATGAAAACAAAGAAACCACATTTTAAATAATTAAAACAATACAAAATAAATCAGATTTTAAAGAATTAATCTGAACAATATTGTATAAATTAAAATACAATAAACTTGATACATTTACTTGGACCATTAAACTTGGTGGATTTATATTATCTGTGTCTATATTCTAAATGCTTATAATCTGAATTTAAAGCTTCATATTGAACATTCAAGAGGCAGTATTTTTCCCATCAGCTGCGTAAAAGGATTTATACTGAAGTGATTTCTTTTCTACGGCTAGACATTGTTTGATTAAATCATCTTCTGCTGTTTTCAAAGGAGGTTCTGTATGTTTAAAGGTCACAGAAGTGCAAAACATATGTCTAGCGACTCAATTGATGCTCGACAAATTGATACGCGGCATTGAGTGAGCTTTTGCATCCCCTGTTTGAAAAGATCTGACCAAGAGGATGAGGAAATTAAAAGACTTCTTTTCATCTCTTTCCTAGGTTGATTTTTAACACCGATTGAGTTTAGGCGATGATAACAAGAACGTCGATGTTTTTCAATGGAAAATTCAGCATAAAAGGCCACATCACTTGTGCATGTATGGACAAATGTGCGGTCTAATTTCCGCTCAAACGTATACGTGTAACAGCCAACAAAAGACCGGCCTTGACATTTGCTTTCAAAAGTTGAAGGGGGGGGCGGGATTCTACAGGAGTATGAAGGGCCACAGAGAGAGAAGATGGGGAATATGATGGGCCTCGCTTTGTGCGACATGGATAGAACATTCTGTGGATTTTGTCAATCCTTAGGGAAAGATGTTAACTCTTTGTCGAAGCTCCCAAAGAAAGCATGATGCGAGTTTGTTTGCGAGGACAGTGAGAGAGTGTGATGAGTGAGTTTTTTTGTAATGTGGTGCACTAGATTTGAACTGAATGCCACTGAATTTCCTCGAAAGTGAGCTTTGTTTTAAACCTTTAAAGGGTGCTGCTGATAAAAGAAAATTGTTTTAGAAATCCAAATCTCATATTTTGTTTTACATTGAAACATTTTCTACTCACCCCAACAATGTTAAAAAAATTAAAATGCGTTTTAAATGGTTAGAAAATGTTTAAGACCCAGCTGCTTTTATTCAAAAAGTGCTTAAAAATCCTTGACCGATTCATCAGGCCTGCTCGGGTGGTGTTAGTGATAAAAGAGACTGATTAGCTCTCAACCGCGTGTTCATACTGTCTGCTTTAAACCGTTTTTGTGTCATTCAGAACAAGATTATGACTAAATTTAAGGCTGTCGACTTCAGAATAACATTTTTCTCCTTCATCTTCCTCTCACTTTCAACTCCCGATGTTGTTCGACCACCCCCGCCTTTCAAAAAGCTCATTTCTCCAGGTTTCACTCCAGCTATCATACGCAAACATCCCCAACAACCCGTGCCTATTTATTGTCAGGTACATTAGCTGCAAAAGCAGTGGTTAGGAGGCCAAACTCCTGTTTTTCGCTCTTACTCGCAAAATTGGAGATGGCTTGTGTGTGTGTGTGTGTGTGTGTGTGTGTGTGTATACAGAGGCTGTCTACTCTTTTCTAAGAGACCCGCCTCCTCTCCAGCATCCCAAGACAAGATAATAAGGCACTCGGAGGCACAATCCGGCATTATATTCAGCCACCAAAGCCTCGTCTCTTGTCAGTTTGCATTTTATTCGGGCCCAGGATGTGACGCTTCTATCATCAGCCTGTCAGGAGGAGAGGACCAGAGAGAGACAGGGCCACTCATTTCATACACTTAACGTCCACGCCAAATGGCCAGCACTTATACCGATTCCGCCGAAATGGAGGACACGTTCCAGCCCAGGGGTCACCTTCAGCCGAGAGAACGGGAGGAAAAAAAAGGCACGAAAAGATAAAAGAAATGTGTATTGATTTGTGTAATTGAGGGGGAGTTTGAGAGGAAAATGTATCTGTTGTAGACAAGAGAAGAGATAGAAGGTTTATGACTTAATGTGCTGTTCTTTAAGAGGAGAATGTACCGTTCAAGTGGAACGCGCAACTTTTTGAGTTTGGGAATTGTTTTTTTGAGCTGTGAAGATGGTTTTGACAACCAACTGTCATTCAAAGTAATGCAGAGCATCTAAAAGTCAACCCTGAGCCATAAATTAGTGTATTTAAGTCGCCTTTATTTCTATTGAGCTTTATAAAAAAACGATTTTTCAAAGCGGCTTCACAGAAATAAACAGGAAATTCAAAGATACAAAACCAAATTAATCAGCTCTAGTTAGCTCAGTGTTAATTCAGTTCAGTTCAATAACTGTGTAAAGCTATTCAATTATGAAACTAGCTCAATTCAGCGGTACGCAGCTGTATAGAAGGCAATAGCGTCGTTATTCAGCTCAGGTCAGTTCAGCGTTGATTCAATTCAGGTCAATAATAGTGTAAAAGTTGCATAATTCATCAATTATGAAACAAATTTGATTTAGCTATAAACCAGCTTTCCAGAAGACAATCGTGTTGTAATGGCTAGCCACAAGCAAAACACATTAGTTGCTTGTTCTGGTCCTTTTTCAGCCTCGTTTGTGCACATATATGCGCATACACATACACATTAGCTTCTTTTGCTCCCTCTAAGGCCCCCAAATACAAAATCACACACACTTTATGTTTGTGTAATCAGCTTAGCTGCAAATAGGGAGGAGGGGGTTCGGTGCTAATGCAAAAGGGCCTAGATGTGCCTCACTCAGGTTAAGTAATAAAGTGACACAGACACAGTCTTTTAAATGAGGCTGGCCCTCTTTAAATAGAGCGCACTAGCCCCGAGTGCCTCTCCTCAGGAGTTAGATCTCATTATAGGGCAGGCTCAGGCCTTTAGTTGGCTGCTTTGAGCTGGGATCTGCCCCCATCTCCCTAATGCATGCCTACCAAGCATGTGTAATCCACTCGCTAATGCGCCTGTACCGCCAGCGGCTACAGATAAGATGCTATTCAAGCAGGGAAAGGAGGGTTGCAGGGGTTGGGCAGGAGCGGTCCTGGGTCCGCTTTTGTTTTAGAAACATGCTGCTGGTAGGGTCAGCGAGGACAGGGGAAATTAATTGGCACTTCCATCTCAAGTTTGTAATGGATGGAGGAAGGCATTTTCAGTTCAATAGGACAGAAGGCTGTTATTGAAGATATTTTGGGTTGTTCCACAAGTGTTCTCTGATTGAAGTGAATGGTTCTCATGTTGTTACGAGTTAATCTCCAAACTGCCTCGCAGCATCTTAAAGAGACAGTTTCTGAGCCTAACCCTAACCCTCTGAGCCTAACCCTATAATGCAAAACTTTTCATCATAAAGCTGAAATGATCCCCTTCGATCATGTTTTGTAAAAATGTACATGCTATTTAGAAACGATTTACGTCAGAGATTGGATGCTGGTCTCCAGTGTAAGATGATGGTACCAGTAGAATAACCAGCAATCCTGCTTTGGTCAACCAATCAAATCAACGTATAATTTACATTAAAAACTGTAAACTGATACACCCAGAATTCCCTGTGTGACACTCCAAAAGTATTTTGTTTTAAATATCATGTTTCTGTTATCAGTTATGCACATTTGGGTTTTATGTTACATCTTCTTTTGATTAATGAAGGTTTATTGCATTATTTAAGTGTCGTGTGTGTTACCATGTTGGTGTTTTGCGTGAATGACTTCTGTATATTAGTATATACTTCAGCTTGTGGAAAAGCTAATTATGATGAATTTAAATTTTTCAGTATTTGTTTTTTCTACAAAATTGCTCTGGCAATCACAGCTGCCAAAATTATTTAGTAAATGTTTTTTTATTTGTTTTTTATTTATTTTATTTTATTTTTTATTTTATTTATTCATTTATTTATTTAATAGTGTAATAATGTTTTTCAGGATTCTTTGATGAAAATTTAGTTAAAAAGAACAGCATTTACTTGAAATATATATTTAAAAAAAACTGTCAATTTTGATCAATTTGATTCATGGTCTAATAAAAGTGTGAATTTATAAAAAATAAAAAAACACCTTACAGACCCTAAACTTAGTGTAAATTCATATTTCATCAAAATAGTGTTTGTGCTCTAACGTTTTTCCATTGCTTCTTGACTAAAACAATCGGAGAAAAAATTATTCATAGAAAAGACCATTTCTCTCATTATTCTGAGTGTAAAATATATAGTATTTACAAACAGTAGAACAAGACCTGTTCTCCACTGAGCAATGGATGAATGTTCGCTCACAAACATTCGCAAAACAAATTCTCCACCGTCACTCTGCATGTTGCTTCCATTGCATGGGATAATTGAAGCCGTCATCTAATCATACGGGTAGAGAGGGTGGTCATTGCTGGATGAAAAATGACAATCTTGTGTTTGTCTGGTGAGATGCAAGGCGCAGTGCGTAGCCGGTAACTAGAGTCTGGATGTCCTTCACAGACCCTTTATTATTTATGATGGAGTCTCTTTGAGCACTGACCAGTACTAATGCATAACCCCCTGTCCTTCTGCCTTATACCATCCCTTTGAAACCAAAGATTGACGAAATATTGAGGAGATGAGAGCCAGGACAGACTGTGTGTATATGAGGGGGTAGAGGATTGCGAGCGTTTGCGTCCGGCAAACCACAGAAGTTATAATGACTATATAAAATCACAGAAGTGATTTTTTTTTTCAAGGCATCCTTCCTGTTATATTTAAAGATGTGGAACAGAAACTCAGGGTGTCGCTCTTCTAACAAAATGAAGTTCTAGAGCTTCAAAGCTCCAGACTTTCCCCGCAACCTTCAGTTTGTGCGAAGACAGGTTGGAGGATGACCTTGCGTATTCGGGAGTTGGAGAGATTCGCCACGTCGCGCTCTGATTGCTTGTGTTTATGATGATGTCTATTGATGCTGCCGAGTGACCTGGGAGAGAATGAGATGACTGCTTTGGATGAGATGAGGAATGAGATGAGAGACTCTGAAATAAACGTGAGGGAAGGAAGTGTGAGACTGTAAAAGGCAATTGAGATTTACGATATTGTTTTTTTTTTTCATAATCTTATTGAAAATGAACTTTTATTTAGATGTTCCATTCAGATAAAGAAATTCACCGCCTCACTCTCTTGTGTATTTTACAGGATTAGTTCAACCAGAAAGCAAAATTACTCACTTTCATGTCTTTCAAAGCCTGTATGACTTACTTTCCTCTGTAGGACACAAAAGGAGATGTTTAGAAGGGTGTTCATGCTGCTCTTTTCCAGTAAATCGTGAGCAAGATTTTAGTGAATTTAAGAGACGGTTCACCCAAAAATTTAAATTCCATTGTTATTTACTCACCCTTGTGTCATTCTTTCTTTTGTCCGTAGAAGACAAAAATAATATATTTTGAGAAATGCCTGTGTTTTTTGTCCATACAATGAAAGTCAGTGATAACCAAAAAATTTTGCAAGTGTTATTCAAAAAGGTTTTTGCAATGACATGAGATTCCATAAATGACCAATGCTACCTCATGGCCAATTCGTACGTATTTTACGAGGTGGCTAATTAATACTAATTCGCACGACAATTTGTCTAAACCCCAGTGACGTGTAGGTTTAGGGTCATCCGTATAAGTTCATACGAATTAGCCACCTTGTAAAATATGTACAAATTGCCATGAGATCGGGCTGAAATTACCCATTTTTAGGCAAATTATTTATGTAAACGTCAGTGAAACACAACGGGGGTCAGTAAGGTTTTTTTATGTTTTTGATCGAAGAACAGTAAAAACAGTAACATTTTGAAATATTAATTTTTTTTTTTAAAGTAATTTATTCCTGTGATTTCTTCTTATCGATGTTTAAAACGATGCTGTTTAATATTTTGTGGAAAGAGTGATGGATGTTTTTCAGGACTCTATGATGAATAGAAAGTCCAAAAGAATGTCTTTATTTTTAAATCTGTATGAAATGTTGCATATTCTTTTTTGCAAAACTTTTAAGGTAGTGTATACACATACATATTGTAGAAGGCAGATTATTTTAATCTGTTGTATTTGTACATAGACACGTGTGCAGTGAGGGACGTCTGCGTTAGGGGGAGGGATGGAAACACAAGTGTGGCTGTACGGCCTTAGGGTCAGTGGGCGATGTGCTGGCCATGACATGTGGGCATCTGGCTTGTTGCTAACACCATCCACAGAGCTCTTGCTGTCACCCCACAGGCTCCTCTAAAACCCACTTGCATTTCTACACATGTTATAAACACTGACAGAAATGACACGTTTACATGCGCAAGAAAAGACAAACATGGAAAACTAATATTTGCACTGACCTAAGTAGTATGGGATGCAGACAATTTGAGGTTGCATACTAAATTACGCATTTTTAAAAGAAACAGTGTGGAAAAATAGATTCGGACTGTAATGAGAAGTAGAATATTTTTACCACATTTTTATTTTAGAAAACCAAACAAGAAAAAAATATAACATTTTATTATACAGTAGTTGCCGTTTTTTGCTTTTGCTTTGCTAGTCCGCAAGCTGTGACTTTTGCACTATAGAGAAAGGCGAACATACTGTAAGAATACAGACCACACTCGAGATTACAAGATGAATAAGCTTTTACTTCCAAGTAAAAAGACTTTTACAGCGTGAAGGATTTTACTGTGGCAACTTAGTTAAACATAATGAAAAATATGTCCCTCATTTCCTTGGCCTGATTTTGAGCAAATAGCTGTTAATATCCTCATTCACAAAAAGTCAGAGAGCGCATGTTAAATCACCACATGCCGAACAGAACAGGTAAAGAAAAGGTAACTGGGGTGCACTCAGAGAGATGCCTCACAAAAAACGGTGAAATAAAGAGAGACCTTTCGCCGAAGACAGTCAATGTTGGAGGTCAGGAGGCGGAATCCTATTTGCCACAAATATGCTTAAGGTAATTTAGGAAGAGCTCGGCGTCAGTGAAAAGCATGGCGACCCTGGCATTTTTCTGTCTTCGCTCTAAAAGGGTTTGATTTTCTTCAGGCAGGGTTGGCCTCAGATCCTGGCTTCACAGATGGGCCTAAAAGGATGAGGAGTCATGTGGATGTATCTTTGTCTCTTTCAACCCTGCGGTAATCGAGTTGACATTGCCTGAGGCTGAGAGAGAGGAAAGGCTTCTTCAACAGATGTGGCCGTTTGTGTGTTAATGTTCAGATCACGCAAAATCAACACCCTGTCCTTCTTTTTTTCAGGCCTTTTTTATCCGTCCTTTCTCACAGATGGGTTCTGTGAGTTTCTATCACTATTTTAATAACATAAATGCCCTTTTCTCTGCCCCCTGCTTTAATTCTGTTTTCTTCTTTTCTCTACTTTTTGTCTTCACCTTGGTTTCTCCCCCTTCTTGCGTTGTTGGCTACATTGATCCATCCCAATGTTTGTATATTTTATTTTATATAAAAAAGCAGTTCTGAACTAACATATCTGCTGCTGGGAATCCAAAGCTTGCTTTTATTGAGTTTTGGTATAAGAGCACCTTCCTGTTTCATTAAGAGTTTAGCATCTTTAAAGTCTTTGTTCAGATGGGAGGTTTAAAATAAGAAGCTGTGTACTTTAACATGTCATACAGATTTATGAGGAGGCTTTACACGAGCCCAATTATTAGTACTAGTTATTGACACCGGATCAATTTATATCTTATAGAAACACATTAGGATTTCCCTGCAAATAGAAAATAACGACAATGCTTTTATATTAATCTCATTATATCTTCGAATGTCATCTGTCAATTGCACCATCACATTTAATGTGTCTAAATACCTAATTGCATTATTTTTGTAGTAAATACATGTAATATTAGTCTATAATGTATCCCAAATGCAATGCACTTGAGTTGATCATCCATGTTTTGTTTGTTTTTTTTGTAAAGGGATGCTTGGAAATTACAGTTATGGCCAATACCGATAGCTAATAATTATTGTCATGAAGTGGCCGATAACCAATAAATGGCTGATAATGAACTTTTATATTATTTTGTCTAAAGAAATGAAAAATAAAGCACTGAAATAAATTATTTCAAAAAGCTACAAGACAAGTGAATTTAGGCTCCGAAGCGTTAGAATGTACACAGTATGAGAAATTGATATTCATTGTGAGATTATATTTAACTGTTACATTTATTTTGTATAAATTATACAATTAAAATAATTGTTTTTTTAAAGATTAACTTTAAGTGAAAATTATGGTACATGTAATGTTAATGTAAAAATAGAGAATCTGAGCATACGCAATTAAATATGATACATTGGCTGATACAACTACATAAGATCGGTCTTTATGACTGATTTTGTGCATCCCTGATTTTTATATATATCCTGTACATGATTCCACTCACTCAAGTTCAAGCCATGCAGGCTACTGTTTAAAATATATCATTGCATAATACTTATTTACATGATTTCAATTTATTTATTTGCAATATGCAGTAAGCATTAGACTAGTATTCCATTCCAAACATTGCCTATGTCTGCTTCCCTGGTTTCAACTGGCACATTAACAAAATCAATAACCCAACAATTTGAACACAATTGGTTGATTATTGACAGGATTTAGGATTGTGTTAAATGTGACCTGTCAGTCATGCGGCCAGGGCTTTAAACTTTAAACTCCCTGTAGCACCAATGCAATCTACTGTCATCCATGTGCTTTAACTTTGATTGATCCTGTTGTCAACAATACATCAGCTGTACTTAAAAATGAAAAGTGTGTTATGTGCCCTAAGCAAAATTATGATTCAAATCATACGCTCTGTGCCAATACAGTTAAATGCGTCTCAAAGAGGTCACTGCGTCAGGCTTAATGATTTATATTTACAGTGGCTTCAAGTCATTTTTTAGATCAGAATGGGAAATATCAATACACCACTGAACATGTCTTTCAGTTGGATTGGTTGGATCAATGGATGATGCAGATAATATCATGTACTCTATTTTGTTATAACGCAACACATTTATGGCCCGTTTCAGTTCATCATGGCTTTTAGATGGCACAAAGGCAAATGGCACACTTACCGTGTTCTTTGTAATTCAAATTGGATGAACTGCATGATAGTGAATGAGATGATAAATAGATCACAAAACGGACACACACGTGCAGGGTTGTTTAAGATCAGGTTTGGGGGTCTGTCAATTCTGAATAGCCTGAAAGAGCATCTCTCACCATCACTGAAGCTATGGCATAATGTATTTCCTTTTGAAGCCGCTCTTTTATGGAAGGAAAAATTTATTATAAATGTCTGCGGGGGCGATAGCCAACCTCTAACTGAGCCCTTGACAATGACTGTTTAATTCAGCCGTGTCGAGTTAGTGTTGCCATCTGCGAGCAATTCAGCACTAAACGAAATGAAAACAAAAATATTGGTCTGGGTAATTTTGCAGATGCTGTCCTTGGTGGAAGGGGGGCAATTGGCATCGAAATGCAACATACATGAGATCAATTAATGCCAATTCCGGGCCTGGCAGACCCATCGCGCTGAATACATATTTACCACTCAAGTGATCAATGGAACTGAAGGTGTTTAATTGATTCATTTGTTTGTATGCTATGTTTATAATAGCTTTCATATTTATGCTACTGTTTAAACGTTTGGGGTCAGTGAGAATTGTTGACAATAAAGACATTTATAATGTTAATGAAAAAATATAAACATTTTAAATAAATGCTATTCTTTTAAACTTTCTATTCATCAAAGAATCCTGAAAAAGTAACACAGTTTCCACAAAAAATGTTAAGCAGCTCAACTGTTTTCCACATAGAAAATAATAAAAAATACAAAGAAGATAAAACACTCAAGACTATCAAAGTTATTGAACTATCAAAGTTAAAAGTTTCAACATAAACGTATGTTTTCAACATTGATAACAATAAGTAATGTTTCTTGAGAAGTAAAGCATATTAGCATGATTTCTGAAGGATCATATGACACTGAAGACTGAAGTAATGACTGCAAAAAAGGCAGCTTTGCCAGCTTTTGCTATTTAGATGTATTACAATAGAATACAATTATTTTAAATTGTAATAATATTCAGCAATATTACTGCTTTTAACTGTATTTGTGATCAATATTATTATTATTTGCTATTATTATTTGAGTATTTGCTTAGACTTGGTGTTTGTCATCAGCAGTGTTGGGGAAAGTCACTTTTAAAAGTATGCATTACAATATTGCGTTACTCCCTAAAAAAGTAACTAATTATGTTAATTATGGAAAATAATGCGTTATGTTACTTGTGCATTACTTTTTCAATCTAGACAGGGCTTGTTTTCATGTTTTTAATATAAAAAAGTTATATTTTTTGGCAAAAGTAAAAGCCCTTTCACACCAAATGTGAAATGAATTCGCCTAAGGCTGAAAAGAAAGTAAATTCACGTCTGTACAATAGAATACAGAAGCACAAACAGAACTAAGAACTAAAAGTTAAAAAACTAAAGATACTGGCACACTGAGTCGGAAATTTCAAAATGCGTTTTTTTCGTATTTGTAATCCTTTCCTATCA
Organism: Oxygymnocypris stewartii; assembly: GCA_003573665.1. Taxonomy (NCBI): domain Eukaryota; kingdom Metazoa; phylum Chordata; class Actinopteri; order Cypriniformes; family Cyprinidae; genus Oxygymnocypris; species Oxygymnocypris stewartii. The sequence continues at coordinate 156,473 of QVTF01018623.1, read as the reverse complement.
AAATGCTTGCTATGGATGCGAAAACGCAGAAAATCGAACCTGATCCTATTTGTTTATGTCGGACGAAAGTTTTGGAGGCAGTGTAAACGTGATTGATACATTAGCTAGAATTTATTTTTGAACATGCAAAACTCAGTGTGCAATGGTCTTAAGAGTTACGACTCTCCTGATCACCCTTCCTTTATAAAACATGCCAGCCTTTGAAACAATATCAAGCTGCACATGACATCTCATAAGACCTTTCAGAGTTCTTTGTTTCACCCCTGTGTTGAGGAAATTTTTACTAGAAAAAAAAAGCAGTTGAACTCTGACCTCTTGGTGTCTTAGCCACTTTATCAGAGCCGGCACATCCAGACTCAGTAGGTGAGGTTCTTCCCTGCTCCCTGTTTAACCTGCTAGATAGAGCCACACTGAGGAGATTACAAATGAGACACTGTCTGACCAGTGCAGAGAAACACGGCCCGTTAGCGCCTGCCGCCTGCTGTGTGGGGGGGACGGACCAATGTTTCAAAATATGCTCAATTATCAATACCGTTATAAATTAGTGAGCAAGTCTGAGTATCCAAAATGGACCTCGGCAGTTTGATAAGTGGTTTCTTTGGGAAGCCAGTGTGCTGCAAGCCAGTCAACCTTGAGAAGCGTGCGTACGCATTCTTTTGGACTCGTTGTCTGTGAGTTTATCGAAACACCCTCAGGCTTTTAAACCCAAGCAATAACTAGTACTAGCAGTTTGGCTGCTAGTACCTGGCATTTAGTTTGGTTGAGGAAAGCAATGCATCCCAGGAAAAATTCTCCTTGGGTTGAATGTGCATTTAGACGTGCTTTAGACACACGGTATCTTCAGCGTTCGAAGGGTAATCCACTTAAAGCGCTGGCTGTTTTAATAAACAGGTCATAAGAACAATGGGATTGGGTAATGGGAGTGAATCGCTGTTGATAATCCCCAGACACCCCGTCACTCCTCATTCGGCTTTTTAATTTTGTTGCATGGAGAGAAAAAAACACTGTGAACCCCCCTTGAGATGAGGGGCCTGTACATTTATTCATTATTGATCCTCCTTTTTCACCACCCGTTTAACTAAAATGTGTTAACTTTACTGTTATTTGCAAAGGGATCAAGCGTTCCCCACTCATCCAATGAAAGACGCCGGTTCGATAGGCCACGCTTTGCTGCTTTACTTATAGACGTGATATTTTATTTACAACTCGCCAAGTTACACCAGAAGCATCAATGCATAACGGAAGCATTATTTATATATGATATTGTCATGTGCTCTGTCAATGTGATGCTCCTCATCAATTATACAGCGCAGCGACTCCTTTGATTAGACGTGGGATCTGCTTTGTTTTTCATTTTTGATATTGAGCCTCGTGAACATATGATAATGGAGTCTGACACGGGAGATTTTCCTCTGATGTTTGTCATTTGCCAAAGTTTGAGATGAACGCATCGTCGCAGCATTATTAGTGCTGTCGCTCATCTGGAACATCAAGAGAGGACAAAGGCACCCTGTGATAATATGCGATGATCCCACAATTACAAAAACACTGGTGATAATACAAAACTTTGCTTGTGTCACGTTTTTGCCTTATTAATCTCTGATTTGTTGCTTATTATGCAGATCAAACAATGCAATACCTTCAAATTCGTGTATTGATTTATGTATAAATCTGATACTAAAATGCACAGGGCTTAGGGGTAAGATTGATTGATTGATTTAATAAAATAAGCATTTAATTTATAGTATTATTATTATTATCATTAATTAATAATAATAATAACAAATGTTTATTGAGCACCAATTCGACATATTAGAATGATTTCTGAAGGATCGTGTGACACTGAAGACTGAAATAATGGCTATTGAAGATACAGCTTGGCCAGCACAGGAATAAATTATATTTTAAAATATATTAAAATAGAGTACAGTTATTTTAAATTGTAATTAATATTTCACACATACTTTTCAGACCATGTTTTCCTTAAGACAGTGTACTTATAAATTAGTTTGAAAGCATAGCATGAAATCAAATATGAACCATAAAGACATTATTAAACATGTACATGTATTTATTTTAAATAAAATGTATTTAATGAATTTAAAGCTGCAGTACATAACTTTGTTTTGGTTAAAAATGATCCGAAATCAATATTTGAGAAAGTACATAACCAGGCAATGTTAAAAACTATCACCTTACTTATACAAAAAAAAGTATGAGGTGACATACGACCAAGTATGGTGACCCATACTCAGAATTTGTGCTCTGCATTTAACCATCCAAAGTGCACACACACAGCAGTGAACACACACACACACACACACACACACACACACGGAGCAGTGGGCAGCCATTTATACTACGACACCCGGAGAGCCGTTGGGGGTTCGGTGCCTTGCACAGGGGCATCTCAGTCATGGTATTGAGGGTGGAGAGAGCACTGTACCTTCATTCCCCCCACCCACAATCCCTGCCGGACCGAGACTCGAACTCACAACCTTTCGATTATGAGTCCGACTCTCTAACATTAGGCCACAAAATGTTTCTAATGTTTTAAATTTGCTTCTAATTCCAACGTGGGATTACACACGTTTTTGTATAGAACCAGTTTGAAGGAAGATTAATTTGCTTTTTGAATTAAAATAATTTTTTAATATGAAATTTGAAATGCATGACAATTATAAATCAGACTGTACATAAATTTAAATCTACACTCTAATACACACTATACGCATAGTCATGCAATGCTGACGTTGTTAACCTTGATAATTTGAGAACAAAGTATAACAATGATAATACTTTGCACAGTTAGATGTGATATGAGCTAACCGATCTTTAGATTTAATCACCGTTGGTAGCGCAATTTATTGTAATGCGTTTTCCCTTCAGTTGGGCAGAACAAACGTGGCAGACTTGTTACTTATTTTATCAGATAGCAATATAGGGTGAAAATTCTGATTTGGGTCATATATTCCAAGACATAGGCAGTAAATATCCACACCGGGGAAGTGACTGAAAAGTACACATTCACCTCAAAACATTAGATTCATCCGCGCTGGAGCCGTGCCGGAAAACGGGATCACAACCCCTGCGCATGGAAGATAATTCCAAAAGAAACTGCAATTCCAGGTTTTCAAACATAGAGGGCGACAAAGAGGTAAAAGTTACGGACTTCAGCTTTAATTAAATAAATTTTATTTAAAAAATGTATTTAATAATTTTATTTAAAAATATTTAACATTTATTCTAAATAATATAGCTAATTTAATATAATACAATTTGTATGTATTTTTTATTTGAATTATTATTTATTTATGCAGCTTAAAATTAAAGTCATAACTCCCAGTTGCACTCATTATCCACTGTTACAGTCTCAGAAACTGTCTAAACTACATTATTTTATTTTTGAGCTATGACACGTTTATTATTGACTTTACTTCTCTGGCTCAATTTTCCTCTCGGGCAAGATTTATGTTTGTGCAGGCATTCGGAGGAAACCAGAACTTACTAATCATAAGCTTGTGGTGTTTAAAAACACATCAGAACGGCTGACTGCTAACCAAACAACAGTGGGTTTAGGCATTCCTCAGGTGAGCGGGCATCAGCAGATGTTCCTCGTAAGTGTGCTGGGGAGCTTGATTACAAACCCCTTTATTAGGTTTGATCAGTGTGTGTGTGGAAGATTAGGACCAGGGAGACAGGTCTTTACCCTCCAGGGATCTCTGGAATAATGAGGATATGTTACCATGGTGATTCTCAGAGAAGCCTCTGTCAGTGTGAAGAACCATTTAAAATCAGTTGCTTTGTTTCTCTTTGGCCATCAATGCCTAGTTTCCTAGTTCCTAGTTTTTTAATGTACAAGAACTGTGTGGAGGTGTGTAAACAATGCGGAACAGACTCAGTATCTGTTAGAAATGTAGTAATGACGTAAGCTATTATGTTTTAATCCATCGAGTGTTTTGTAACGCAGTTGATGATAGAAGGAAAGAAAGGAGGAAAAAGTACTGTATATAAGCGGAAAAAACAGTAGGTTGGATCTGTCCGTGACCATGAACCAAAGGCAGTACACCACCAGTGGTTAAATAGCTATTAATGGAATGAGCTGTTGAGTTAATTATACACAATAATAGTTGTGTATAATTAAAAGAAAATAAAAGAAAACGTGCGTCATTCTCAAAATTAATTAAAACTCAATAAACTCTTATAGGTCTTGACAACTCACAATTAGAGAAATTATTAACTTACAAAAATACTTTTGTTGAGGCTAGTGTTCCATTTCTAACAACAAATGTTTAAAATAAAGAGCTTAACAATTGACTTTTTCTAAATTCACTGGAAATATACAGTGTGTGTGTGTGTGTATATATATATATATATATATATACACTCACCGGCCACTTTATTAGGTACACCTGTTCGTTTGGTAATACAAATTGCTAATCAGCCAATCACATGGCAGCAACTCAATGCATTTAGGCATCTAGATGTGGTTAAGACGACTTGCTGAAGTTCAAACCGAGCATTAAAATGGGGAAGAAAGGGGATTTAAGTGACTTTGAACGTGGAATGGTTGTTGGTGCCAGACGGCTGGTCTGAATATTTCAAAAACTGCTGATCTACTGGGATTTGCACGCACAACCATCTCTAGGGTTTACAGAGAATGGACCGAAAAAGAGAAATTATTCAGTGAGCGGCAGTTGTGTGGACGAAAATGCCTTGTTGATGTCAGAGGTCAGAGGAGAATGGACAGACTGGTTAGAGATGATAGAAAGGCAACAGTAACTCAAATATCCACTCGTTACAACCAATGTATGCAGAATACCATCTCTGAACGCACAACACGTCGACCCCTGAAGCAGATGAGCTCCAGCAGCAGAAGACCAGACTGGGTGCCGCTCCTGTCAGCTAAGAATAGGAAACAGAGGCTACAATTCGCACAGGCTCACCAAAATTGGACAATAGAAGATTGGAAAAATGTTGCCTGGTCTGATGAGTCTCGATTTCTGCTGCGACATTCAGATGATAGGGTCAGAGTTTGGCGTAAAGTACATGAAAGCATGGATCCATCCTGCCTTGTCTCAACGGTTCAGGCTGCTGGTGGTGTAATGGTGTGGGGGATATTTTCTTGGCACACTTTGGGCCTCTTAGTACCAATTGAGCATCGTTAAAACTAGTGATCGACCGATATTGAGTTTTTATAACCGATACCGATAACGATTATTTGCATGTTTATGTACCCGATAGCCGATATTCAGAACCGATATTTATTTACTGTTATAAAGTAAATAAATAACAGAGTGAAGTAAGTCCATTCTTCACTTTCAGTCATCTTAACAACAACAAACAACTGATGAAAATTAACATTCTTTCATGTACAATTTAATCTTCAAATTACAACAATAAAAACATTTTATTTATAAAAAGCATCATCAGCAACACTGATATTAACATTTAACAGTAAGCAAAATAATGTCTAATGTATTCAAATGGAGAAAATAAAGGACAGAAGTCATATCAACTTCATTATAAACTACAGTTTTAGGTTTATAAGCTGTTTAATAGACTAAAGAGTGAAGAATAATTCACTGAATAATATTCTCTGGAATATTTAAATAAGCTATAACAAACAAAACATCGTATTTTATTGCATTTCTTAACTGGTTTTGTCAGAATTCAAATGTTTTTGTCATTCTAGATTATGAAAACTGCTGACAGCACGGTTTATCTATTTACACAGAACTATACTCAAACTGCGATCGCTTGCGGAGATAATAAATAATTTATTTCGATAGAGATGTATTTATTTAGATGTTTATTGGTGAAATAATGGTTCTATAGTAAATGTTAATATAATTTAGCGCGTTTCAAACAAGTGAATCTTATTAAAAGTTACATGCGGTGGTTGTGCTGGAGCTTCTCCTGAGTGAACAGTGTCCACTGCTCCAGGTGTGTGTGTGTGTCCACTGCTCCAGGTGTGTGTGTGTGTCCACTGCTCCAGGTGTGTGTGTGTGTGTGTGTCCACTGCTCCAGGGGTGTGTGTGTGTCCACTGCTCCAGGTGTGTGTGTGTGTGTCCACTGCTCCAGGTGTGTGTGTGTGTGTGTCCACTGCTCCAGGTGTGTGTGTGTGTGTGTCCACTGCTCCAGGTGTGTGTGTGTGTGTGTGTCCACTGCTCCAGGTGTGTGTGTGTGTGTGTGTCCACTGGTCCAAGTGTGTGTGTGTGTGTCCACTGCTCCAGGTGTGTGTGTGTGTGTGTGTGTGTTCCACTGCTCCAGGAGTCTGTGTGTGTGTGTCCACTGCTCCAAGTGTGTGCGCACTTGGATGGGTCAAATGTAGAGAACAAAATTTCACTGCTGGTTATACTCTGTATAATTATGTATGTGAAAAAAAAAAAAATTATAATAATTAAAAACAAAATTCAAAACCGATTTTTTTTTTTTCTAAACCGATAACCGATTATGGTAAAATGCTTAAATATCGGGAAAAATATCGGTAAACCGATATATCGGTCGATCTCTAGTTAAAATGCCACAGCCTACCTGAGTATTGTTGCTGACCATATCCATCCCTTTATGACTACAGTGTACCCATCTTCTGATGGCTACTTCCAGCAGGATAAACCACCATGTCACAAAGTTCAAATCATCTCAGACTAGTTTCTTGAACATGACAATGAGTTCACTTTACTCAAATGGCCTCCACAGTCACCAGATCTCAATCCAATAGAGCATCTTTGGGATGTGGTGGAACAGGAGATTCGCATCATGGATGTGCAGCCGACAAATCTGCAGCAACTGCGTGATGCTATCATATCAATATGGACCAACATCTCTGAGGAATGTTTCCAACACATTGTTGAATCTATGCCACGAAGAATTAATGCAGTTCTGAAGGCAAAAGGGGGTCCAACGCGGTACTAGTAAGGTGTACCTAATAAAGTGGCAAGTGAGTGTATATACTGTATATCACGGTTAACGAATGAAGGAACAGTGACTTTTTCCAGCAAGTTTGGCATGTTTTGAAAGGCGGCTCAGCAATTTGAGAACACTATACTTTTTTTCCTGAGCATTAAACACCCTTATACCATAGTAATAAGGTTTAATTTTTATACCCGGCTCTTCTAGTTCAGTGTATACCGTGTGTTCAGGGCAGGTGTGTATTTGTGTTGAAGCGCAGTATCTCATGTCAGCTCTGTGTACATGTTTGTGTGTGTGTTAGATAAGCAGAGAGCTCCGGCATGTAAACTGATGTGTGGTTTGAGTTGCTGAATTAAGGACATGGTGAGACATGCATGTAACACTGCTGATGTGTGTTTAGCAGAGAATACATGGTGTGCAGACTCTTTTATTGGGAAAACGTTTAACTACCGCAGTTACAGAGCACCCTACTGAGGGCTCACTGCCATCACAGCATGATACTGTCTCTGAGTGTTGTGTATGTGGTTATGGAAAGGGGAAATGGAATGATTTTTTTATTCTTTAAGAATGGACAAATAAATCTATCTTTTGCTCTCTGTCTTTCTCTCTCTCAGGTGGTCGATTTGGTTCAGTTCAGTCTGATGCCAGCAGCAGTCCCACAGAACATGGTCATATGGGTCAATCTCACCCCACGTACCCTCTTGGGCCACAGGTGAGAACACACATTTTTTCCCCTTACACAATTTCATTAACGTTAACATGAAATTCCATTCACAACCCATTTTACCTTTTAAAATTGACTTATTTCTGAGTGAAAAATTCGTGTAGGGATTGATTTTATCAAGAAGTAACTGATAGGATCATAAAAAGTGAGTGTTATATACTAAAATGGAAGCAGACTGAGTGTGAGTTGGAGTTCGATATTTTTGTCCGATATATTTATCACATAAAAAAAAAAATACGACCTCACGTTGTGTCAATCACGTTTACACGTTGCCTCCGAAACTTTCGTCTGTCAAAAAATTTTGGATGAGGTTCGATGTTCTACGTCTTCGTATCCGTAGCATGCATTTTGATAGAAAAGGATGAGAAATACGAAAAAAAACGGATATACGCACGCTACAATTTTAGACTCAGTGTGCAATGACCTTTACTCTCCAACACCTACCTGTCCAACTGACTAAACCTAGCATTGCTACTTAAATGTTTTTTTTTCAGTTGAGTAACAGTAGCTCAACTATTTTTAGAATAATAGCTAGTGTACTTGTAGTCTACTTTTGACAAAATCAGAAATCAGAAATAACTTTAAAATGAATTTGTCCTGGTAACATTAGCTTTAAGTACAGATATAGTGCAAGCGTACATTAACATTTTGGTTATAAAATTAAATGTAACACTACTAATAAAGAGAGCAGATATAGAAAAGGTACAGAATAAACAATAACATTAAAATGCTACACAGCAATACAAATACAGAGAAAAAATATACAAGTAGAAAGTCGAAAGGTAGCATAACTAGTGTGACAAAACCGGAAATGAATGAGTCGACCGATATATTCCATCAAAGCCAATATATTGGCTAATATTTGTCATGTTTTTATTATCGATCTGCCCGATAAGTGTCAAAAGTTGGACATCAATTTTGGCTGCACTGAACTTTTATTTTGACAGTCCCAAGAATGCATTGCAGTCCCCGATTCTCTGATTCTCCCATTCTCTGTTTTCATTAGTTTACTGTCTTTGATTAATAAATTATTTGGCAGAACAGTTAAACAAAGACAGTAAGCATTGAGTGAAAACGTAGCATTTGCCTTTCTAGTAATAGAAAGACAAATGAAAGATTTATGAATCCGAATCCAACCAATTCATTAAAAGGAATTGGTTTGTTCACAAATCACACGTACATTTTTTTCTGATGAACATGCTAAGTAGTGTTCAATATATAACATTTTAACTTTTAGTTAGTTTCTCGTACATATCTACGCTTCTAAAAACATGAACATACTGTATGGTGCATATTGCTTTAGTGTCTTGAAAATACTTAAACATCTCATTCCCATTAATGAAAACTCTATAGGAAAATCTTTATACAGAATAAAGAAAGTTCTACATGTTTGGAATTACATGACTGTGATTTGGGGTGAACAGTTCTTTTTCAAAAAGTAATAAAATATCAATTTTGATGACTTTATGGAGCATACCATCCAACTCAACACCTAACCAATGCCCCAGTAAAACAAACACACACATGCACATACTTTTAGAAAATCAACTATGGTCTTTTTTAGGATGTGTAGAACAAACAAGCTTTTTCAAGAGATGGAGAATGATCATTGTCTGTTGCCATATCCAGCTCAACATGCCGCAGCGATGTCCAAGTCCTTGTCTTCTCGTTCCCCTGAGCTCTGCCTTAATAGATGAACCCTGTCAGGACAGTCCCACAGAAACAAACACTTTTCAGCCACACTGCTCTCTCCCTGTGCCATAGCCAATTCCCTTGTTTCTGGATCAATATGTTTTGATGGATTCTCACTCTAGAGACGGATATTGTGTGCACTGCCATTACGGAACTGGATCAGTAAGAGGGCAGTTAGCCCTACATGGGTCCGACTCTTTCCTTTGCCTTTGGCTTCATTCGCGCACACTGCTATCAGTCTGATTACGAGTAATCTTTCAGCGTTTCCTCCGCTGGGCCGCTCCCTCTGTTCTTCTTATTAGAAAGAGGAATGGGATAGGGGTGGGTTAGGAAAAGAAAAGGGTAATTTAATCCCAAAAGCCAGATCAAGAAGGTATAGAGTGTTGCTTATGGGCCTTGGGGACACATGTTCAGTATTGATTCTGTTAAAAGTAGTTTTTTTAATGATTTGTCTCTTTCAATCATGCCTTAGATGATGCTTGACTATTAACACGCTTGTCTTGCTGCGCAACATTCATCAAACTGACATGCTCTACCCCTGAAAAGATTTTTCTTTTTAAGCCACATTTTATGATTCAGTTTAACCCTGATGGATAAGATCAAGTCCTATTTTCTGAATGAAAACCTAATTTAACTAATATCTCATAATACCATTTTAGGGGTCAGGTTTAATAATAGCTTGCACTAGCGCAAACCGTCTTTTGGCGTAAAATTCGTACTGTTGGGATATATTAAATACACGCAGTGAAGAATTAGCACTGAAAGTCACGGACACAGTTAATTTTGCTCCTGACCTTATTGAATATGCATTTGTAGAAGTTTTCCTTTCAAATACAACATTTATGGGAGGATAGTATTAAAATGATTTTACTAACGTTTGCGCTCATCAAATTTCTGTTACTTGCACCATTATTTAACACCCAAAAATAGCATGTCATATTTGCGACTGCACTAATTTGCGCAGCGCTTGGTATATTGCGTTGGTTGATAATGTAAAGGAGGTGTGTGTCTGTGTTCTTGAATTTGCGCATTGTCAGTAAATCACCCACAGACATTTCCACACCCATCGCCGCTGTTTTGGAATTGCGCTCTCACGCCAATTTGCCTTGTTTAGTAAATTGGCCCTAAATGCTTTTAAAATAGACATTTTATAAACTTGGAATTTAATAATTAAAAAATAACTGCATTCCGCAGACTATTTTTCCAAGTTTTTCCATGGTATTATTGGTATCGCAGTATCTTGAAGCACCATTTAAAATATGGTATTTTAATATAGTAATCAATCTGTTACAATTTGTATTGTTAAAGGCGCTATATAAATAAAGGTGACTGTATTATTTTATATTTCAGTGTTATCATCATATTGAAGTCATTATCATCATTAGCATTTTTTTTTACCTTTTTCTTCAAATAAAAAATAGTTTGACAGCTGAATGTGAGTGTATATATATTTCAAAAACAGTCTTGCAAACTATTTGTGTATTTATGACAAATATGCCACAATATCTTTGAAAACTGGTGTATGTAAATGGACATTTAGGAACAGTGAGGTGGTAGCGTGACTTGAACATCCCAAGGGGATTTTGAGTGAGGAGTTGTTCAGCCATTTTAAAGTGTGTTTTGATCCTGAGGGATCCCATTTCACAGACACGCTGGGGTTCAGATCAGTTTGTCAGCTGCTTTGTCGCTTAGAGAGAGGGTTGATGGGAAAACGGTGTGAGCTATTAGTGAATCTAACATGAAAAAAGAGAGAGAAAAGAACCGGTTTTCATGCTGAGTCAAGGAGTATATGGCCCTCCCATGATTCCTGACAGACATTCTGCTGGACACAGCATAGAAGTTTGTTCTCCATGGCAAAAGCCCATGAAAATGATGACAATTGAAGTTGTATTTTATCACAGTTAGATTCCTTGTATATAGGTGTTTTTGTGGATGCATTGTGGATGTCAGTTCTCATCATGTTCACACAGGTGTCTGAGCAGTAACCACAGGTGTGATTCACATCACATCGCATTAACTATGAACATGTCCCACTAATGTTTGATCACCAGAACGTCTTCAGATACAATTTAAACAGTGACTTTAATTTGACTGTGATCTAACTTTTTAAAATGTAATGATTTAATAAAATTTGTTAAAATTAATGAATTCATATTGGATAAAATAATACAGGATTTATATCAAGGAGCTATTAATCTGTTCAGTGGGTGCAGTCTTTTGCTTTTTTCCCATATTCTCTAATAGTTTTGTGGTATTCACATGACCTGCTTAAAATGAAGGAAATAATATAACATTTCGTAAAAAAAAAAATTCTGTGAGCTAAAATGTAAACATGACTAATTGAATTACTGATTATTGAAAAATATAGAAACTGTAAAAGTAAACTGAACTAAAATAAAATAAACAATTAAAAGTTTTGAGGGGCTTGCTTTGTAGTCTCTAAATGACTGAAAAGGTCATTTCTGCAAAGAAATTACGAGCATGTCTTTTAATACTCATGTTAACTTGCTCCATTCCAAATAGACATGTCTGTATTTTATCAAGTTTCTCTTAAGCTTTCAGTTATTTATCTGGTTTTAGTCATCTTCAGACTGATGGAGGCTCTTCAGCTCAGTTGTTTAGGTCAAGTGCCCTTTTAATGATTTCCTCAGTTCAGTGAGTGGAGTTCAGAATGGGCCATTAGGAGTTGGTTGATTTGTAAGAAAATGGCAGTGCTTTAGAAAATGTCATTCTTTTAAAAAAATCTAACAAAGGCACACTAAAGTAGCTGCATTTTTAAATGTACGATTGCCTACAGTCCTGAAATAAACAATATGTAAAATGTCGGTCTGTCAGTCTTGTGTCCCCATGTCCTGTGTTTCAATCCCTCTTATGTCCATATATGTTTTTCCTGTTTCCATTATGTTCATTAATAATGATTCGTCCCAGCTGTGTTTGATTAGTTTCCCAGTATTCTTAAACCTTGGTTTTCCCCGTGTCCAATGTCCGGTATTGTTTGTCTCACCGCTGTGCTCCATGTTTCATGGTGGAGGTTATGATCATTTAAGGATTGTATGTAGAAGAACTCCTTGTCTCCTTGTTCCCTTGCTCTGACGCCTTGTGACACAGTCTTAGAGGTTTCTTCTTAATTGAATCATCTATTTATAGATTGAAGAACGGTCTACATGTGCATAAATATGTTCGTCCTATGTTCCTATGTTCATCGGTTTGTCAAAGTTATAACAAAGCCTGAAGTAATACTTTTATTCAGCAAAAATGCAATAAATTGACAAAAGTGAGAATAAAGACACTTATAATATTACATTGTTTCTATTTCAAATAAATGCTATTCTTTTGAATGTTCTATTCATCCAAAAATTATAAAAAACAAAACAAAACATGGTTTCCACCAAAAATATTAAGCAGCACAAACTGTTTTCATCATTGATAAAACATTTTCTTTAAATTAGCGTATTAGAATGATTTCTTAGTATCAGGTGACACTGAAGAGTGGAGTAAAAGCTGTTCAGCTTTGTCATCAGACAATTATTGTACATTACATTATTGTAAATTATTCTTGCTCCTCTATGCCCCGCCTTTCTGAAACGTGTCGATTTTTACAAAGCTCATCGTTCTGAGAAGAGAGGCGTGCTCTGATTGGCCAGCTATCTGGTGCGTTGTGATTGGCCGAATACCTCAAGCATGTAACGAAAATGTTATGCCCCCTTACAGTATTGTGATGCCGTGTCCCGATGCGACAAAAACAATAAAACCCATTGGAAATGAGGCATTTGTTGCATCCAGTGGGGACATAATTACTGATTATAATGACTTATACTGGCGTTGCATCGTGCCGCATAAATATTACCACGTCTGCATTTGGGATCGGTGAAAGGACAAAAAAACAAGCATTACTCTAAACTGCTCAAAACTCGCGTTCAAAAAGTCAGTGGAAAATTATTTGAATAAGAAAACGTACTTACAGGCTGTAGTCAGAAGCGCCAGACTGTCCTTGCAAAGTTGGAATTGCCCCACTTTATAGAAACAGGCTTAGTGCATAGCTGGCAGGCTACTCCCAGGTTCAGGAAATAGTCCTCTGTAAAATGCGCTGCACACACTCTAATACAGGGATCTCCAACCCTGCTCCTGGAGAGCTACCATCCTGCAGATTTCAGTTCCAGCCCTGCTGCAACACACCTGTCTGTAAATATCAAGTAGCCCTGAACACCTTTATTAGCTGGTTCAGGTGTGTTTGATTGGGGTTGGAGCTGAAATCTTCAGGATAGTAGCTCTCCAGGAGCGGGGTTGGAGACCCCTGCTCTAATATTTGGGTTGAACTGTTCTAGAACAGTGTTGTAAATATACCTTAACCACTGATTTCTAGTTGTGTCCTCTTTCAGGAGCCCAAACAAAGTACTTTCTCTTTCACAACGAAACACAGCGTCTCCAGTACATGGCACTGACGGCAGCAACAATGCTACAGCGAGAATAATAGTTCCGAGAATAATAATAGTATACGTTTGGGCAGTGTTTTGCAAATCTTCCCACACCGTGACATAGACATGTGGGGGTGTGTTTGAATGAGCCATTTTAGGAGGGCTTCGTCGAGTCTTAAATTTTATAAAGAATATCTCTTTTGTTTTGAGACTTAAGTCTTTGCAACTTCTTATCTATGCACGAACAGCTTATAACACTCCAAAGGAAAACTTGAAATCGTGTCAGATGACCCCTGTAAGTTTTACGTTTTCTTACCCCATAGTAAGCAGAAATGAAAACATTTTTCAAAAATCATACTGACCCCAAACTTTTGAACCGTACAGTATATTCCACACGCACAAGAATGTATCAACATTTGGATTTCTTAATGGATTTATTCAACAAGTAAAGATTTCAAGCATCATGTGGACACAGAGGCAAACCAGGCAATGAAATTCACTTTGAGATTGAGATGAGATGCTGGCAGACAATCTTTGATTTTGTGCCTCAAGTAACCGACATCACACACACACTTAAAACAGCAAGATTAAGCATATGTCACACAGCTGTGTCAGTAAGAGCCTTTGTTGTTATCCTTTGAGTGGTTAATTGATTTTTTTTGCATTCTTTTAATGTCAGTGTTTAAAGTTAAAGAAATGGCAAATGACATCTCAGTATGTTCTATAAGAAGGGTTTTGGTCTTTTTGACAAATTCCTTTTGTCTGTTTGTTTTTCCATTTAGATGGAGAAAGAATATTTAATAGTGTTATTTTATGCTGATTCGAAATGTTTGTTGTAAATGAAATGTTAAAGCAATGAGCAAAGCCTTGTCTTATCATACAGAAATCAAATGCACCACTCACAATTTGAAAGTTTTCTCTAGAACCTCCCATTTTGAAAAAAATACTGCTTGAATAATTGCACTTTATATCTTTTGTCATTCTATTCCATGTAATTCCATGCATTTTTTTCTCTCCATTCATGAATTAGGAACAGTGCAGCATGCCAGAATTTATAAAACTGCTTCAACCAAGAATGTTTTATTCTGCTTAAGATTAAAGGCCCCCAATCAACCTCAACCTCATGTTGCTCTTGAGTCTTTTCTATGCAACTAAAGAGCCAGAGACAAATTCATCATTGAAGAAACACAAAATGAAGCCAAAGAAGCATCAATAAATGCTAATGGAGTGATGATAAAGTAGCCTGTGTTTGTGCGTGAGAGGGAGAGAATGAGACATTGCTGACTCGTAGGAAGGAGCAGGCTGTGTGGTAGCTGTAATCATAGACAGGATTTTTGTACAGTATAGAGGTGTAAAACAGTGCTTGGGTGAGCTGAAAAGAAAAATCCTCTGGTCTCCTGCAGGAAAAGCATTTGATTTGTCAGACCCAGCAGTGAGTTCTGCTAGCACACAGCACTTTTAGCAAATATTGTCCAATTCTCAACAATAAGTGTTTTGGCATCAATGTTTTTGTGTTAAATTTGAAGATTTTAAAGGCCATTTCCTTTGCATTTCAAACTGGAAGATAAAAATTCATTATATACATATAAATGATTTTAAATAAAACCATACAATTATAAAAAAAGAACACTAATTTGATTCTTCGCATCATACTTAAAAAAAACTTAATTAACATCCCGTTTGTTCTCTCTTTCAGGCTCTGTTGGTTGCTCAGCAGCTGGCATCAGCGGTTAGTGGAGTGATGTCCGGTGGAGCTCCGGGTCTCAACCAGCCCATTCTGATCCCCTTTAATGCTGGCGGGCATCTCGGTGGGCAGCAGGGCCTGGTTCTCTCATTGCCCACTGCTGCCAACATACAGGGCCTGGTGGCAGCCGCTGCTGCTGGTGGCATCATGACGCTCCCCCTACAGAATCTGCAAGGTATGAGTCCATATTGATCCAAGGAAAAATAATTGGTGTAAAAACAATTTTAACAAATGTTGAAGTAAAAAAAAAACAGAAATAGTATTTTCTTGTAAAACATACTTCAGTAATCTTTGTATCATTTACAACAAAATTGTCAGTGCTGTGTGTCCGTATCAATTTTTTTTTAATAATTTTAGAGAATGTACATTAATTTATACTGTGCTCTTTTAATTTAAACTATTTATTTATTTATTAGTGGGTTTTTTGCCATCAAAAGATCAGCAATATATATTAAGAATGTTTACTTGTCTAGGTTATGGTCTTTTTACTTTAATTCTGACTTGTCATCAAAGCATTGCAAATATAATTAGCAAAAAAGGCTTTTTTGAGAGCACGACATCAAAGCCAAAACCTGGACATGATTGAAAATTTAGAAATCCAAGCCAGTGCATGTCCAGTAAAATAGAGGATGTATAGTCACCCTATTTATAATTTGATTTTGAAAATGATATAAATAGTATTAATAAGGTCTTGTCTGTGGTCTCTTCACTTTAACATCAATTTATGGCCAAAGTTTGAATCTTGGGCCATACTGAACAGTATGTACACATTATTATCTTTGTTGTTGTTTTTTTAATTAAATATTTATGAAATAATGCTAAAACTAAATCAATGCTCAAACTAAAATTACAAGTAAATTAATGCTCATAATAAAGATGTTGTTATGCAATTGTGTTCAAAGCACCAGCAAGGAGATATCCTGAAAGCATACTTTATTCTACAACATTCAGTCTTTAAGTTTGTGTTTTTTGGACTCATAAAATGGTGGCATCACCCCATCCAAACAGCATGCGTTTAAGAAAGTGCTCAGGAAGACCGAGTACAGGAGGATCAGAGCGATATAGGCGGGGAAAGTAGATCACATTCATTACAGGTCAGCATTTTGCAACGAAGTGCAAAAGCACTTTAAGGCTCTTTCTTCTTTCAGTAAGAGTATTCACTAGCATGCTTGTGTCTTATCCTCTTTACCTCTATCTCTCCCTCTCCTCTTTCCTTCCATCCGCGCATCCATACTTCTCTTCGCCTTTTAAACTTTAATGCATGAATGTTCTCTTTTGATCATAGTTGTAAATGGTTTTCATTTTAATGTTTAAAACATTGTCTCTTTTATACCATTAGATTGAGGAGTGGAAGGGGCAAACCGTCAGTCATAAATCTTAGATGAGGTGCCTTCTCTAATGCCTGACTAAAAAATGATAGGTTATAAATTTGAGTGCATGTAAAATAGCACGTTTTCCTTTTTCGTCTGAGGAGGCCGAAGATTAAAATAATGCACGGCAGGAAACAGGTTGTCCCAAAGAGATGGATGGATGGATGGATGGTTAAAATAGTGGGATGGAGAAGAAGTCTCTAATGGACACAAACATGCATAAATAACAACATGCATCAAAGCACGTCTAGGCTTTTAATAAACACTCACATGGGCTAAATAAATATCTAAAAATTCCCAGAATTCCTTCAGTCACGATAATGTGCCTGTGGGGCCGGCCTCACATTCCAAAAACTCTCTAAAATGGACCCTAAGCGTTCTACGTTGAAGTGAATTTGAATGCTCCATTAATTGTCTGTCTTAAGCTTTTAGGGGTTTAGCTGGACTTTAATGCTTGAAATGCAACAGTCTTTTTTTCGTCTGAATTTGTTTTTTAAAGTTTGAGACTATATCTAAAATCGTGGATTAGGAAATCTAATTTAAACTTGGTATTAGTATTTTAGTGTTTTACAAAAAATATATGTTTTTAAATTTGTATTTTGTCACGTTGCATTGCTATTATGTATAAGTAAAAAATTCAAACAAAAAATGCTATGACAAAATAGTATTAATAAAAAAGATTGTTCACTAAAATTGAATATTTATAATTTTGCAAAAAAGGAGGACAAACCAAATTCTAGAAAATTCTGACATTGTCAATTTGTCGTTAACATAAAAATGTGAAATAAAATAAAATGATTTTTTTAAAACACTGTCCTGAGCTTTTAAAGGAAAAATTCACCAACAAATGATTCATGTTGCTCCAAACTTCTATGACATTCTTGTGAAACAATGTGAAAAAAAAGTTGCAGTGTTTTTTTAAATTTTTTATTTGTTTTTACCACGATGCAGTTAAAGTCATTAGGGTACAATGTTGCTTGGATATCAGCATTCTTCATATTATCTTCATTTAAAGTAATTTTAACATGACAGTGAGTTCATTTTTAGGTGAACTGTCCCTTTATGTTCTTCTTGCACTCAAATTGTGAACATTGACATTGTGTTTATCTCTGGTGCAAAACAGAAAAGTGCTCATCTTAAAAAAAAAACAGTGATAAACTAGTGTGACTTATTCTGACCAAGCCTCTCAGTTTTAGACCCAGAACCTGCAGGATTCTCTAAGGGTGTAGTGTCATGGGTGCCATGTGACATTAAATTATTTGACTGTGTCTGCTCTCCCTACAGCCAGTCACACAGCCCCACAATCCCCCCAATCCTATCCCATCATCCCCCCATTGATAGAGAGCTGCTGGCACAGCACATCTGCCAGACAGTCTTAGTTGAGCAGTGAGCTCAGCCCTGCAGGCCTGATTAATCACAACCTGCAGAGATCTCCACCTCAAGCACCAAAAAATACACATAGATCAGTGCTCGTGCTTTAATTAATACCAGATCAAACACAATCATTCTCTGTTCAGGGAAAGTGAAGGAGACGGGCCACTTTCATAAGTTTTAATAGAGAAGTCACACTAATGAGGAACAAATAAGATTATTGTGTTAGGCGAGAATTCAATTAAAATATTTGAAGAAAAAAAAAAGAAAGAAAATGTCATAGTCTTGTGAATGCATTGTGTTATTCCATTCCACATTTTATCCCACTATCAGAGCAAGATACCAGTTATTTGTGCACTGTTGCATAACTTAAACAAAGACAATAGAGAATTGAGTTGCAAAGAATAGTAACATAAGGTTCTGTTAGTCAACATTAATTAACTACTGTACATAAGTTAAGATGAACTAACAATGTAAAATGGTTCTAAAGCATTTATTGATAGTCGTACAATAATAATACGTAATTATATATATAATGCACCTGAGCCAACAATGAGCAATTGTATTTTTTTATAACGAATGATAACAAAGATGAATAAATACTGTAACAAATGTATTGACCCTTGTTAGTTAATGTTTACTGCTTTAGTTCTAATTGTACTTTATAATTACAGAGTTTTTGATTCACTGAGTCAAAACTCAGAGTTATTAATTTAGGATTCTGACTACACTTGATCTATTACATTAGTACGCTACACTTGTCAGACTACTCTAGTTGATGCTTCCTGTATCTCAATCAGTAGATCATGGCACTAGCAACTTCAAGGTCATGGGTTTGAGTCCCAAGGATGGTAAGAACTGATCAAATGGCTGCCAAATGCATAAATGTGTAAAAGTGTAAACTAGATTTGCTGTATGCTTTCAAGTCATTGAAAATAACTAATTAGAGGCATTTGTTACTGTATTAAAAAACGGAATATGTTCTGAATAAGATCTCAATTCCGTGCCAATAATATTGTCAGACGGTGTTGGAAACATATTGACTTTTTGAACACTCTGCCATTGGTCAGGCTAACATATAGCCCTGCTCAATTTTTGTTGGTATTAACATATGAATAGTTTATTTATCTGTATCCAGATATATATTCCAGCACAATCTCATGTAGTTCCAAACCTGTGTGATTAAGTGCATAAAAGAAGATATTTTGAAAAATGTGTCGTATTTTTAGTTCTTTACAATGGAAGTCATCTTTTTTTGTGTGTGTGTGTTCTGCAGAAGTTATACAGCTTTTGAACGACATGAGTGTAAATGATGCCAGAATTTTCATTTTTGGGTGAACCAACCCTTTAATGTGAAAAAGAATTACATCACTTTTAAGACAAAAGTACTTGTATTGCTGCTAGAGCCCTTTATGACATAAAAGCTCACCTTTTCTAAATTAGGAGTCGTCTGCTCCGCTGAGACCGTCCTCGTGAGTGTGCTGAGCAGAAGGCTCAGGGGTGCGTGTGCAAACCCGCCACTGCGTCTCTGCACTGACGAATGGTCGTCACAGCGATGGGGCAGCTTCATGAAGTTCGGCACGGTCGTCTAAATAAAAGCCTGCGCTTGCATTACTCCACGCACATTTTAAACCCTGGCGCCGCTGTAGCTTGTTATTTTGTCAGGAAGATTAATGTCTGGACATGTCAAGTAAAGAAAGTGAATTCCCTCTTGAACACTATGTGTATGATTTCAGCTGTAACTTGAATAGAATAAGAATCAGCCTCATGTTTGTTTATCCATCAGACTGTAAACATGGTGTTAGGAGTGGAATTAATCATATATATGTATATTTAGAAATGGTGTATATTTATGAAAAAAGATTGGATTGTAAATTATAATATGAATATATATGAGGTAAGGTGGTGTTTCAAAAAACATAGCAATATGAAAGTGTGTTTGCTTGACACTGTGACATTTCTTTATGCCACAAATAACATTGTTTGATTTCATTTGACTTGATATGAGACTTAATGATATGATTTCGCTGCTTTGAAAATTACAAATCCCTCTGTTGTACTTTCCTACCATATTCTGTCTCATAACAAACCAAATGACAGAATGTGCTTCTCCTTACATCAAAGCATCTTTCAATAAGCTGCAGAACGAAAATAACATCTACGTTGTTGCTCATCAGCTCAGAAAGCCTCAAAACAGGCCTCTCGCAAAAAACATAAGGGTAACCCTCAGATCATGAAATAACTGTCTTTTCATGACCTATGAAAAGGCTTTTTGGAAACATCCTTTTAATACGCCATATTTTCCCTAAAGAGATGTAAGGCAAATGAAAGATCAGTGCTACATTGTCAGTCTACTTTGAGTTAATGCAGAACAAATGTATACTCGGCCTCTTTCATATTCATATTGTAAGCTGCCTGATCGGAGCACATCAGAACCTGCAGCGTAGCGTGTATGGGGGAAGGGATAGTGCGCAAGAGTGCGCATTCCCCTTTTGCAGGAAACATAAAACGGCACTCCGGGATGAGGAGTAATTGCCTGAGTCTCTCCGCGCTCGTAGGCTAATGAGGAACCATGTTGTCTCTAATCACAACACTGCTCCTCTGTCTCAATGAAAGAGCAGTTGTAGTCTCACAGGAATCCCTCTCCTGTCAGACCGGGGCATCGCTTTAGACTGAGTACTGACACAGACGGGGAACTTGAAGCTGCTAACTCACTTAGTTTAGCTAAAAGTAGCCAAGTCAAAGGGAAACTCGAAGCCTTAAGGGTGATAAAGTTGCACATGGGGAAAAGACAATAGAAAGCTCATAATTTGCATGCGATATGTTTGTAACTAAAGTAACAAGAACTGTTACTCTTGTTGTTTTTAAAACAAAAATACTGCAGGTGAAAGTTAATTTGAAGACTTTTGTTTAGATGTCGAGTCAATACTTGCTAAAGGAAAGTATCTGCTACAGCAAATGATACCTCTCTAGAGAATGTGGGTTTAAAACTCTGACAAGATGATAAAAACTTTGCTCCAACTAGATAAATTCAATTCAATTAATCAAATTAAATTCAATTAAAACTTAGTGCAACATGTATATCTGTTAATATTTCAAAAACTGTTGTTTTATGACCCTTGAGGACACTTTAAGACAGTAGCTTTATTAATTGGTCGTTCAGTGAACTGTCCGTGGTGCTGAACTTCAGGAGTATTATGTAGATAGAAATGAAAACAAAGACTGAAAGAGGTGTCATGTAAAATGTATTTGTGTTTTAATATTCTGCCACCAAAAATAACATTTTGATTTTTAAATTTAAGTAGCATGACATACTAATTAGGTTAGAATGACTAATTAAAAAGTTTGGTGTTGGTGAAATTTGTAAAGTTTTCTTTTTTGTTTGTGCTCACCAAGGCTACATTTATTTGATACAAATTACAGTAAAAACTGTAATGTTGGGAAATATGATTACAATCTAAAATAATGTTTCCTGTTTTAATATATTTTAAAATGTATTTCTGTGATGGCAAAGCTGATATTTCCGCAGCTGTTACTCCAGTCTTAACTGCTCATTATCCTTCAGAAATTCCTCTAATATGCCGATTTGCTGTTATAGAAACATTGATTATTATTTTTATCATTCTTAAACATGCATTCTTTTCAGGGTCTTTGATGAATAAAAAGTTTAACAGTATTTATTTGAAACGTACATTTTTTCTTACATTATAAAAAGACTTTACTGTCACTTTTCATCAATTTAATTAATCCTTCCTTAATTAAAGTATTAATTTCTTAAAAAAATAACATTGACCCCAAACTTACATTAGTGTAGCTGTTTATACAGAGGCAGACACATCCATAGCGTAACAAGTCATTTATTTAGAACAGTAATCCAACCACTAAAAGACTATTTAGATCTTCAAAAATGCTGCACATTTTTGCTTTTAGATCCGCTTGAATGTCCTGCCCCATTATAAGTGCATTGCTGTAAACATTCTTCAGGCTAAAGTCAAAATGATTGTCTGTGGTAATCAACAGCATGCCACTGATGCTGTCCATGGTGCTTAACTTGTTTTAAACCCTTTATTATAAACATGGACATCTCTTGGTTTAACTTAAAGTACTGTATTCCCAGCATGCCTTCTACATGGTCCTTTAATGTTTCAAGTTTGAGGCAGTTGTAAGACGATTCATAGGGAGAGAGTCATATTAAATAAAGAAGAGTGATAAAATTGCTGGTGCCCTCATACATTTCAAAGCTAATGTGACTAGCACTGCACTAGCAGCACCTGCACACAGACTTTCTGTGGTAATTTGATTGATTTGTTGTGACAGAAGCCACATAATTGAGAGTGAGAGGTGGTGATGGTGGTGTGTGTGTGTGTGTGTGTGTGTGTGTGTGTGTGTGTGTGTGTGTGTGTGTGTGTGTGTGTGTGTGTGTGTGTTTTACGGGGGTTACACCATATGTTCTCCAGGAAGAGACAAAGATTCTCATCTGCCGCTCGCTTTAGATATTGTTCAGTTATCTTTCCCTCTGAGTGTGATGCCAGGTGACTGCATGTGGCAGTGGCTTAGCCACAAAAATAACACAAATCGTAATGTACACATACACAGTGAGGTTGGCCCACACATATCCAGGCTCTCAAACAGAAAGCACCTCACGTCACAAACATTAGACATCATTGCACAAAGTACAAATATAATTTACCACATCACACTCAAATGAAGCATGTGCACACACTAGAAATGTTATCGTGTTACAGCGTGTGTTTTTGCAGATTCTGTACATAAAACATCATATTATTTAACACTTCATTTAAACTTTCTCATAAAAAAAATATCATAGTTTAGCAGCACAAATGCTTTCAACATTGATGATAAGAAGAAACATTTTGAACACCAAATCAGCATTTTAGATGGATTTCTAAAGGATCATGCAACATTGAATAAATAAATTAATGGCTACTAAAAATTCAGCTTAGCCATCACAGGAATATATTTCAATTTTAAATATATGAAAAAGTTTTGAATTATAATATTATTGGTATTTTACTGTATTTTTTATCAAATAAATGCACCCTTGGTGAGCATAAGAGACTTCTTTCAAAAACATGGAGAAGTTGTACCAACCCCACATTTTTTAACAGTAGTGTATATACTGTATGTACACATTTAGTTATTTATTTTTTAAGTATTTATGAAATCTATGAATGTTAGAAGAAAAAACTCAAACAAGAAAAATGAATATGACAATTGTGTGAGTCATGTTAGTCATTGCATTTCCATTTGAGGGAATGAAGAGAGTTAAGATCATTGCACACAATTTTGGTATGCGTTTTTTCGTATTCATATTCATCCTTTCCTTTCAAAAACTTGCTGTGTATGTGTATAATAGCACATCTTATATATTATTAATATATTAATAATCTTATCTTATAAATGTGGTACATAATTGGCACATCATGTTTCTTCACATTTAGCCATCAAAACGGAAGATTTTACTGTTTTCATCAGCTGATTTTTGAAAGTTATCAACATTTTGTTTTCCGTCACACTGAATACAATTATTAACTTTAGTCCTACCAAACAAAATAAGACCTATCTGCGTCAGTTGTGTAAATGTTAAGGGCACGGCGTGTCCTTCCAGTGTCAAGTAAAATCGAGCTGTTAATGTTTGACATATTGGTGGCATTTGTCATCTTGAAATGGCCTCACCAGCTGCCTGTCCTGCCACATACTGTTCTGTCCTGCGTGACTGGTGGCATTGTCACTCTGTTTAAACTGAGAAAAGAGGAAAAATCCCTGTCCTCAGAGAAAGAGAGCGAGGAAGAGAAATGGAGGGGGTGTGAAGGAAGATTGGAAAAGACAATAATAATGGTAATCAGATATGGCTTTGTCCGTTTCGATCGAGGAGGCCACATTTCTTCGGCCCTCCTGTGGTAAAACCGAAAGAGACACACAAGCCGAGACCCGGGATGCAGAGCGATCCACATATACAGTATGCCTCTGTGATTCTGCTGGGATTTAGCCTCCCTCCACTCATCCATGTTTGATACATATTTTATGGTAATTGCATCAGTCTACAAATAATTGGGAAGTGCCAGTAATGTTTTTTAAAGGAGTGAACTGGCAGTTTTCTCTGCCGATGAAGAACTGGTGCACGGAGGCCTGAAATAACTTAAGCCTCTCAAACTGGCATTAAATTAAACCTATCGTTTAGAGCGCGTTCACCGTGCCTACTCCTGAACCCCCCCCCCAACCGCTGAGACTACAGCTCTCTGGAGGTAGAACATCTGAAGCAAAGCCACATGTTTGTGCTGGCAGAGTCCAGCCCTGCGCCCATGCTCACTCAGATATGTAATGAAAGAGTAGGAGGCTGTTGGAGTAAGGGATATACATACATCCTGCAAACTGCTCAGGACACACTAGACATCGGATTAAAAAAAAAAAGCTATAAAAGTAATTATGGAAGGAAGTGGAGAAGGAAGGTTTGGAAAATAATGGAAATTGTAAGAAAAAGATTATCGTGAATGTTTCAGAATACAAAGAAGTTGTCAAAACTAGATTTATCGATTTGGATTAAGATGTTTTCCTGTATGAAAGTCAACCATGATGCTAATGTGTTGTGGATGGTTGCCAGGATGGTTGATAATGTGTTCTGGGTGTTTCTTCAACTTTTTTTAAACAAACGGTTTACTTTTGTTCTTTTTGATTTACGAAATTCACATTACACTGTCTAGGAAACATATTAGCATGTCTTTAATCTGTTTTAATGTTTTAATCAGATGCAGGCATTCAACCCTGAAATATGGAAAACCATCATTCAATTTATTATATACTGTATAAAGAAGGATTGAAATAGTCAACAAACATTTTAATACTAATTGAAAGTATTTATATATATATATATATATATATATATATATATATATTAAATCACAGTTGTCCCTCAGTTGTTGCATCATTCCAAAGTAAAATAACAACAACTTCAAATAAAGTTAGCTTACTTTGTTTACCAAGAAGACAATAGTGTCGGTGAACAGTTTGAAATGAAATGATAAATCAAGCCAAATATTGTTCTTTAATATATTTTTTTATTGTGTGCCATTTCCAATCAAGCTGCAATTTTGTCAAATTACGCCAAAATATTTAATTGTTTGTATTTATTTTAGTTTGCATTTAATTGTTTGAAATTAGGCTTGGTAAGACAAACGAGTCTACTATTTTACTCCAAAAATCTATACATTTTAACCACTGTTATTTTCACCACAGAACACATTCAAATGAATCATTTGAGATTTGTCACAAATTACACTGTTGTGGAAAATTACATGACTTAAAACTCCTTAAGTTAATTAGAATTAAAATTGTAGTAAAATGTAACTGCAATCATATATATATATATTCCTTTAAACAACTTGTAAGTTTAACTGGAATTAGGTTAGTTAATTTAATATGTGCTCCAGTTTGTGAGAATATAAAGTTTGAAAACAAGCAATGTCATAATTACAGAATAAATATTTGAGCTTGTGGGTACCACTGGCTTACAAAAGTAATGGTACATCTCTCTTCAACGATTTATGCGCTAAAGTCTAATACGTAGGGCTAGTGGTTTGATAAACCAGATAGGACGAGTTCTGAAGCCCTTGTTTAACTGCTTAAATCCCAGCCTAGTCCTTCATCACAGATGTACTATATTCCTGTTTTAATTTTTGGTACCTTGTCCCCTATCTTATTAAAATCCTTACATAGACTTCTGAGACACATTTCATAGGCTTTCTGTTGTCAAGCTCTGGAAATGGAAATTGATTAGTGATTTACATGGTCAGTGAGGGGAGCATGAACTGACGAAACATTGTAAATGAAATATTAGAGTCAGAGCAAGCAGAAGGCAAACGAGAGATGGTAATCTGTGGGGACTGTTATTCCTGTCTGGAAGAACCAGGTAGCATTTTTACATTTATCTGGGTTCTGCATGACTCGTAATGCTAATGGTAATTTCATGGGAGTGAAACGGAATGAAAATGGGGTTATCACACTCCACTGACATTGTGCGATTGTGCTCTGTCACAGGACCTCGTAAACCATATTTCATTCTTTTGTGAGTGTGAGTGTGAAGTGCGTGTGTGTGTAATATGACTTATGCCTGAAACTCCCCTGCAATTTACTATAAAAACTCAAGGTTTTGGCTAAAAAAATTAGACTGAGAGCGAGAACAAAACATGTTTGCATGGCGATAGAGAACTTGTTGTGACCTATACGCCTTCTTGTGTGAGTAAATTGTATTTTATGTAAAAATATGATAATTAGGCTACTTAATGGATGAAAACAAATGAAGAGCTCTTTTCCAAAACGCTATAAATCCATTTTAATAGTTTTAGAGAAAATGACATTTTTTTACCTAGACCCATACATTTTGTTAATATTCAATTTATCCTGTTAAAATGGTCTGTTGGCTCAGTCTGAACATGTTAAACAATGATTGTTAAATTAAACAACAATATTGTCGATTATAAATTCCAAGTTTTATTTTTATTTTTCCAAAACGCTACAAATCCATCCTTTTTTTTATGTTGGTTTATGTCTTTAAAAAAAAAAGAGAACATGCAACATATGGGACTCATACTATAAGCCGGTCGCACCAGCCTTGTGTTGATGTAACCCCCCCGGGTCCGCACCATCACACCGAGTGGGTCGCGAACCCGGGTTTCCGGTGCGGGAGGCGGGCGCTCTAACAAGGAACGCCAAAGGCTACAGCCTCTAGCGTCAGTCGCTAGAGCGCCTCTTTTTGAGGTCAGGGGAGTGAGGTTTACACACAGCCCTTACTGGCATACACATCTGTTACATTGACATCCCACAGTGGGTATTAACGCGCCACCTGAGTGACGAAGCTTCTTTTTTTGTTGTTTTTTTGTGATTTTCTTTCCAGTCATATGAGGATATATCGCGTTTAGGCTAAAAACAGGTTCGGCGCTTATAGCGGTTTGGAAAAGAACTGCATCTTGCAGTATATTTTAAACAAGGAAATATAGCGATTTGGCATGAAACATTGATGGAGCAGTGAATAGGTTCAGTACACAGCAAAATGGCATGACGAACTCATTTTTTTTAAATTTGGCGTTTATCGCGTTTTGGAAAAGAGCTCTTCAAATACTGTTTGGGCCTTTGAGTGGCACACATCACTTTTATTTCATTTTAACTGAAAAATCACACTGCATTTCACCCTCTGCTAAAAAAGTCAAGTTTGGTATTGTTACAGCACCCCGGGAAGTTTTAAAGAAAGTCCAAAAATGCGTAGGGGTTCAAATGAATTTTGATCTGGCCACTTACGGCTTAAAAGAAGAAACAATTTGTCGATAAAGTACAGTGAAATCTCCAAATGAAACCAAGTGTATTGAATGTCCAAAACGATCAATAGCATCCTCGCAGCTTATCATTGCTGACTTACAACGGAATCAATAACAAAACCTACACAAATCTGGCTTCGCCATTACGACTGTGCCGTTCAATCAATATCTAAAGAATCAGCCTATCAATACACATCACAGAGCGTTCTAATACAAGTGCGATAACTTTCTCTTTTCCTCTTTCGCTTAAGCCGCCGCAGGTATATTAACTATTCAATCCATATAAACCCCACAAACGTATTTTAATAAGGATCACTATTCAAGCCGATAGTGAGTGACACATGATAAGCGTTTCATTTGTCATTTCATATCAGATGAAAAACCTAAATATGAGAGGGTCCAGAATTTGACCCTTCGGTCGGGTGAAGGTCTATATCTCAGATAACGCCGCTCGCCCTCCTCTCTCGGAAACACAAGATGCTGTGGTGATTTCTGACACGGCAGATGGTGCTGAAACCAAGCCTTTTTGGAAGCGGCAGACAGACTAAAAGCTATCTGCGGTTTCTAATTGCCATCTCAGGGCCTAATTACCTTAATTAATAGATGTGCTTTCTGGGGAAGGGCTTCAGATTCAAGGGTCTTCTGTAAGTGTTAAGGGGCCCTAAAAGGCCCCAGAGGAAGGCAGGCTGGAGTGTAATGGTCCCTGAGGGCTCCTTGCTGAAAACACAGCAGGCGCATCAGGGTTGGATCATGTAGCTGGTAAGTAGACCACAGACGCGAGAGAAGAGGAGATATCATCACATCAAACTCCTACATCTATCACAAACAGGGCAGAGTGTTGGACACTGCTGAAAGAGGAGAGAAGAGGGCCGAGGGTAAAGAGACACCCCCATGTGTAATTTTGCCCTTAAACATGGAGCTTTTCAGCCTCTCAATCTTTCTTTGTCATGTCTTTTTTATTTCTCTTGTTCATTGTCAATTTAGCATTGTTAAAATAAAGATTCTACAGCATTCGAAATCGTAATATGTATTTTATTTCATTTTTACCGAATTTCTATAGATACAGAAATTTAGAATTTCCAGGGCTGGAAAAGTCCTTAAAGTTAATAACACCCTAAAAATTCACATGCATTACTAAAATTCTAAAACATGGACATTTCTATAAGCAATATTTAAATATTTTTTCAATTTCTAAAATATTTCTTTGCCTGAAAATTGCAATTGTAAGTTTTATAAAGAAAACAATTCCTTACTGTAATCAATCATGGAAAGTCATTGACAAATTAATAATTATTTGTTTGTTTGTTTATTTAACAGAGACAATACACTAGCCATTGTTACACACAGACAACCGATGCCGTGTACATAGGACAGGGCATATAGCATAAAGCTAGTTTGCAGCCCTATATATTAAGTATAATTAAATGAATATTAAAACATTTAATTGTATATTTTTTTAAACAATGATTTGTCATTATATGATTTGTCATTCCAATGTTTAGAATATTTTTTATTATTATTTAACAAAAATGGAAATGGAAATAGAAAAGTCAATGAATGTCAAGTTGCTGCCATCACTGTAGCATCACTGTACCGCTGCAGTACTTTATTATTTTTGTGTAAAGCAGTAATGTGAATGTAATGTGAACTCTTTTTCTACTTTATCCTCTGTATTTTCTGTTGAAAAGGTCCCACATCAATGAAAACCAATAACTCTTCAACTTTAATTTATAGTATAAATTAAATACTATATTATTTATTATATTTTCTCAGAGGAAATGATGACCTTCACTGACAGAAAGTCCAAAAGAGCGGCGTCCACATAATGTGTGCATGGCCTGTTTGCATTACAGTATTTCATCATGATAAATCTCCTCTCTATGAACCCTATGTGTGATATTAGCCATGGCAAGTTCTGTTTGCTTTTCCGGCCTGGGCAGTTAATGTTAAAAAAAAAATGGAAAAAGGAACAACGTTCATCAGCTAATAGGAAATCCGTTGTGCTTCCACACATCTCTGACCATATTTCTTTCCTCTCCTTCTCTCCTTGTTAGTCTTTTTCTCCATCTTTTCTTCTTCTATGATTTCCACCCCCTTCTTCCTCCTCCTCCTTCTCCTCCTCCCCATCACGCCCGTTGTCCGTGTCCTGCACGAGCGAGAGATGCACACGTGTACGTCCGAGCCGCATACATTTGCTCTGATGATGTATTGTCCTGCTGAGGAGTTTCATTTACTGTGGCTGGCCTCTGCTGAACCTGTTGCTAGTCACTGAGCACGATAAGCGCATAAGTAGCACGCCACTTCATTCATCATGTATCGCTCAGACCACTCAAATACCTCATAGGGCATGCAGGAGAGAAACTACTAAACCGGCAGAAAGGATCACAGCGCTTTTTTTCGAAAATTCGTATTAAACATCATATGCTAGTGTTTTTTTTTCCTTTTCTCCCCAAAGAATTGTGCAAGCAAGTCTGCCGTTTAAGATGTTGTTGCAAAACAGTTTGTGAGCTCGTAAAATGGTTCAGTGTATGTCAGGGACAACCAAAATAACAACATTTTGAACAACGTACACAAATTTGTACACATTTGATATTTTTCGGGATAATTCGCGTTTCGAATCAGCGGGTGACTTTTCTACTTGCGCTTTCTCGCCGTATTGGGTTTTATTAAAGTGCATTAGGAATCACAAGCAGTTTCATGTCACTTAGAGCTCTACGTTTCAACAGACCGGCTGCCCGCAGGCACGACGCTCCTCTCCCCTTCATTCGGTAGCACGCAATAGTACTTACATGCTCCGCGAGACAAGTAAAAGGAATAATTAAAGAGGTGAAAGATAGTGGGATAAGGATTTAGGGCAAATCCTATTGTTTAAAGCCGTTTCATTCCATTGAAACATATTTTTCTTTTACACACTTTCTCGGAGCCCTGGTTTACACCCAGAATTGGTTTTTCGGTTACATGCGTACACATTCCGTCTTGTGTTTTCAAAGGCCAAAGCAAAGCACAATGCAGGCAGCGAACAACAAAGACTTTATGATGTACGCGCATTGTCTTTAAATCACTTCATTTCGACGGCGCTGCCTGCACAGCCTTGCGCTTATCAACTTCAGGAATGCAGCTGCGGGCGGAACAACAATGATATAAGAAAAATCATTTTTAATAGCAGGCAGAATGGGAGTGTAATCCTCAAATCTGCCTTTTCTAAAACATTTCTTCGTTTCTAATACAGACAGAATTGTTATCGAAATCAGACTTTAAATGAGGCTGTAATATGATGTGGATGGGCCAATTCTGTGCCGTCGTCCACCTTTCCTCACTTTAAAAGTGCCCCCCCCCCCCCCCCCCCCACCTCCTCATGCTTTTACTGTCAGTCAAAGAGCACTCTTACTCCCTGGCGCATCAGGGTCCGGCGGTATTGATTTTTCCACCCACTGAAACCACCTCGTGAGCATAAATTTTGCATTAGACACTAAGGGGAAAGCGGGCGGGGGGACAGGACCTTGGGAACTGGGCGCATGGGACAAGGAAGGCAGACAGGTTTTGGCGAAAGAGACAGATGGAGATGGTGAGCACAGGTAATGTTAGCGTGTTAAAGTAGGTGGTGATTGTTAAAAAGAACTACACTTTGCATAATTAAAAAATATACTTAAGTGTGAACTAAATTTATGTTTTTGGACACTGAAATTGAAAATTTATAGTAGTTTAAATTTGTAGTAAAGTCGTTTTTATTGGTTCTTTTAAGTAGGAGATAGAATAGCATGTACATGTAATTTCATAATTTTGTTGTCTTTGAAATATGGTTAAAGAACTGAAAAAACATTAAATATATTTATATATAATTTGTACTGAAACTTGTCATGTGTATAAATATATTTGTAATTACACATTTGAAATGATGAACAAGCACCTTAACTTCAAATGTAATACTGAATAACACAGTTATCAAGCATTTTACGTGCTTTAGTATTTAGTCGCCTTAAAGCAGGGGTGTCAAACTCAGTTCCTGGAGGACCGCAGCCCTGCAGAGTTTAGTTCCAACCCTGCTCCAACACACAAATCATGTAGTTTTCAAATAAGCCTAAATGACATGATTAGCTGGATCAGGTGTGTTTAATTAGGGTTGCATCTAAACTCTGAAGGGCTCTGGCTCTCCAGGAACTGAGTTTGACACCCCTGCCTTAAAACATAATATGAAAACTTAATTCATTTAAGTGGCCTTTTATTGCCTTTCTATCATACTATTTGCAAGCGCTTTGATTTAAATATGGCAGTATAAATAGCGATATATGCTGTTTACCCTAAGTGAAAATGGCATATTTACTTAGCGATAGATCCACACTTAAGGCCATTGCCAGTCCGAAATTTTCATATGCGTTTTTCCGTTTTATTAAAAATAATTGTATTCATCATCCTGCTGAAGACGGCCAATCATTTGAGCCCAGGAGAGCCCGTAGTAGTAATACACTTTGATCAGACATGTATGTCAGATGGGGACTTTGTGGTCAAATCCAAATTCGCTGTCCACTTCATCGCTGTAAACACTCAGGGCCTCTCAACCGCAGTCTAACCTTTTTTCCGTTTAGTATAGTCTGATCCCAATCCAAATCGCTGATAGGGAATCATGTAATATGTCTGAGTTCCAATGTAAGCACTGGAGATGTCATCTGCTAAAGATGGTACAGATTTTTTTTTATAGATTTTGTTTTTAATTCCAGGCCTTTTATTTAGTAAGGTTTTTATTGGTTTTAACACTGGCTGTGATTGCATTTTCAGATATAAAGTATCATATAATTCTAAATAATTAATGGTTCGGTGGTATATATATATATAATGTATATTATTTATAATATATACAATTTATTTGATAAAAATACAGCCTTGGTGAGCAGTAGAGACTTAAAAAAATTAAGTGTTCTAAAGATGGTATATAAATATATATATTTTTTATATGTATACTATGTATAAAGGAGACTGGGGCTACATGTCACAGAGACTATTTCCCTATTATTTCTAACAGTTTTTCTGCATGTTAATTTCAAACATCTGGTTCAACCCCCCCCCCCCCCCCCCTTTTTGTATTCTTGCCTTTTCAGTTATGTCTTTAATAACTGTTTCTTGCATTTAGCCTTTAAATAATAAATAAGAACATTAAATAATGACTGCCTTCCATTTTAACAGTCAACCCCTTGAGAGGCATTTAATGTGTTAACTAGCTCTAATTTCTCTCTCTCTCTCTCTCTCTCTCTCTCTCTCTCTCTCTCTGTGTGTGTCTTACTTGTTTTAACATTCTTGCTATTCATTCCTGGTTGGTGTCTTCATATTTTCATTATGTGACCAATTATTAAATTATTAGTAATTTACTTAACTAATTTCCCCAGCAAATGTTGTCATACGCAAGAACACGATCAGGCATCTCTTGTTCTGTTCTTTCGCTTGTTTTTACACATCGTTCTCTTCCACCACAGTCGTTTCCCACAGAATTAATTAACTCAACGTTACTCACTTTGCCCTTGTGATTGACCTTTAATTCACTGTGTAGCCTGTATTTGTGTGTGTGTGTGTGTGTGTGTGTGTGTGTGCATGTGTGACTATTTCTGTCACTATTATTTTTTAAAGTGACTTGCATCATTAAAATGTAGTAAAGTGTACTATATTTAGCATCAGCCACTTTGCCAGGTCTTTAACATGTCAGTCAATAAGATGTATGCATGTACATAATAGATTTTACATTTTAATTGTTAGTTAATCTGTCTGTTACACCCCTACGATCAATGTTTTCTATAATCTAACTGACACAGATCAGTCTCAGATGCTCATGTTGTTGTATTTGCCAGGTGGACGCCC
Source organism: Oxygymnocypris stewartii (assembly GCA_003573665.1). NCBI lineage: Eukaryota > Metazoa > Chordata > Actinopteri > Cypriniformes > Cyprinidae > Oxygymnocypris > Oxygymnocypris stewartii. The sequence goes on along the minus strand of QVTF01018623.1, from coordinate 123,069 downwards.
CAAAAGGAAGGGGTGTTGTATGGGACAGACAGACAGCATACTGTATTAATGAGAAAGGTGGATACTCTGCTTTGGCCTGCACATTCTCTTTGATACTAGAAACAAAAATAGTGCCATCACCCTGTCGGTTCTTGATGACCTCTGCACTGACCTTTGACAATCAGGCGCTCCATGCTTCTCACACACACACACACACACACACACACTTACACACATCAAACACACGACAGGGGATTTTTACACTGGAAGTTTGGCGCACACACATACTCAGGGTCACCGAGGTGAGAGGAATGAGCTTCTGTTAAGCAGAGGCATGTCTGTGATCTGTTCTGGAGAATTCTGTTTGCTGCTACTAGGCTAGAGTTCAGGTCGGTCTCAGAAAGAAGGAAGAAAGAAAATAAAGGTACTAAATTGGAGTGGCTTCAGGTGCAGGGAGGGAAAACAGAGCATCCATGCATCAGGTGGGTCACAGAACTTGTCAGGACAGGCCTCAGTTTCATTTGTGTGCCCAGTGAGAAGCTTGTCAGGTATTATTTAATAACTATGAACTTTAGAGGATCTGACAGGCTTCATATTTGTCCGTTTTACTTTGGCTTATGGGGAAAAATGATTTAAATAGTCAGGTAATCTACCTGTCAATTGATTTTTTTAATATGACATGTGATTTGAATGTATTATGACATTTAAGAGAAAAAGGAAAGCATACTATAAATAGAGTTGCTTTGTCCAAAGGCAGTGCATTTATTTATTTTTATTATATTGATATATAAGCCATGTTAACACAGTGCTGGAGTATTTTCAAATTTAGTAATTGTGTGAAAAACATATATTAATAATAATATTTAAAATAAAATACTTGTTTAATGAATAATAATAAAAATAAAATAGACATTTTGCACTATATAAAAAAGGATGAACGTTTTTATTTTATTTTTCCACAGTAATACAATTATTCTACATAAAGAAACATTGAACAAATATAATGTACACTACTTTTCAGACGTTTAGCATCAGTAATATTTTGATACTTTTTTGTTTTATTTTTAGTTCTTTGCTGCATAAAAAGTTCAAAAGAACAGTATTTATTTGAAAGAGACATGTTTTGTAACATTATAAAAGTGACCGTTGATAACAAAACCTTAAGTCTTATGTTGCACAGGTATCTTTCTAGCAATAGCCAACAATACAGTACACAGCTATACAACTTACATTGCAATACAACTTCATATTCCATGAAGATATTTTGTAAATGTCCTAACATAAATATATCAAAATGTAATTTATTAGTAATATTAATACAATTTATTTATTAAAGAAAAACACATAACCACACAGCATATGTTAACTAATATTTTTATAAACATTAAAATATATTTTTATATCTCAACCATTTATTATTCTACACTTTTAGTTGTGTAATTAATGATGGGTTTTCATTACCTTATTTTAAGTCTTATGACCTGTGGTCCATATGAGAACTGCTAGATTCAATACATTGCTATTGTTGCCCAGCATCCTTGAATTTTCTTCATTCCATAGATGCATGAAATACATACTTTCTCTATCTTCAATGGGAAGCCATGTACATGCACATTTTCAGTGGAACTGAATAGAACAATGGAATTGTTACTCCTGTATTATTACACGTGTTTCTAATTTCTTAAGAAAGAAAGTGAGTTTTCCAATAAAGTCAAGGTCGCAGTTGAAAGTGCTCTGAAGGAGATCCAGGCTAGAAACCAAATTTGCACGTGCAATGTTACCATTGTTCAGGTGGTTATAGAGAATGACTTTTGTGTTACCATGTGAAATCGTCATCTGCTCTCCTCATCATAGTGTTCTGTTCATATAAACGCTCTAACGAAGTAAACAGCATTTGGGCTCTGCATGCATGTATGTGTTGTGTTTCAATGTATTCAGACCTTTGCAGCTCTGTCATTGCTCTCGCACATGAGTCTTAGGCTCAAGGTCTGCTATTTCTTTCCCGCATAGCGAGACCAGATCTGTTTAAAGGAGGACGGAAAGTTAGCAATGTTTCGTAATGAGATGACAGAGTTTATAAAGCACTTGCTCTCAACCACAGTTTTACCTGCAAAATAATAGGGCCACATGGGGCTTCTCTACAATCCTGCCCCCCCCCTCTCTCTCTCTCTCCCCATCTCTCTATTTGTTTTCCTTTTTTTATTCTTTTGTTGTTCTGTCTCTTTCTCCGGTCTCACGACTGCTGCGGGAGGAGACCCTCCCATCACCTTTGATCTTCCCCTTGGTTTCAATAATATTTTTGACAGGATTCAGGCTTTCTCTTTTCTTCACCCTTTTTTGCCTGTCCTCCTATTCTTTTTCACTTATTTTCTACTTGTAGCAGCTCGCTCGGCTCCCTCTATAGTCATGCGATGGAGCGCCACATATGTACGCCCTGTCAAGACAACTTGCCCCAACATTTCAAGTGCGAATTGGACTCTTGGAATTTTCCCTGGCGCAGATGATATATATAATTCATGCTGGGGTGTGAGAGCAGGTGTCAACGTGTCAGGCGATTGAAGAAATGTAAAAGTGGGCTGTTTACTGGTCGAGAGACACACTCTTTTTTTGTCTTTTCTTCTTGGAGTAGGGGAGAGAGGGCTTGTGGTTAATCAAAACCTCGCCTGCCTGTCCAGTTGTGATGCACGGGCAGCTACGCTAATCAAAGAAATGTCAGCACCAATGTATTTTCTTAGTTATCTTCTAGACATTTTTTTTGCTGGTTTTAATTATTCATCTGCATCAGTTAATTATGGACACTTCTTCTCAAGTACGCTGTGCACAAACACATGCTTGACAATACATTACAACTCTCGCTTTGTAGCTTAGCATCAATCCATTGTTCAGCTCTTTTGTAATTTATTTTTGGAATGTTTACTAGATGCTATCTATTGATTGATTGTTAATGAATTAATGTGTTGATTAATTCACCATTATCTATACATGTGTGTGTGTGTGTGTGTGTGTGTGTGTGTGTGTGTGTGTGTGTGTGTGTGTGTGTAGACACTAAATGCTGTTCTCTCTATATTCGAAGCCACTGTCTATTAAGATTCCATGGAACAACTTACACCTCGGTTGGATATTTTATATATTTGTTCATTTATATCTTTTCAATAAGAAAAGCTCAATTAGAAAACATAATTTAGAAGGAATAGGCTATTTTCTGTCCTGTTTTGACATCCTCATCAGAACACACTGTTTGAATAGGCGTGGCGGATTATAGACTTGGAAGTATACACCCACTGCTATGATTGACTAATACATGTGTATGTTTAACAACAACACATAATTTTAGTTTTAACAGTCAAACACAAAATTAAATGTAAACATATCTACTTTCTTATATTTTATATGCAGATTAGTGTTAAGGAAACTTTTGGCCTGTCTCCTGAGGACCCAGAAAGGGGCCATGAGCAAAATAATGCACAGCATGAAATGAAATAATGACTATCTATTAAATCTATGAAACATCTATTTAAAAAGTGCATAAAGGCTACACTAACATATAAGTCAAATGTAATTTTGTAAATTGCTTAAACAATTATGAACAAAACAGCATCATGTATTTATGCATTTAAGCCGAAGCGCCAATCACACAGATTGGATTTAAAAACATCAGTGGAATGGAATAAAAACCCCACTAATTCTTGTTGAACCTCTTTTAACTTCACATGGCTTTCTATAAATATTTTGTGTCAAATACAACCACGACACTTACATCATCACCAAATATAAGGCTCCCAGACGTACACCAAAGCATCCAGACGTACATTCAAATGCACCGTTTTTTCCATTTGAAAGCTAAATTTTATTTTAAATTCGAATAATATAAATTTTTATTCACAATCGCCTCAACCCAGGCAGACACAGCACTCATTTTAGCATGTGTTCGTGTGTTCTGATGTCACAGCTGCTTTTCAGTCATACATTGTGCGCTATGCTGAAAATGTTCTATCATTATCAATGAAGGTGTACCGTCAATACATACTGATACTGTTTTATCGCCCAGTCCTACGCATAAATACTCTGTACATATCTATCGGGTGTGTCTCACTCGTCCTTCACAGTAAAGCTGTAGGCTCTTTGATCGCGTGGCTGGCTGTAGTGCAGGTCGTAAACCCCGCCCTCTCCATGTAAATGAATAGGACTTCAGTCAAAATAAAAAATAAATTACACTTCAAATACAATTTTCCGAAATATGGTTTTGGTCATAGGTAGTTGTTATCATGCTGATATATGTTCAATTGTTCATTTTTGTGATAAGTTTGATTCTAGCTAGTAATTAGATGCTATAAAAACAGGGCGTGTTGTTATGGCTGATTGGGTCTGCAGGAGTTTGGGGCGGGAGTTTGATTCCGCGGCTCCACCTCACGACACTACTGCGCAGACTCTGACTCCAAACGAATCTCTACTGCGCAAACTCGGGCTCCAAATGGCGTCATTTACTCAAGATGTCAACAGCCATATTGAGATGTATTCGCTTCACTTTTCTGGAAGCGGAGACACATTGTCCATCTTTTTTACAGTCTATGGTACATATCAAATGATCTGTAATAGCAGACAAAGCTAGGACCAAGGACCAAGTTCTTACTGATGCGTTCTGGAACATCATTAAAAATAAAGTTCATTCTCACTTTCCTAATGTTGGAATCAGAAGGAAGGCAATACAAAGACTGTGTTTTTCCGCAACTTGGTACTGAACAGCAACATCTTGTTTTCGGAGCAATCTTTATAGTTTGATTTCTGCGTAGGCCTGCATTTGCCTCTCTCGTTATTTACACAACATGCACGAATCGGTGGGCGGGGCTAAACAGGCAGCGATGTAGAAGCAGGCACTGATCATCTTCTGTGGAGGTGATGTTCAGCCACACTATTACGTCACAAAATGGAACAACTTACAGATTGTTTTTATAATACAATGACCTCTTATATGTCAAAAGATCAAGGGAATTGAAATATATAGAAAACACTCTTTGGTGATTACATTTACATTTAGTCATTTAGCAGACGCTTTTATCCAAAGCGACTTACAATTGGTGATTACTGTAGGTAGCTACAAATGAATTTAATATATAAAATTATATATGTAATATTTGTTTTTAAATTCAGGTCTCTGAAAAAAGTCCTAACTTTAACAATTTTCAGGAAAATATCACAAAAATATGGGAAAAAAATGTGGGCTGCATGAACAAGATAATTTGAGTCGCACCTTTTGGTAATATGGTTGTCAGTCTCGAACACTGTGTACATTCAACACTTAAATGGCATCAAATATTGAGATATTGCAGTGAGATATCATCTTAGTGCCACCAAAGGAGAACATCTTGGTCTATTTCTGTTATAACTCCAAAATAATGGTGCCCATAAAATGTGTGTGACAGCTTGACTTGAAGTGCAGTGCAGGAGAAACATCTCTGTTTGATGACTTCGCAGTGAAGAGTTCATTATCAGAACATTGAGCAGAGGTCAGTTATCTGTCTGAAAAGCACTGCTCTGATTCCTACAGAGAAGGTTCAAACAGAAGGTCACATTGATTCATTCTGATGTGTTAGCAGTCTGTTTTTCAGTGTAGGCATTCATAATGTGTATGGATAATTTGAGTTGACAAACCTAGGCTGTGTTGTTCTGTCATGGACCCTGTAAGTGAAGTCCAGCTCAATGTATAGGTCTTTTAGAGAGTGAATTTGTTTCTTCAATCTCAGCAGAGCGTCTGGTGAGTCAGAAGGCTGTACGGCACAATTTAGGCTCTATTGCTTTCTTACAAAAATGAAGTATACCATGACTTCATGGGAATTAAATGCTTCTTTTCATGTACCACAAAAAAATAAAGGCTTTTACATGTGCATTCAGAGTTTCCAGTACACATCAATGTTCCTTGTATTCAGAGAAAAAAATATAGTACGTGGTAGCATTCCTTCTTTAGTTTTCATAGTTCTAAATACTGGATATACACTACTGGATATACTACAAAAATTAGAGTCAGTAAGACTTTTTAAATAAATTGATACTTTTATTCGACAAGGACAATCAATTGTTCAAAATGACTGTAAAGACATTCATAATGTCACAAAAAAGAGAATCTATTAAAAATGCTGTTCTTCAAATGTTTTCTTCATCAAAGAATCCTGGAAAAAAACATATTTCATTAAGAAGAACAAACATTTTTTTTTTTACTAATAATAAAAAGAAAAGCAACTAATTAATAACCGTGATAACCTGCACCAGGATGCTGGCGCTCTGAACGCTCTCTGTTTGCACATGTCATTGTTTAAAATTAAAATTGTTGAAAGAAGCACTTTAGTCCAACAAAGCAATAACGTTGTTATATGGACGGATATTCCTTTCTTTATGTCTCCTTTCTTCAGGGATAGTTATTGTTTGTATACGTTATGGAATAGCTCACACTCAAAAAAACTCCGTCTTGGTAGTAAAAAACTTTTGTAGTATACAGTGTTACACACAGAATGAGACCATCCCCCTCAAAAAATTTAAAAAACAGCGGAAAATTGTTTATTTGAATCTAGCGCGCTCTCGCGAGGGCTGTGATGCTTGCTATGACGTACCTGTCATCTGATGGGGGCAGAACTTAGCGATCTGCATTTTTGGACAAAATAAAAGTTTTTTTTTCACTGAATGAGGGCTATGAATGACTATATGGCCCAAATCTGTATGATTATAATCTGTATTACCCCGCACATCAGTGTATGATTACAGACTATTAATTAACAGCAATCAGTGTGAATGTCTGACCATATCAGTGTCTGGCAATCAGAGTATGTACGTGAGTATGTACTATATACAAAGCAATTTTTTTTCTTTCTTTTTATTACTCAAATAATTTTTATTGTATTTTTTTGTGGTCAAATAAATCACTTATATGATGTATAAGATTCTGTCTATAATAATTTTATCATTGAAAAACATGCAGTGGTATGTATAATGAAGAAAATAGTTTAATAATTTGTAGAACTATTCAATATATTTGGTACATACATATATTTCCTCAAACGTGTGTGTGTGTGTGTGTGTGTGTGTATGTGTGGGGTGGGGTATGGGGGGGTATATATAGTCTCGTGAAAATCTAATTTTTTCATGGTATCTTCTTCAGATTTGAAATATAAACTCATGAGACATGTGACTTTCAACCCATTACTTTTCTGGATTGCTCCAGGACTTATTTCATGTATTTTTATATGAAATACAATAATTTTTTATTTAATTCAGTGTGGTACAATTTTTTCTCTATAACTTTTTATCTTTTTGAGCATTATCAACTCTGGATGATGGATAGTAAAGCCCAAAGGGTCTTCTTTGCGACACCAAAATTGTGTGTGTAGCACACTGAAGTCAGCAGCTGTTATAATTTTAATTTAGGTATGTCTTTTTCAACCATGAGTCCCAAAATGGGGAGTGCTGGCTAACAGGTTAAAATGTGAATGTATATTTACATTTTAAAATCGAAAACAGTTATTTTTATTTGTAAATAAATGCAGCCTTTGTGGACATAAAAATGGTATTGTACATCCTAAAAACAAGGATGTTTTAATTTTATGAAAATGTGTTAGACTAGCAAGACATATTATATCTTGTTATTATATAATTTTTCTAACCCATTTTCAGATCAATTTATTGTTGTTGTTTTAATACAAAAATCTAACAAAATGTAGTAACAATCATTTAAAATAAGAAAAAAACATCTGTGTATTCTCTTAAGAGAATATTATAATATTATATTATAGTATACTATATAATATACTATATACAGTTTAATAATGCAATTTTTTAATGCAAATTGGATGGTTTTGTGTAATCAGATCTACAATAAAGAATAATTACAGTTAATACAGTAATTTCATCTTTAAAATGATGAAAGTTTTCATCATCTTACATTCCCGCAAATGTCAGTTTTCCTGTTACAATTTGTAGCTCTAAGGGCTTTTTAAAGGGGAGAGGCACATTTAAGAAATGCAGTGAATTACTTTGAATTATGTCTAAGAGTACTCAAGATAAGATGGAGGACGTTTTCTGACTTCAAAAGAATGGAACATCTTGTTTTACAGGATGGTTCTTACCTCAGATGCTTCTTGAAACTTTCTGTTTGGGCTGTTCAATAATTACAATGTACCAGAAAAAATATACTATGTAATGGCCAGCAATCAGTGATGCTTCTGCAATTACAGGCTAAGGCAAGCATTAAGTGGTACAAACACCATCATATTGTCCAGGCCAAGGGATTATTTCTATTTGTAATCATAATTTGTATGATTAAATACATGATGCTTGTCTCGTTGAAGGTGATTTATTTTCTTTCTTTATTTTAATTATTATTATTGTTTTATAAATAATTACAAAGATCATAAAAAATCCTCATGTGCCTTCCTCTTTTTCTATCACAGCTACCTCATCCCTAAACTCTCAGCTCCAGCATCTTCAACAGCTCCAACAGCTACAGCATCACCAGCAACAGCAGCATCATCATCATCAACAACAGCAGCAGCAGCAACAACAACAACAACAACAGCAACAACGAGAACGAGAGCAGCGTGAAAGAGACCAAAAACAAAGAGATCGTGAACGTGAACGTGAGCAGCACCAACAGCTCTGTGGTCAAACACATCTCCAGCCACCCAGCCATCATCAGCTCACTCCTCCGATTCAGTCACAAGTCTCTGGACCTTCTCCAAGCTCCGCCTCCACCTGTACCTCCTCCAATCATAGCTCAGCCCAGCCTCCTCAATCTCCGCCCCCTCATAGGCAAAACCAATCACCAGCTCACAGCTTGCCCTCACCTGTCACACCTCCTCTGCCACTACAGGTAAGATTAAAAAAATAAATAAAAAGTATATATAAATATATATATATATATAGCATCTGTTCTTTTGCATTCAGCATTTTTTTATTTTAAATCATCAACGTGATGGGACAAATTAACATCTAAATCATAACAAAAATAATAATAGCATTGTTCTGCATTTTTTTTTTTTTTTTTTTTACTGAATTAAAGTGATGGGAGAAATGCAATCAGCACTTCCCATTTAAAACAATAAGAGCTTTTTTTTTGCATTCATATCATGATAGTCCAGTATTTTTTGGCTGGTTTTATCTGGATAAAAGGAAAAAAGAACAAAATCTTTGATGTGATATCCAAATAAATTCCTCATATTTCCAGACAGCCATAGCCAGCAACCTTCCTTGTATTGCTCCTCACCCAGTTCACCTCTTGTTTACACACTAAAAGTGAAGTTATTTAAAGCTGTAATATAAGTTGACTCGTGAGCAGCTCCAGAGTGCTGCATGGCATGGGGGCAGTTGAGACCAATCGACTCAATGTAATGACCCCTAAATATGATGTCGCCTCACTTAAAGAACTCATTCTTCTACATTATTCACAACATGTCTGGAAGAATGGAGCTCTGGAGTGAGACGAGGTCTAGGATGGATGTTAGAGAATGGGGCAGTAATTCAATTGAATGATTGAATCTGTCTGGGGAAATCTTGGATATTACAAATATTGTTTCTGGAGGAGGTGCCTGTTTGCCAAGCCTGTCCCTGAAAAAAGAATGAAAATTGAAAGTTTATTGTTAAGAGTTTATCCCAGCCATCTTGCTAGCGACAGCAATAGACTATTATTGGAAATGAAGAGCTGCGGAATATTGAATTACGAGTAATGATGCTTTTGGTGTAACTTCATTTGAAACAATTTTATGATAATCACTTATTGACATGTTGTGGAAATGTATAGTATATGCAGCCGATTTAACCAGATTAGTTTTCAACATATTTTATCTTTTGCAAATAACATCTTGCATTGGGAAGTCCAAAGGAACCATATGCCAGTGTTGACTGGATAAGATGATTTTGTTGATATTTTATTTCGTTATCTGTTATTGTCATGCAGGCTTATAAAATTGAAACAAACCACACAGATGGCACTCATGAATTGCTGTTGCTTCAGTTAGCTAATGTCTTTTAAAGGGGCCATGTTATTACAGATTTGCCTTGATCCGACATTTTCATCAATAAAAAAGCTTTTTGACAATGAAAATGTAACTTTCAGTACTCAAAACTTCCTCAAAATTAGCATTTATTGAAACTAATCTGCAAAAATGACAGCAACTTTGTGTACAACTCAAATATAAGAACTTTACCAATAGTATCAAATGTGATCTGACCCCTTTACATTTTTATGGAGCTTGTGTTTTAAATGACAAATAGAAGTGATATTTTCATAGCTTACTCTTTTAATGTGGTTGTCTATCCATCTGTTCTTCCTCTTCCTCTTCTCATCTGGCTCAGTCGGTCACTAATAACATGCCCTCCTCCCTACATGTCCCAGTGGTTTCATTTCGGTTTGAGAGAGGCCAGGGTCGCCTCTCCATCCTTCCCCGCATTCATCAGCGTCACAGCCCTTATTGCTCTGTGCTGTACCACAACCCGACTTCCCCTTCCCCCTTTTTATGGCTGCCATCAGTTTAGTCATTTATTTCCCCTTCTGTCCCTCTGCCCAGCCTGTATGCTCACCAGCTGGATCCTATGGGGCCCGACTTTTAATGGTCTCCAGAACCCAGAACTAGTGGTTTCCGAGGGATTCCTTAGGAAAGGCCAGCCATATATTTCTTCATTTGCAGTTGAAGCACACCTGATTCAATCTGTCAAGTTATCATCAAGCCTTTCTGATACATGATTCAGAATAGAGTAAATGGGAGGGAGTGGCAATGGGGCCTCCAAAAGCTTGGCTTTAATGCGTGATGTTGCCCACCTCATTGGCTAGATGCATCCTCAGGTCTAGATGTTCGTGAATTGCCTTAAATATGTATAATGTGCACACAGATTTTAAGATATATTTGTGCGTGAGGGTCATGTAGCTGTGTTATAAGTGATAATGTACAAGCAGCTAGTCAGTGTTGCAAAAAATAATAAAAGGTGCTTACAGGTGCATCTCAATAAATTAGAATGTCATGGAAAAGTTAATTTATTTCAGTAATTCAACTCAAATTGGGAAACTCGTGTATTAAATAAATTAAATGCACACAGACTGAAGTAGTTTAAGTCTTTGGTTCTTTTAATTGTGATGATTTTGTCTCACAATTATCAAAAACCCACCAATTCACTATCTCAACAAATTAGAATACTTCATAAGACCAATAAAAAAAACATTTTTAGTGAATTGTTGGCCTTCTGGAAAGTATGTTAATTTACTGTATATGTACTTAATATTTGGTAGGGGCTCCTTTTGCTTTAATTACTGCCTCAATTCGGCGTGGCATGGAGGTGATCAGTTTGTGGTACTGCTGAGGTGGTATGGAAGCCCAGGTTTCTTTGACAGTGGCCTTCAGTTCATCTGCATTTTTTGGTCTCTTGTTTCTCAATTTTCTTTTGATAATATGGTGAGTTTGCTGGCCAGTCAAGCACACCAACACCGTTGGTCATTTAACCAACTTTTGGTGCTTTTGGCAGTGTGGGCAGGTGCCAAATCCTGCTGGAAAATGAAATCAGCATCTTTAAAAAGCTGGTCAGCAGAAGGAAGCATGAAGTGCTCCAAAATTTCTTGGTAAACGGGTGCAGTGACGTTGGTTTTCAAAAAACACAATGGACCAACACCAGCAGATGACATTGCACCCCAAATCATCACAGACTGTAGAAACGTAACACTGGACTTCAAGAAACTTGGGCTATGAGCTTCTCCACCCTTCCTCCAGTCTCTAGGACCTTGGTTTCCAAATGAAATACAAAACTTGCTCTCATCTGAAAAGAGGACTTTGGATCACTGGGCAACAGTCCAGTTATTCTTCTCCTTAACCCAGGTAAGACGCCTCTGACGACAACTGTAGCCAAATTCCTTGAAACGTCTGTGTGTGGTGGCTCTTGATGCCTTGAACCCAGCCTCAGTCCATTCTTTGTGAAGTTCACCCAAATTCCTGAATCAAATTTGCTTGACAATCCTCATAAGGCTGCGGTTCTCTCGGCTGGTTGTGCATCTTTTTCTTCCACACTTTTTCCTTCCACTCAACTTTCTGTTAACATGCTTGGATACAGCACTCTGTGAACAGCCAGCTTCTTTGGCAATACATGTTTGGGGCTTACCCTCCTTGTGAAGGGTGTCAATTTTTGTCATCTGGACAACTGTCAGATTAGCAGTCTTCCCCGTGATTGTGTAGTCTAGTGAAACAAACTGAGAGACAATTTTGAAGGCTCAGGAAACCTTTGCAGGTGTTTTGAGTTGATTAGCTGATTGGAATGTCACCATATTCTAATTTGTTGAGATAGTGAATTGGTGGGTTTTTGTTAAATGTGAGCCAAAATCATCACAATTAAAAAAAACAAAGACTTAAACTCCTTCAGTCTGTGTGAATTTAATTTATTTAATACAAGAGTTTCACAATTTGAGTTTAATTACTGAAATAAATGAACTTGTCCACGACATTCTAATTTATTGAGATGCACCATTATATTCCTAAAATGCTTATACATTATTATGCTTTTTACTTAGCTTGTTACAACATAAATTAATATTGATACACAGCTCACAAATTCAGTTAAATTAATTTAAATGACTTTTAATAACTTTCAAAGTCAGAGAAAATGTCCTTGATGATATTGTGACAATCTTAGAAGCATCTTTATAAAGTTAAAATACTGCTTTAAACCAAGACAAAAAATGAATTTGGACCCAGGACAGAGCTGTGAGGAACACCCTTCACCTGAAGTGTGTTAGTAGAACTTCTCTACAGGTTTTTAAATATGAAGCATTTGAGCGTTTGAAACACTTTCGATTACCAAGGTTTTCACCAAGGCAGAAGTGCTTGAGGACTCAGGACAAAGCCTTGAGGAACTCTCATCGCCTGGGATGTGTTGAAAGACCTTCTCTATAGGTTTTTGAGCTGTACTTTCTTGATTAGATTTTACTGCTAAGAGTTATATGTGATCCTCTTGTTAATCCATAGAGAGAGTGGCACCAGAGACAACAGCATCATTACCTTGCCCTTCACTCTGTGTGAGATTGAGAAAAAGAGAGTGATACGTGTGCATGTATGTGTGTGTGTGTGTCAGTAGGGGTTTGAAGTTCCCGCTTCATGGAGGTCCACATTACCACTTAACCAATGTGATTGTGTGTGTGTGGCAGGGTTTGCAGGCTGCCTGTCCTGTGGGGCTGAAGCTGTAATTGGGCTTATGTCTACGTCTGCTTGAAAAAGTTATAGCATACTTCACCAGAGTGCTGTTACTAGCCTTTAAGGACTGCCACAGTTAAACATTGCGAACACCTAGAGAATTTTGGGAATGTGTATTTCCACAATCTGTCATAATTATCCCTTCTGGTCACTCAGGTACCTCCCCGCCCTCTCAGTTTCTCTTGCCTCCCATTCCTCTCTTTGGGTTTAATCATTTTAGTAAGGGAGGGCAGACAGGTCTCCTATTATCTGAAGACACCTAAAGGCCCCGATAGAGGCCTTCTGTTGCTGAACTGACAACATGACAGCGTGTTAGCATCCCTCTCTGATAATACCACAGTCGGTGTGTCCAGTCTACGAAGCTAAGTGCTCACCACCTGCACTCTCTCTATCTCTGTCTCTCTCTCATTTTTCTTGTCTCGTCTTTTTCTTTATTTGGTCAAAAGTTCCGACAGGTTTTTGTAAGTCTCTGACCCTGAGTTCCTTTAGACAGTTCAATTTTATGATTTTCCAGTTACATTTTTCTATAGCCAGTAATGTTTTAACACTGATTTCAGTGGAGATTAATGCTTGTTTCTTTATTTTAGTCCAACTGCAGTCTAACAAAACTAGCATTAAGAATGACAACTGTTACTTAACCTATATTTGGATAAATGAGGTAGTATCATTTAAACCAAGGGTGGGGAACGTTGATCCTGAAGGGCCACTCTGCTGCAGAGTTTAGCTCCAACCCGGAAAAAACCCTGGGAAAAAAAAATACCTAACTGCATCCTGAAGACCTTTATTCGCTGCATCAGGTGTGTTTGATTAGAGTTGGAGCTAAACTCTGCAGGGACACCGGCCCTCCAGGATCAACGTTCCCCACCCCTGATTTAAACTTATACATGTATTGTAACTAGTGCTGTCAAACGATCAAATGCAATTGATCACATCCAAAATAAAAGTTTTTTTTACATAATATATGTGTGTGTACTGTGTATATTTATTACAGGTGCATCTCAATAAATTGGAATGTCATGGAAAAAAACATTTATTTCAGTAATTCAACTCAAATTGGGAAACTTGTGTATTAAATAAATGCATTGCACACAGACTGAAGTATTTTAAGTCTTTGGTTCTTTTAATTGTGATGATTTTGGCTCACATTTAACAAAAAACCATCAATTCACTATCTCAACAAATTAAAATACTTCATAAGACCAATAAAAAAAATTTGTTTTAGTGAATTGTTGGCCTTCTGGAAAGTATGTTCATTTACTGTATATGTACTCAATACTTGGTAGGGGCTCCTTTTGCTTTAATTACTGCCTCAATTCGGCGTGGCATGGAGGTGATCAGTTTGTGGCACTGCTGAGGTGGTATGAAAGCCCAGGTTGGGCAGACTTTTGGCAGTGTGGGCAGGTGCCAAATCCTGCTGGAAAATGAAATCAGCATCTTTAAAAAGCTAGTCAGCAGAAGGAAGCATGAAATATGAAGTGCTCAAAAATGTATTGGTAGACGGGTGCAGTGACCTTGGTTTTCAAAAAAACACAGTGGACCAACACCAACAGATGTCATTGCACCCCAAATCATCACAGACTGTAGAAACGTAACACTGGACTTCAAGCAACTTGGGCTATGAGCTTCTCCTCCCTTCCTGCAGACTCTAGGACCTTGGTTTCCAAATGAAAAACAAAACTTGCTCTCATCTGAAAAGAGGACTTTGGATCACTGGGCAACAGTCCAGTTCTTCTTCTCCTTAGCCCAGGTAAGACGCCTCTGACGACAACTGTAGCCAAATCTGTCTGTGTGTGGTGGCTCTTGATGCCTTGACACCAGCCTCAGTCCATTCCTTGTGAAGTTCACCCAAATTCTTGAATCGATTTTGCTTGACAATCCTCATAAGGCTGCGGTTCTCTCGGCTGGTTGTGCATCTTTTTCTTCCACACTTTTTCCTTCCACTCAACTTTCTGTTATCATGCTTGGATACAGCACTCTGTGAACAGCCAGCTTCTTTGGCAATTAATGTTTGTGGCTTACCCTCCTTGTGAAAGGTGTCAATGATTGTCTTCTGGACAACTGTCAGATCAGCAGTCATCCCCGTGATTGTGTAACCTAGTGAACCAAACTGAGAGACCATTTTGAAGGCTCAGGAAACCTTTGCAGGTGTTTTGAGTTGATTAGCTGATTGGCATGTCACTATATTCTAATTTGTTGACAAAGTGAATTGGTAGGTTTTTGTTAAATGTGAGCCAAAATAATCACAATTAAAAGAACCAAACACTTAAACTACTTCAGTCTGTGTGCATTGAATTTATTTAATACACGAGTTTCACAATTTGAGTTGAATTACTGAAATAAATGAACTTTTCCACGACATTCTAATTTATTGAGATGCACCTGTATGTATATATAAATACACACACATACAGTATATATTTTGAAAATATTTACATGTATATAATTATATTTATATGATTTATATTACAGATAAATTTATTTAATATATAAACATAACACATTTTTCTTAAATATATACATATATGTGTATATATTAATTGGGATTAATAATTTTACAGCTCTAGTTGTAACATACAAATACATTTGATAAAACCTAGGAAATTGTTCATCAACCGTTTATTGAAACAAACTGATTTTTCTCCAAAAAAGTTACTATTTACACAAATTTAAGGAGGACAAATGTGCTTGAATGGATAGTTTACCTTAAAAAGGTCATTATTTGTGTCCCATGTCATTCTGAACATGTATACATTTCTTTTCTCTATGGAGTAATGTCTCTATGGTTTTTGTCCCTACAACATAGTTTCAGACCCAGTTTACTTATTTTATTTGATTTTATTTCAAACTATCTTCTTCTGTGTTAGAATGACTCAAGAGTTAGTAAGTGATGATAAAATTATAATGTTTTTGGTGAACTGTTCCATTGCTACTTTTATTTAGCAACTCCACAAAACTGTTATCAAAATATTACCATAACAATCATTTAATCCTAAAGTTTAAAACTTCTTATATCCATCTTCCTTTCTGTTTTGAAAAAAACTGATTCTTTTACCTCACAGCAAACTCTCCTTTTTAGAGGCACCATTAAAAAAAAAGAAGCAGGGGAGGTAGAGACAGGCTGTTGTGACGACAACCAGAAGGTGGAGATTATGAAATTTGCCTAAGTGTGTTAATTGCCTGATTAGCGGGGTGGCTGGATTTGCAGGTGCTGATTGATTGGAGCGACGGGGTTTCTCCACGCTGAGGGGACTCGGGGATTTGTGGAGGAGGGGGCAGCTCGGTGGGCAAGCCAGTTACACCGGAATTGATCTTAATTAGATCTGAGAGACCTGCCACAGCAGAATGGTCACAGCGATTAAAATGAAAAACAGGAGAAATTACTGATCAAATTAATCATAATGTCAGCCTACAGCTGTAGGTCTGCTGTAATTTGCCACTCCACTGGCTTACATCAGCCCTGAGCCACACGCACACACTGATCTGTGGCACACAGTGAGAGAGAGAGAGAGAGAGAGAGAGAGGGGAGAGCAGGGCAGACCATTCACCCCCCCCCCCCCCAGCACACACACACACGCACACTCACACACACAGCCAGGGCATACTGATATAGGCACATATACAGTATTTACACTCATGTTGTGGCGATTTTGTGACAATTGGTTACTCTACTTTTTGTGGAAACTGTGGTGCATGATACATTTTTTCAGGATTCATTGATGAATATAAATTTCAAAGGAGTTGCATTTATTTGAAATAGATTTTCTTTTAACATTGTGAATGTATTTACTGTCACTTTTTGATCAGTTTAATGCATTTCCCAGCATGTAAAACTACTATTCACAGTTCGTTCGCTAACACTCCTTGACCTTGCCATTGTGTCTGCCTCCATGGTTCCAGGGCAGACAGGAAGACAGAGAGAGACAGGAGAAACAATAAGGGTACAGAGAGATCTACTGTCTGGGTGTTTGTCTGTACAGTCTTAGCCAAAGTGTCAAGATTTTGATGGTTATCCATATGACGCAAACGTGTGTTCATTGCTGGCCATTTTCTGATGATTTTTTTTAGAATGTTAAAAATGACTTTTTTAAAGACATTTAAAGGCATAGTTCACCCAAAATATAAGCAAAGCTCATTCCAAATTCAAAGATGCATAGATTCAAATTGTGTACATTTACGTGGTTCTGAATCTGCGCTACCTAAATAACTGCCATTGGGACAGCTGTAACGGACCGCTTTCTCCAGGTATTATAGACCACCTCGGGCTTAGCTGTCTCTCTCCCGTCTTTTAGACAGAGTGGCTGTAAGGGTCTGCCCGGACCCCCGACACAGAGTCTTACAGCAGTAATTACAGGCTACTGCCTGGTATTCAGCCAATGCCAATTTACTCCCTCAGCGTATGGACGACTCACCCCTGTCTCCTCTAGCTCTCTCCGTCTTGCTCTGCCATTCCTAACTTTCATCGCTCTCCCCTTTACATCTCACCTAACCCTTTTCTGTCTTTCTCACTCATTCATACTTTTCCTCAACCTCTCTAGACTGTACTGCGCCCTTAGTTGTTCATCTTTTACCCCCGCTTTCTTTCCCACTCACCCATCGCTCTAAGACACACCCCTCCTGATGTACTGATGTGTGCCACGGGAGGCTCAGACCCACGAGTGCTGCAATTATGCCGGCCTCTTCTCTTCCGTCCTTTCTATTTCTCTGCTCCCCTCTTCTCCTTTCCTCTCATCTACCTCCCTCTATCTTTGCCCATTCTCCACCATTCCCCAGCAATCAGCCATCATTATAGCTCTCTCCTGAAACCCCATCCCTGCCAAGGTCAGGCGCCCTTTCAACGCACATATGCTCATGGACAGACACGTATACACACATGCCGATTTTGGTTTTTGAAATGCCCCTTAAAAACATGTTTTTGTATCTCACAGGGACCCCTAACCCCTTTAATATAATAAAGAAGCCTAAAGACTTATTGATTATCTATGATAAAGTTTTTCTGTAATTTTTTATCTGCTTTTTAAGCAACACCCCAAAACAATTTCAGCAACTCCTGTCCAACCACATGTCAGCAGAGAGCACTTTTCCCAATCCACTCAATACTGACTGGATAAAGTAAAGCCCTGCCCTATTTTTTTTTTCATTTCACTTTTTAGAGTTACTAGAGTACATAATAAAACTGTGTAGTGTGTCATGTTGACATTAATAATGTTTGTAACGTTTTTCTGTGTAACAGGTTGCCCAAAGAGTGTGTAAATAGGTTATAGGATTATTTATTGTTTTTTAGATTTAACACATTACTTCCTATGGAGTAGCAGTTCATTTTAATGGCAAATAAATATTTAACCTCTTTGCTGTTTTCATTTTTCCTTCCCTCACTTGTTTTATCCATGCCCTGTATGGTCTCTCTTCGATCTCTTCTATTTTTTATTCTTCTTGCTTCTCCCCCTCTCACTCACTCACTCACTCACTCACTCACTCACTCATTAATGCAGCCCAATAGACAGCCCTTCTTAAGAAGGCAGAAAATTGCCCTACATAACAAAACTCCCACTTTATGAAAATACAAATGTGCACTGGTGACTGAAGCAGAAAATAAGACTATTACCCATCAACAGCAGCACAGCGTTTGGTATGAATAATTATAAGGCATGTGATGCAGCCAGTGAGGAAAATCTGGGTGCTGAAAGCAAAGCAACTTTTTATTTACCCAAAATGAGGATTATTTTGAGAAAAAAAAGGCAGATCTGGGGCACCTTATAAGAAATAAAATGATTCCAACTAGACATTTGGATATGACAATTTGGCATTTACAATAAGTAACTTAATATTTTCTCCATATTTGAAGTAATCAGCTTTATTAAAAATCTATTATGATTATAATAATACAAACTTTAAAGGATCATGAAGAGTGTGACTGTAAAAAACAGATGTAGAAAATAAGTTGACTTCTTTTTTACCACAGCAATAAAAACTTGATTTAATCTAAAGAAACAGAGTTTATAATATAGTTTATTATAAAACCATTATTGCCCATTTTTAGTGTTTATTTTAAAATGTAAAACATAATTTTGACAAACAGTTTTGGAGATGTTAATATTCATCATTCAGGTTGATAGATGCTGTACACATACGCCCATTACTTAAATAAAAAAACGGTGGGAATGTTATCAAGTTGGCCTCTAAATGAATATTGTAATTGAGTGAATTAACTGTTTTTCTGTCACTTCATCTCTCTTTCTCTCTCTTTTACTAAATAATAAGGGTGATCTTCAAGGTTCTGTCCTGTCCTGTTCTGTTTTTTTTTCTTCTAACTCCTCATCTTCCTTGCTACAGTACTGATGCCTACATCACCCGCTCCTTCACAAATATTATAAAAGTAATAAATGAGGCATGTTAGCACAAGATAATTGTGTGGTTACAGAAAACACATTTATATTATGATTCAACACTTGTTAAGTTTGTTCTGAACCCTGTTAACTGCCCAGAAAAACACAGGGAAAAATCTGATCAATGTTGTGCCCAAATGTTTTCAGTTCATCACTTCACTTAGGGATAAGTGTGTGTGTTAAGGTTTAGTTTAGTGTATTTGCATGTGTGTGTGTGTGTGTGTGTGTGTGTGTGTGTGCTTAAAAATGGATGTGTGGGTCAGGTTTGTGTTTGTGTATTATCGATCGGACCTCTGACCACATCATAGCCACAGAGCCCTGCTCAGTCACCATTAATCTCGGTGCTCCGAGTTCTCAAATGGCAGCTGGCAGACCCAGCTCCAAACCCAACCATTTCTCTTCATTAGCTCGGCTCACTCTGAGACGCCATGCGGAGGAGTAATCATTTACCATTATTCTAGTTATGAAACTCACACACAGCTGACGCTGGACTTTATTGAATAGAGGCCATCAAAAGATCACCAGCCATTGATTAAGCCAATATTAAAGTCATTCAAATGCTGGATCTGTATGTCAAACAACAGCAAGTGAAAAGAGATGGCATTCTGTTTAAATGCCGGAGAGGAGAATTTGACATGATGAATTAAGATAGTTGAAGTTTCCTCAAATAGAAACACGCTGTTCTGTAGTTTTTCACTTAAATTAAGATGTGCAATATTTTGCTTTCAGACATTTAAAGACAAACAACCATTTATCATTTGATGTTTCTATTATTTTTATATATTTTTTATCACAGGAAATTACAGGGGAGATTAAAAATCTGGTGGAGACCTGGTCTCAGGTGGACATCAGAAATATAATATCAACTTTTCACAAAACCGATGGTGTCTTGACACATTTTTTTTCCAGTTGGAGCAGGTCCGAGTCATACTGTTTAGGTCTTTTTTTTTCCTTACGGAAATACTAGTGCTATATGTGTAACACTGCAGTCAGCAGTTTTGCAGCAAACATTTTCACTAATCAATCACATGGAAATGTGGCCAAAAAAAACATTTGGGGTGATTTTTCAATAGGAAAAATTATAATTGTGAAAAATGATTTTGCAAATGTATAAATAAAATATACATTTATTCAAACCGTACTGGAGGTTGCACAGGACTGCCTCTTTGCAGCAAAAATATAGCAAGGATGACTGATGGATTAAAATGCTCGTATGGATTTTAAGGGCTATATTTATGGAAGCAGGATTTTATATAATGACACCAAAAGCAGTTAATTATGCTTGGAGTTAATGAGTCACATGATTGACGGTCAGCACTGTGCAGTTCATCACATCTTTATAGGTACATTTGTCATTAATTTCATTCCTTGTTCCTCTGTCATTTGCATTCTGGCCCGTTAAATGTGACCCCTTTTGCCCCCTCTTTTCCCAACAGTTGTGCTTTTTATCTGATAAAGTGCAGCATTTAAACAGCCCTCGTGTGCGTGTGCAGTGTTTGAAGATGAGGCCCTTTATGCCACCACACAATTTTCAGCGCAGTGCATCATGGGAGGGCTGACCCAAGACTTCCAGCTTAGCTTCTTCAACTTTACAGCGTTGCACATCTCTTTATTCCTGTTTTTCTTCCTCTAGCTTTTTACTCTCTCACCTATTCTTCCCTTGAGTTGTTATATTTCTGTTTTTCTCTCAGCTATTTATTTATTTGTCAATGGGAAGGTGAAATGGGGCTCTGTAAGTAGCGTTGGTAGTGTGAGGAATCCAGAGGAGACGGCAGGTGATGTGCTCCAGGGGTCCAACAGGGGAGCTGAGGTGTTTGGGACAGTCTAATGGTGTTTTGATGTACCCGGCAGAGGGGAGGCTCTAGGCTGGGGAACGTGGGAGAAAGAGGGAGGGTTTTTTAAAGGAGGTAGCATAAGGTCTGGAAGTGACGCTGGGGAGACTGTGAGCATGCTCAGACGTGTCACTTCTGATTATGTCCACTCTCTATAATGCGAAAACAGAGAGACAAAGAGAGCGAAGGGGGAAAAGAAAAAAGGGTGAAACAGAAGTGTGATCGTCTTAGGAATTGCTATGATGCAGAAACAATTTTCTTTCTGCATTTCAGATATATAATAGCAGTCCTTGTCAGATCTGGCCAGACACTAAATCTATTGTCTATTTTCCCATTTAACTAACAAAAAAATACTGCACATTGAAAAAAAAAAAAATTATCTGTATTTTATTTTTCCAGATAATATACCTTGAATTAATTTTGTATTTTGCAAAAAAAAAATTCCTTTGGCTTTTAAGATGTTTTATCACAGTCCACAGTCCAACTTTCATAGCATTCTTGACTTTATTTTATTTTGTAGAATTGTACGATTTTCAGATAATATATCTTGAATTAAAGTATTTTTAATACCTAATTACCCATTTTAAGCATTTGCTTTCTTTAATAGGCATTGGCATTGGAGTAAGAACGTTTGACATTGGAATAAGAAAAATCTATTTAGATTTTTACATTAATATTCAGTGAAAACACGTTTTAAAGGTGTTACATTTTTTGAAACAAGACAAAATTACTGATTAACCAAATTGCAATACAAATATTAACCTAGGTAATATGAACTTCATTTTATGGATTTTCTGACGTTATTTTCCCACATTCACATTACCTTTAGTGTTAGCAAAAACCTGTCCCTTGAGGCCTGCCTCGTTCTATTGTATTAGCAGAGAAAGCGATTAAGACTTAATTTACAGTCTGAACGGAACAGGCAGAAAATGAACTCTTGCTTTTGGAGTGCTCACTTTGATGTCCAGAAGTCCCTTGCCATGGTAAAGGCAAGCTGCTTTTCCCTTGTTCAGGAGATTACATGGGTTGCTGCTTCATCTGACCCCGCTGGTCAAACGACCAAAGCAGGCCTTGCAGAACTTAATAGAGTTTAAAATTTACTCACCCACTTTGCCATGAGGAGCAAAACGTGTAAGAAGGATCTCTTTCTTTTTCTTTCTTTCTTTTTTTCTTTTTCTTTCTTTCTTTTTCTTTCTTCCTTTCTTTCTTTCTTTCTTTCTTTAACAACAAAATTAGAATTATTTCTGAAGGCTCATGTGACACTGAGGACATGATTAATGGCTGCTGAAAAATCAACTTTCCCATCACAGGAATAAATTATATTTTAAAATATATTTATATTGTCGTAATATGCAGCATTGGGGAGCATAAGAGACAAAAACATTAGAAAACGTTAAAGCTTATTGGATCAAGTCCTCTCTATAAAACCCCTTCAACTAAAAGGAGAAAAAGAGACAGAGAAAGAACAGGCGTTTTGTCACATTTACTGAGAGGTTTACCTGCTGCCTTTCTGTAAAAAGGATGCCAGCTGTTTAGATCCACAAACAAAGATACAATCAACACAAATAGTGGAGAGGTAACGCGGTTTCCTGCCTCCCCACATGGCTCCAAGTGGAGGCAGCCTGCCGGAAAATCACCTGTTTAGATGACAAACACTGCAATCCCCTGCAATCCACGAATTCTCCATGTCTCCTTCCTGCTGCCCCCAAGTTACGGACTCTTAATCCGCCCCGCTGTGCTGCTGAGTGTTTTATAATGGACTTAAATATTATTGATCGCTCCAAAAATGAAACCATAAACAATAACTGTACAATAAGGCCTTTTCCATATATGCCAAACATATAAAAACGTGGCATACAGTGT
This sequence comes from Oxygymnocypris stewartii, assembly GCA_003573665.1. Classification (NCBI taxonomy): domain Eukaryota; kingdom Metazoa; phylum Chordata; class Actinopteri; order Cypriniformes; family Cyprinidae; genus Oxygymnocypris; species Oxygymnocypris stewartii. The sequence goes on along the minus strand of QVTF01018623.1, from coordinate 99,804 downwards.
TTAAAGAAAGAAGTATATTGTATTTACTTAATCTTAAACTTCCACTTAATTTAGATTTTAAATATAAACTATAAAGATCATTAATTGCATGAATTCTTTAAGGTTTACAGATATCCTCAAAATGAAAACAATTTCAATTCTGATTGATGCTGATGTATTGCCAATATCTGATAAAACACCAATATTAAAGTCTATGTTATATAAATCTATAATCAATTCAAGCCACATTTGTTTATTCAATCCAGTTATTTATTCGATTCAGCTATTTCAATTCAGTTCAGTTACTGTGTCAATGCTGCATTTAATCAATTTTAAAACACGTTCAGTTCAAATAGAAGCAAGTTTACAAAAGGCAATAGTGCCATTATTCAGTTAAATTCAGTTAAATGTTGATTCAATTCAGTTCAGTAACAGTGCCAATATGGCAAATTTAGAGTCATTATCTGGCTCAATTCAGTTCAAATTTAGTTTTCATTCATTAGTGTTAGTGCAGTAAAATTGGTAATATTACTGAATATCTTTGCCTTATAAACCCCAAATGAGCAAACCAGAGGCCACAGTGGCAAAAAAACACATTCTAAACTAAATAAATTACAAATAGCACACTTAAAATTATACACCTTGTTTTTAAAAGCTAAAATGTATCCATACATTCACAACATTATAAAGTACTTACTTACTTAATCCTCTTCATTCCAAGTGAGACATAAAGTACAGCATGTAAAATACATATTCATAAGTTAGATGATGACAGATCTGATTGTTAAAATCAAATAAATTAGCTTGCAATATAAAAAAAACATCCAATATGAGTCAATAATGATCAATTCAAAAGCAAATAGACTACAATTTGGCGGCTGTGAGCATGAAGCCACATGTACACTTCATCTTTTAGTCTTTTGCTCAAAGACAATGATTGACTCTCTTCTCAAGTTAAACTAGGAAATGAACTAAAGCAGATTCAGATGTCAGTGGATCACTGAAGATGATCCTATATGTATCAGGTCATATAATTCACCGGCCTTCTTATCATTCCTGGAGAACGCGTTTCATCTACTCCGTCAGAAAGAGAGTGAAGGGGAGAGAAAGAGAGAGTGTTTGCCCTCAGATAGGGTGAGAGGATTATCTGAATTCAATCCCTGCTTGATATTGCCATCCTTGTCCATCTCTCTCTCGTGTGCGCTTTCTCTCTGCTTCTCACCCCCTCTCAGAAATACATGTTTTTATTATCTGAAGATGTTTGTCTGAGATAAGATGCTCCCTACGCAGACACCTTTCCTGCAATCACAAAGCTATTCTGCTTTTCTATTTAACAGAATAAGCATTCACAGTGTCACTCTGCAGGAAATCGCAAGCGATTTGAAATTTTACTAATGCGCAACAATACAAGGATGAGAGCATTAGACGAAGCGTTGATAAATAATTTGCAGTTGTTTTAAAGTAGCGTCTCCATGCTGCCTCTGCACACAGAAGAATAGTTTGCAAATCTCTTGACAAATTCTGAAGATTAAAGGCTGAAATGTCTTGAAGTCTCTGAGAGCTTTTACCTCTCACAATAGCCACATGGTGAGGCATTGAGGAGCTAAAATCTTTGCCCTTAACATTTTGGGTCGCTGATATTATCAACTGGCACTTGACTTTTGCAGAAGGACAAAGAAACGCCGGCCACAAAGAGGCGATTTCTGTGATTAGTGATAAAAAAGGGTGACTTTCAGTCCAGGGGACATAGTATCAATCTCAGCCAATTTTAGACCACCAACATGAAATATGATTTCATAAGACAAATGCGGTGTCATTCTTAATGTGCTTAACCTTTACTGTCAATGAAAAAGTATTGATCGCTCCGTGGTATTTTCTCATCATTTGATTTCAGAGAGCCTGGTAATATATGATGGTGTGATAAGATGAAAGATGAATGGCAGTTGAATGTCCTCACTTTAACAAAGCTGAATGGCCCCCGCTGCGAGATGGGGGGTGCGGACAGAGGAGACAGGAAACAGGAGGAGAATATAGGATGGAATTTGATAGACGTGGCTACTTCCTTAGTTCCTTCTGCTACTTCTTTAGTTCACCCAAATTTTAAGATGCTATCATAATTTACTCATCCTCGTGTCATTCCAAAACCTCCTTTTCCACAAAATAAAAAGGAAAGAATGCTCTGCCAGTGCTTCATTAGTGTGCAAAAGGTTTATTGAGTCAATGAGTCAAACTCGAAACAAACTGATTTGTATGAAATTTTGGTGACTCACTACATTCACTATGATGCTTTGAATGTCTTTAGAATGTGTGTGTGTGTGTGTGTGTGTGTGTGTGTGTGTGTGTGTGTGTGTGTGTGTTTATGTGGTTTATGAGGACACAAATTTGTATAATGACATGGGTATGACATAGGTATTACAAGGAGAAGGTGATTTATGAGGACATTTTCAGTGTCCCCATAATTCAAAAGGCTTATAAATCATACAGATTTCGTTTTTTGAGAAAGTAAAAATGCACAAAGTTTTCTGTAAGGGGTAGGTTTAGTTGTAGGGTGATAGAAAATACGGTTTGTACAGTTTAAAAACCATTACCCCTATGGAGAGTCCCTGTTAACCATAAAAACCAACGTGTGTGTGTGTGTGTGTGTGTGTGTGTGTGTGTGTGTGTGTACGTATATACTTATAGAGAGAGAGTATAGTTAAAGAAATGAATACTTTTATTTCGCAAGGATGTATTTTAAATCGCTAAAACGTGACAGTAAAGACATTTGTAATGTTACAAATAATTTTGTTGCAAATAAATACTGTACTTTTGAACGTGTGCCATGGTTTCTACAAAAATTAAAGCACAACTGCTTTCAACATTGATAATAATAATGTTTCTTGTTCACCAAATCAGCACATTAATGATTTCTGAAGGATCATGTGACACTGAAGTAATTCAGCTTTGCCGTATCAAAAATAAATTGTATAAATGTTTAAATGTTTTAAATATATTTCAATCGAAGTTGTTGTATTAAACTGTAATAATATTTCTCAATAATCCAGTTTTTGCTGTCCATAAGAGACTTAATTGGTTAATAAATTTGGTAAAAAGTGACCAATGTATTATTAAAATGTTCTCTGTTCATGTTATACAGAAGAAAGTAAGCCGTACAGATTTAGAATGCTGCTAGTGTGAATTAATTATGACATATTTCTAATTACAGGGTGAACTATCCCTTTAAAGCACAGTGGCATCAAAAATATCATCGTACACCTGTGAACTCTTGTTCTGACAGCATCTTTTGGGATTATACGCTTCGTGATTCATAGTAAAAGCAAACTCAGAACTTGTCAAAAAAAATAGCAATTTTATTTCAGAAATAACCTGCTGTCTATATCACTGTTGACTGCTATTAGTATATGCTGTCTTTTTTACTCTTTCTGTCTGCTGTCACCGCGCCTGTTCTCCTCTGTCTGCTCGGAGCGCTGTTTCCATTACTGCCTCATTGTGATGAGTAATTGGGGAGTCTGTGTGCAGTCCTGCGTGAGCTCTTGATCTACTTAAAGAACCTAATAAGCCTGTATTCAGCAGCCCTGCAACCAAATAAGCACTGCATTCACCCGGCTTATTAGGAGGTTAGCTTGATTTATTCACCTGTGCGTTTGTATGTGTGCTTGCCTGTGTGTTTTTGACAATGAATAATCACTACAATGAGGAGAAATAAAATACGGGTTAAAATGAGAGAAAAAACGGGGCAATAAAGATGACAGTAAAACGCTTTTTTTTAAACCAATCCAATTTTGTCTGTTACGGGGAAGAGAAAAAAAGGTGTCTAAATCTATTAAAAAAATAAACGGTCTGAGGTGGGAAAATATTATGTTTTATCTGTCTATCTATCTATCTGTCTGTCTGTCTATCTGTCTGTCTGTCTGTCTGTCTGTGGTGTCTGTCTGTCTGTCTGTTTCTCTGTTTCTCTGTCTGTCTGTCTGTCTGTCTGTCTGTTTTTCTGTCTGTCTGTTTCTCTGTCTGTCTGTTTCTCTGTCTGTCTGTCTATTTCTCTGTCTGTCTGTTTCTCTGTCTGTCTGTTTCTCTGTCTGTCTGTCTGTCTGTCTGTCTGTCTATTTCTCTGTCTGTCTGTCTGTCTGTCTGTCTGTCTGTCTGTCTGTCTGTTTCTCTGTCTGTCTGTTTCTCTGTCTGTCTGTCTATTTCTCTGTCTGTCTGTCTATCTGTCTGTCTGTCTGTCTGTCTGTGGTGTCTGTCTGTCTGTCTGTTTCTCTGTTTCTCTGTCTGTCTGTCTGTCTGTCTGTCTGTCTGTCTGTCTGTCTGTCTGTCTGTCTGTTTTTCTGTCTGTCTGTTTCTCTGTCTGTCTGTCTGTTTCTCTGTCTGTCTGTTTCTCTGTCTGTCTGTCTATTTCTCTGTCTGTCTGTTTCTCTGTCTGTCTGTTTCTCTGTCTGTCTGTCTATTTCTCTGTCTGTCTGTTTCTCTGTCTGTCTGTTTATCTGTCTGTCTGTCTGTCTGTCTGTCTGTCTTTCTGTCTGTCTGTCTGTCTGTCTGTCTGTCTGTCTATTTCATATTTATTTTTTCTCAAAAGTGAAAGAAAAAGCATAATGTCCTTTACCAAAAAGGAGCCAACAATTTTAGCATGTTAACTGCATTTTTTCCTTCTAAATTTTTTTATTTTATTTTGAGAAAAAATCAGGTTTACTTAGAAAAAACAATGAAACTGCCAATGTTTGTTCATTTTATGGTTATTTTTGTTATTTTTGTAAAAAAGTGAATTGTCCGTTGGGCCTGTACATTGCAACTTGTTAAATGAATAAATGAATGCCTTTTACAAGTGATTTTATAGTGATATATAGCATAATAGTTATCCATGGTTATTCATTAATCATTATCCATTTTGTTTATGCATGGAATGTTCATCGTTCATCTTTATCCTTTTTATTTTTAATCCATAACACTCAAAAGATTGATGCACTGTATTTCAGTTCTTGTTTAACTTAAGTATAAGATGTTTTATTAGTTATAAATGTACCTGTTTAATTTAAAGCTGCCAATTCATTTAAGATCTTTATGGAAAATGCCTCTGACTTTCTGTAATCAATGTGCCAAATCATTAGTTTTTAATTTTGTGTTCACTTCAGCTCAACCCTCTGGCCAGTCAGGCAGCAGTTGCCGCAGCAGCAGCGATGGGTTCAATTGCTGGGTCACAGGTGTTTGGTAATGCTCTGTCCAGCCTGCAGGGGGTCACTGGACAACTGGTCACCAATGCACAAGGACAGGTACCTATATACACACACGCAGCACATTTAAAGGATGTGCACATGAAATGCACATGTAAGCTGAATCTGCCGCACATTAATCACTGGACTGTATGTCCAAGGACAAGTAAACATTCTTCTGAAACAGTCTGAACATGATTGCCTTCATTAGTATAATGTAACCCAGATACTCAAATCCAGTCTTCAGTACTGACCTTCTTGCCCCGTCTTTAGCCCCGATAGAGCGAGCCCGAGAGGGGCGTTGTGTTTAGATTGGACAGCAGCATGGGAGTGCAGGGGATAAAATGCTGACCTTGTCATATTTACGGGGCCGGCTGCAGAATTGTTCCATCAGTATCCAGAGGCTTGAAGGATGAGGCTTGTCAGACCAGGGCCCTATCTAATGAATCATCTTATCGCAGGTGCGCACCGCTCCCATATTAAAGGAAAGATTGTATAGCCAATGTGCCCTTTCGCGCTACAGATGGCATTATTTAGCTTAACCCTTGTCTCGTTTCCCTCCTCGCATTGACACTTTCTCTTTTGTAATACAGAAAGAAAGCATTGTTTGAGAAATCGCACACTGGGGGCCTCTTTATGTAGCCTTCCCGCTCGTATTGAAGGCTTTATGGATGCTTTTAACAGTTTTGGCTCTAAATGTAATCAAAAATATCTAATGATATTTTATATGTAAAGGGAACTATATAATTGTGCACAGCGAGGACAGAACAGTAAATCGGCTTATCAACTTTCAAAAGGGAGGAGAAAATGGTCTCCATATCTTTTGCTGTTGACGTCAAAGGCAATGCGTCAAAACCAACGCATCTATAGTCTAATAGAAACTGGCCACATAAGGCAGATGCATCTGTATATATGCATTTATTACACAAAAAATATACGTAATAAACATAAAATAATGTTCAGTTTGTGGTCAGATTTAAAAAAATATATTATGTTTTATTCAGCAAGGATGCATTAAAGTAATAAAAAATAAATTGGTACTTGGTTAACTTGAACTAACAATAAACAATTGTTAGTCATTTGACATGATCCTTCAGAAATCATAAAAATATTTGTATTTATTGTCAATGTGGAAAGAGTTGTGCGGCTTAATTTTTTATTTATTCATTTATTTATGTATGTATATATTTTTTTGTTGTAATATGTGATGTGTTTTTCAGGATTCTTCGATTAATGAAAAGTTGAAAAGAACAGAATTTTTTCGAAATAGAAATCTTTTGTGACAATATAAGTCTTTGCTATCATTTTTTTTTATTTTAACGTCCTTGCTGAATAGAAGTATTAATGTCTTTCCAAAAACAAAAATATATATATACAACTTTTTAATGTAACATTTCTTTTTTGGTAAGTTTTTGTTTTGTCTTTTTCCATTCCGGTACTACTTTTTTTCCCCCACCTATTTATTTTAATAAAATGTATTTTCTTTTTTTTGGAAGTTGAGCTTTTAACCAAAGACAGATTTCTATCACTACATGATAGACAATAATATTTTTCGAATCTTGAATTAAGAAACTACTGTTTTCAGGTATAACCTTTTGATGAACATTTTTGTACAGTTGTCTATATGAAAAAAATATATATATTCCCTACTTGTTTGGTGTATGATAAATTGTCACTCATATGAGAAGATGCCAAGTGTGTGCATGTGTACGGTAGACGTTACCTAACGAACTGGTATGGCCTTGTCTATACAGAAGGTGCCTGCAGGGCTCGGCTGGATGTTTCGGCATGGCGATGCCGTTGATGGGATGCACTGTGTGTTTGTAGTGTCGTGGCGGCTGACACTGGCTGACATAATCAGGTCACTGAGACGGTCAAAGCCCAGGGCTACAGGCTCTGCTCTCGACCTTCTTACTGACGCACATTATTCGGTTTGAGCCTGCTAAAACACCCACCACCCTTTTGAGCCTCGTCTCCTACCCTTCTTTTGCTTTTAACATTAAAATGATACTAATGCAGGCCCCAGACATGGCCAGGGGAACAGCAGATGCTGCCACAGACCCCCCCCTCAAAAAGCAAAAGGTTGGAGTAAAGGGATAAGGCAATGTGTTACTTTAGACTGAAGCACTCTTTGTTTGGTTTGGGTGTTGATTTAGCTCTTAGGCATTAATGTTGGCCAGATATTAGATGACTAAAATAACACAAATGTGGCTGTTGCTCAGTTTATAAGTAGCAGAGTTTTCCCTCAGCTGCCACACAGCTGAATATTGTCTGATTTGGGATGCAATGATTGCAGCAGTGTCGTAGAAAAGGATGCATATTGAGTTTGTGGAGGATTAAGTGTTAATCGACATCTGAAAAGGGAAATAAACAGTGAATATCACTGCATTAGAGCAGGCCTGCTGTGATATTTAATCGTTATTAATGTTACTTGATTTAACTGGAATAAATGTGCAGTTTCAATTTCAGTCACAATTTGCCATTCAAATAAGGAAATGTAAGAATGTTAACAAATTCAAATCAAGGATTAACATGCGTAATGGTAAAAAAAAACATTCTTGGTCATTACAGTTTCATACATGGTAAATGTAGTCATAGGATGAGAAGTCAAATTTATTTCTGTGGAAAGAAAAATATACACAAAAATTACTGTAAGGTACATAAAGACAGTTAAATGTCTTCCTTCATGTGAAATTACACTGGCTTACACTGTAAGTGACATGCGGAACAGACAAGTAAAGCATTAATCGCATATATTTGTTTGAAAATTTAGTTTCGTCAGCTCAGAATTTATGATCGTGACAGGCCATTGTCTGAAAATAACACAACATTCAAGTAAAGTTTATTACTTGGATATAACTTAGCCTGATATATTTATCTGTAAAATGTATAATTTTTTAAATAATTGTGTTTAAAAATGTCTTAGAGAGAGAGAGAGAGAGAGAGAGAGAGAAACAAAAAACAAGTGTTTTCATGGCAAAACTGAAAAATGTAAGGGCTTAACCATCATATTGGGGGGACTGCGAAAACGTTTATTTTTTGCCTATTGTATTTTCACAGATGAAACAAGGTCTGAATAAGGCAAGCATTACAGCATTATTTGCTAAAACTGTCCTCTGCCATCCATTCTCAAGTCTAGTCATTTGTCTTTTTTTTGGCTTAGGATCAAATGAGTGAGAAGATCAAAGTTTTCACCACAATGACCTTAGCAGTCTCGCCTGGGCCTGAATGATAGCAGGGGCAAAGTCCCCAGCTCTTTTAAAAGTTTGGCTTTAAACATCTCCCACCTTTGAATTTTCAAACTTTTCGTCTATTTCCTTCGTTCTTAATTTCCGTGGACAAAGACTCCATTGGGAAATAGTGAAAAAAAAGAGAGAGAAACAGAATTTATTTATTTTTCATTTCAAAACATTGTTCATTTAAAACATGTGTTTTCCAATTGTAGTGATACCTTACTTATTTTTACATTTTAATTAATTATATCATATTAATTTAATACTAATTAACAGTTTGTATTTGCTGTGTAATTTTCTGTTTTTTGTGTTATAATTGGATTATGTTAACATTCAATATGGGCACATAATATAATGTGTTATAAACTGTCTTGCCATTAAAGTCCGCAAATCATGTCAATAGTTTTTTTTTAATCTTTATATATAAAGGAGATCATTTCTTATTATTTAACCAAAGCAGTTGAAAACTTTGACCGAGACTGCATCAGAAAATGCAGTGTTTGACCGTTTCTGATCTGTGTTTCCTTCACAGCGACGGGTGTTAGAAGTTTGGAATTCTCTCTCAATATGTGTCCCCATCCTATTCCCCTCCAAACAGCGGGCAGTAGGGCAGAAAATGGGCAGGGATATTGCCTGGCGGCCATGGCTAACGCTGAAGATTGGCCTGGCTGCAGGAAGAGATGACATTCTCTGGAAATCACTGCCAGTATAATCCTAATGAGTTCTGCTCAAAGAGAGAGAAGAAGGGAGATGAACGCTCACCACAGTGTAAAACACATATAAAGTGTGGAAGAACAAAAGCAAGTCTTATATAGTATAAGAAAAAACAGCTATTGACAGATGTATGACACGATATATGTACCCTTTAGAATTTACTTCATAGTAATTATTTTATCTCCTGCCATTTGAGGCAGGTGTTCCTCATGCGGACAAAATACATGATCAGATTTATAAGCGTAGCACAGGCTCATGTTGGATTGGTTGACAATGTTTCAGGAGATTGTTTACATCAAACACCCAACGTGATCGAGTCACCGGCCAAGTCCACATATGTTTCGCACAGTTTTACCAAATCAGATGGATTTTTATTTGCTACTTATACAGATTTATGAGGAACATGTCAACTCTAACATATCAGACAGCGATGGAAATCATTTTAAACTTAATTTGTCCTTCTGCATATTTTTTTTCTAGCTTAGCTGCTTTATTTGGGACAAACATCATTCGTAAGAAATGTAAAGGGTTAGTTTACCCATAAATGAGAACTCTGTGTTCCCACATATCATTCCAAATCTTTATGATTAACTTTTTTTTGGAATATAAGGGAAGAAATTTTGAAAAATGACTGTCCATTGACTGTTGGGATTTATACAACACTGGATTTAATTGATTTTCATTATGTGGTTAAAAATGTAAATAAACTAAATCAGTTTTGGGTGAACCATCCAAGTTTAGTTTCTTCCCTGAAATAATTTGTAATCCTAATTTAGCCTCTATATGAAGTAGATTTGAAATGTTCAGCATTAATCATAAAGACATATCCCTATTAAAATGATCTGTACGGGCCAAGGAGCCAATAAATACAAATATTCAACTAGACACACGTACATGTAGCAAACAATAAAACAATAACAGTAATCTGCGTAATTTAGTTTTGGCATGCATGCTGGAATGTACAGCAAAAGGACACAAAGTACAGGCCTAACAGCATAATTGATTAAACCAGTGAAAGAAATCAAATCGAAACTGAAACCTGATAAAATCATGTAGAAATGGCAGAAATGATTGACAGTGTATTTTACAGTGCAGGTTTTGTTTGCGGTTATTGCAGTTGCAGGTGTTAAAACAAGTCTTGTATCCCACAGTAAGCTGAAAGCGCTGTGAACGGGGATATTCAGAGCAGCCCGGGACAGTATGTAGCTGTCAGCTCGTGTGCTGTATTATTGCTTGTGTTAGAGCAGCCACTTAGTCCAATGAGAGTGAATAATTGAGCGGAACAAGCCTTGAGACAAGACAGCATGCAAATGCCATGTCGGGGGACACGAGCGCCACACCGCACAATAAAATATGCTAAGTGGCAGGAGAGAGGGCCGCGGAGGATTGAGAGGGAGCGATAAAGAGCGACAGAGGGAGGGAGGGAGAGAGAGATAAATTATCTGTCGCTTAATGCGAAGCAACGCAACCAAATGAGCCGTGGTGAGGGTGAATTACACATAGTCAGCCCTCATTTTTTCCACCGCTCCATCGTCATTATGTCAAACAGGCGGAGGAGAGGAACGGTCAGAGATTATACAGATGCAGAGCTTGTTAGCGCAGCTGGGGGTCCGCTGGCAGGCGAGGGTAAATTATACGCAATAGATCAATGGTGCTTTTTCAGTCCAGGTGGTATATCAGACATGTGCACACACTTATACAAGGGGGAAAGTGCTTTTTGGTGTTTTCCGTTCCTTTCGGTGTAATTTTTTTGGAAGGGGGGTTTGCACTTTCGTTTCTTGACAAGGTATGTGCTAGACTTGAACTTGCACCTTTAGCATGATCACCACAGCTCAATGTTTCTGCACATTGGTACAGCTCATGTCCGTACTACTTGGCTAGGGGTCTTTAATCTTTTTCTGGCATTTTATTGCTGCGTTTTAAAGCATATAATATCTTATTAATGTATTTACATACTTTATTATTCTTCATTGCAGAGCAGAGTAATTGTGTATTATATTTTAATTGTACTTAATTTTAATGGGATCTTAACTTTAGATTAGCATAAATTAACATTGTATTTTTATTAAACATAATAAACATCATAATTATTTTAAAGGGAAAACACTTATTGACCTCCTGCAGTTCTGCTGTAGACTCTATTTTGAAGTAGCTAGACCAAGGATCCAGCTTTAAGATAAACATAAAACAACATTTACAACATATTTTAAAGCTGTAGATGACATAATATTGAATTAAACAAAGATTTTTTTCTTTTCTTAAATCAATATTGAATTAAATTGCGAACACTGAGTTTTAATTGGTGAGCATTAAATCAATTATGTAGCACCACTATCCTCCTGAAACATGATCACAAGGCAAACAAACATTTCGACCTTGAAAGAATCTGCATCTTGGAAGAACGTATGCTTATACTGTAAACTTTTCATGAGAAGACCAGGAACATATACACTACCATTCAAAAGTTTGCGGTCAGTATTTACTTATTTTTAAAGAAATTCATACTTTTATTCAGCAAGGTTGCATTACATTTATCAAAAGTGACTGTAAAGATTTTTTTTATTTTTTACAAAAGATTTCGATACATTTCAAATAAACGCTACTCTTTTGAGCTTTCTATAAAAGAGTTTCTCCCAAAAACAATATTTAGCAGCAAAACTATGTTCAACCTTCATAATAAGAAAAGTTTCTTAAGCAGCAAATCAGTATATACAATGATTATATGCAACACTGGAGATAATTTAGCTTCTGCCCTCACAGGAATAAATGACATATTTCGATCAAATAACTGCAACCGTGTTAACTTTTGAAAGCTAGTATAATTAGTGTAAATTTTGGTGTCATGGTGACTAATATATGTATTATGAGTAAAAACAAATTGAAAATGTTTTTTATTACGCACTGTTGGGTGACTCATTTTGGGTGAATTTTGATTGCCTTCATTAATGCATTGAATGCTGCTTATGCTGTGAGTGTAGTTATGATGCTCTGGATGAAAGAGGTCTTAAGTCTTGCAATTCCACCAACATAAACCATTGTTGTGTGTCAGGAGGAGGCGTTGGGTCCTTTTTTTCCAGCGCGGTTGTTCTACATGGCTCATTGGAGCCGTGGCCTTGAGTGGTAAAACACTGCAGCTACAAAGGGTTACGGCCTTTGATCTATGACAACTGGAGAAAGGGGGGTACGAAGACCAGAGAAAAGGACTGTGGGAGGAGGGTGTCCCTTATGGATACTAGGACCAGCATTATAATAGTGTTTGTGTGTGTGTTTTATTGGGGGACGAGTGGTTAAGAGGCTATGTTATTAACTCGGCCATTCTCTGCATTTTCCACACACACACACACACACACACACACACACACACACACACATGTTGGTTTTTATGGTTTACGGGGACTCTCCATAGGTGTAATGGTTTTTATACTGTACAAACTGTATGTGCTATTGCCCTACACCTACCCTACACCTAAACTTAGCCCTCACAGGAGACGGTGCATTTCTACTTTCCCTCAAAAAAACTCACTCTGTATGATTTATACGCGTTTTGAATAATGGGGACACTGAAAATGTCCTCATAAATCACCTTCTCCTTGTAATACCTGTGTCATACCCATGTCATTATACAAATTTGTGTCCTCATAAACCACACACACACACACACACACACACACACACACACACACACACACACACACACACACACACACACACACACACACACACACACAGATTTTTCCTCTGGTCTGATAGATAATATAGCCAGTGGTGTGCACCAGCACACATAAAGGTACTCAGAGCCTGACCTTTAGAGAGGAGCAGAGAGCACATTTTGTGTGGGGGGCTTTCATGTGCCCGTACTTGTGTCTGTGTGTACACTGTGTACGTTCATTTGGGTTTGTGGTTCAGTGCAAGTGGTAATGTATGAGTGTGTGTATGTCTTTCAAGCCTCTCTCAAAAATAAAAAGGTTATACAGTCTATTTTCTCCACCCTGTACTAAGTAGCCCTCTATTCGGTAAAATCTGAGGACTTTGATGCTCTGACACTGATGAGGTCCTCAGAGTTTATGAAGTGCTCTAGCTTGATGTCTTTGTTGTGTTTGCCAGGTACAAAGATTAGGAGTGACCTTGATCGTTGTCATGTCCAAATGAATAACACTGTACCATACAGAGCCAGGAATAATGTGTATTTTTGCACAAACATACATCAAAATGCATGAATGAGATTTCCCCATGAGGAGGAAAAATGATTGAAAATAGTAAATGATGTTTATCTGAAAGTGTAAGAATGCAAACAGGTTTTCTGTAAGGGTTAGGGTTAAGTGATATAAAATATTGTTTGGTCAGTATAAAAGTAATAGAAGTCTATGGAAAGTCCCCTCAATTCACAGAAACACAAGTGTGTGTGTTTGTAATATGTTGTGTATATAATTATTAATATATTAAAACATGAACTAATTTTCAACATTTTTTTTTAAAGAACAAATACTGTAGTTGAATAAAAGTAAAGACATTTATAATGTTACAAAAGATTTCTGACTTCAAAATATTGAAAGAAAAGAATGTAAAAATCATCACAGTTTTAACAAAAATATTAAAACATTTAAATATTAAACAAATGTTAAATAATAGTCATGTTGGCATATTATGTTAAAATTCAGCAGTTATTGTTACTGCTTTTACTGTTTTTTTATCAAATAAATGCAGCCTTGGTGAACATAAGAGACTATGAAAGATATGTAAAAAAATCGTACTAATAGGGTATAATAATTCAACCTGAATAAAAAAAATTCTTCCCATCCATCTTTATAGATCATTGGTACGATCCCTCTGATGCCAAACTCTGTAGGACCTTCCAGCCAATCAGGGGGCGGCACTCCCTCACTGCAGGTCCAGCCAATCACACCGCAGCTGCTGACCAATGCACAGGGTCAGATTATAGCCACTGTGATTGGCAACCAGATCCTGCCAGTGATCAACACCCAGGGAATCACTCTTTCACCCATTAAACCTGGACAGCAGGTATGCCGTGACTGTTTAAAATAATGATTTTATGTGTGTTGATTTACATTTTATATGAAGCTTATTAGACCAAGTACCTGCAAACACAATATTAAATATACATTTTCAATGTAAGAAACATTTAAAGTACTGAATATGCCTCTGGTGTGCTGACATTTAGTGAAATATGCATAATGTATCATAATAATCCCATAGTAATATACAACAACATCATAAAGCCAAAAACATGTAAGCCAGATACTGTATGCCAAGAGAACCCAATCATAAAGCCCTTGCACAGTAACACTGCATTTAAAGGCCTTGCACCTATAATAATGCATAACAATAATCAAACTATCATATAATTCATCCTCAAATAACAATGATCAAAGTCTGATGTCAAATAAAAATCAAAAAGGTAGAAAGAAAACACATTTAAAGACCCTAACAACAGTGCAAAACACAGCAGACTATACAGGCATGCATATTATCCCCCGTCCCACCCTATAATCTACTGCGGTCGACTATAAAAGCATCTATAGGTCAACCTCATTTCTGTTGGAGCAACTCTATGTCATATTTACTGGAACCTTTGATCATGGATGTAAACGCAGTAATGCATTTGTAATAACGTTTATGGATTTGTCTGCATTTCAATTGACTCCCAAACATTTCATGCAGCGATAATTTATGGCTGTCAAACACGGTGGCGGCAGAGAGATCCACTGAAGCTCGGTAATTCTCACAAACCTGTCGACAGTTCTGACAGTGTATGCAACACTACTGACATCTCTCAGCATCCAAAGAAAAACACACTCACACACAAACACAAACACACAGAGGAGAATTAATAGTGCAAGAGAACGGTAGAGAGAAGCCAACCCACTTTTAGACAGATGAGACGCTTGCTTTCTTGAAGAGTGGAGATGAACCATCTACAAGAGGCGCTCGATGGTGCATAAAACATGAAAATGTATGGTGCCGCAGTCATGCCACATTGCCCATAATAATGACTCATATTGTAGCCACATAATTTTGATTTCTGGGCTCAGTAAACGTGTGTTTTCCTTCTTGTGTTAAGGTTTCAATGCTGAATAGCCAAACGCTGTTGTTCCTCTTGTGTACTTTAAAGTATCTGACAGCCGTGTTCGATGGGAAATTGAATGCAAACTCTAGAATATCCACCCGTCCACATTTCTCATCTCTCATAAACAGGCTATGAATTCCTAATAAAAGACAACAGTTTTGTCTTGTAAACAACCACATGACTCCAAATCTGTTTTCTCTTGAAATAGCAATATCCTCTTTATTATATTTTCTGTAGTTTCATGATCAAATTTGCAGAATTGTGTTGCATTCTGTATAGTATGTCCACTAATGCTGAGAAAAACATAAACAATATACATTTTTTAGGCAATAGAATAGTCACAAGATGAAAACAATATGTGGTAACATGATTTTAGTGTGAAAATATTAATTATCGACATTTTCTGTG
This sequence comes from Oxygymnocypris stewartii, assembly GCA_003573665.1. NCBI lineage: Eukaryota > Metazoa > Chordata > Actinopteri > Cypriniformes > Cyprinidae > Oxygymnocypris > Oxygymnocypris stewartii. Next base: position 84,181 of record QVTF01018623.1, on the reverse strand, counting down.
TAAATGATATCCAGTTTTACAGCTTATTTGCAAGGATAACGTGTCATCTTTAACCAAAAACAACCAAAAAATTATGAGAAAAAGTTTGCAACTCAAATGATACTTGAGTTTTAACAGAATAATTAATTTGAGTGCTTTTATAAAATTACAAGTTTCACATTTATGCTTTGAAATCCTCTAAAAATTGACCCCATTCACTTCCATTGTAAGTAGCTCACCATAACCTCAATTATTATAATTTTTTTAAACAAAACAGGTCAGAGTCAAAATGAATGGTAAGAAACATTTTACAACAAATGCTTTTGATTGGGTTTAAACTTGTGCTTGAACCTTAAATATTATCTTGAGCATCTACCATAATTCAGGTACGATGAAGTACCATATACAGTTTATGTTGTTGTTCACCTACTTAAGTGTGTGTAACAGCTCACGTGTGTATTTCCACAGCTGCCGCAGGCAGGTCAGAATTCACAGGCTCCTTCTGTGTCTCAGCCGAGTCTGCTCCGTATGCCCCACAGCCAGAGCCCCCTCTGCCAGGCCTCTTCCTCCTCCTCAACATCCTCATCCTCATCCTCGGCTCTTAGCGTCGGGCAGCTAGTCAGCAGTGAGTGTGCACATATCTCTACATGTTAGCTGGTGGATATATGCTTTTTAGATGAGTGTTAAGGAAAATATTCTGCCTTTTCATTCTGTTTTGATCAGATTTTAGTTGATTCTGTGATCTAGCTGATCAAACCATAGACCTAATGAATGGAAGGTTGTGTTTAGAGCGGCTTTGGCCTCGAGAAGCACCACATATAAATCACTCCCTCCAGCCTGTCAGAGCCACGGCGGCCCTTTTAAAAACTGTTTTACTTAGATAAATTCTCATTTGTCATAGCCAATTGGCCTAAAACCATCTGCAATGGAGTTTTAAATTCAATAAACAGGAAGTTGCCATTGATCAACTTGCTGTGGATATAACCAATGGACTGTTGAGTTTTCATTTTTTTGTGTGCGTTTTGTTCAAAACATACACAATACCTTTAGCATTCTCTATTCATTTCATCAGTTTACCGCCGTGGCGCAGCTCTGCATGCCAGATTGTGTTTGTCGCGATGTCCTTGGCTAACGCTAATTCTCCTGAACATATTTTGAATAGAGGGGGAAAAAAAGTCTGACTGACCCCACAGTTCAGCTCTGATGGAAAAAATTGCTTATTTTCAAGGATCGTAGACGTTTTGCATTTGGCAAATCTTTTTTGTATTTTATTCGATGTGGTGGAAATCATAACAGTAACAAATCCAACACTTTTGGGTTGAGACATGAAATCAGGTCATGGTTGTCCTTTTAGGGTCAAATTCTTAAATCTAAGAACATTATTAAAAGGAATTAATTTTAACAGTTTAGCAATGAACGCAAAATATCAAGGCAAAAGGCAATGTGCCCTGACAGTTTGTCATAAATGATGATTATGTGGTCAAAATACAAAACTGCTGCATTTAGCTCAGGGATTTTCAATATTGCACAGGAGCAAGTTCAGGTTTCAAAATCGGATTTGCATATGAGGAATGACAGGGTGCTGGTTCTATAGATTTTGACTTTAAATATGTCTGATGGATTCTTTTAATAATTCATTTTTAATGATGCCCATGAATTATTTAGTCGGCCAAACTTTTATTATGCAAGCAAGATGTAAGACCACCTGGCAGTGATGTATAATACCCAATCACGTTTTATTAGCCTAAAATTACGTCTTGAAACTACAGACCCTGAATGCATTTCTAAAGCTGCTAAATTAATCAAATTGAAATTGAATATTTGACAAGTCTGTCTTTTATAGCAAAATGACCAATAATAAGGCATAAAGTGAATATGCATTGCTTTCAGAAAGGCATTTTTGAATGCAATTCATGGAAGGATTCATTTGAGAAGTGTAATTCCATTTTGCATAAGAAGAACAGATTTCTATGTAGTGTTAATTTTAATTTCACTGGCTTTCACACTTCGATTAAGCCTGGAAATCAGAAACCAAAACTTAAGAATCCGTCAATGGTTGGAAAATAACACAGGAATAATAGATGAATGGAAGCTATTTCGATGTAATTCTTGTCATATTATACTTAAATTCACTTATGCATTTACTCTCTGAAGACTCTCAGGATATTCCTGTTATATTAGATCATGCAAGATTATAACAAGAAGATGAAGACCAGTCAAAACAAAAGCATAAATGCAATATATTGAAAAGATAAACTGAAATGATTTCATAGAAATTTTCTTTTATTGAAGCATCTGCTTGAATAAGGTCTTCAATGTCGATATAAAATACAGGCAAAATTGCAGTAATATTATATTGTTTCAAGGTTATGAATTTGTGAATAGAGAGTTGCAGCTTTATTGTTTTCTCTTCTGTTTTACAGACCCCCAGACTGCCCCCAGTGAGGTGGATGGTGTGAACCTGGAGGAGATTCGTGAATTCGCCAAAGCGTTTAAAATTCGCCGGCTGTCTCTGGGTCTGACTCAAACTCAGGTGGGCCAGGCTCTCAGTGCAACTGAAGGCCCTGCCTACAGCCAGTCTGCCATCTGCAGGTATGGAGGTCTAACAGCTGTTACAATTATATATGAATACAAATTTGCATTAGATTAGATTAGATTAGATTAGATTAGATTAATCCAATATAATCTAATCTAATCTAGACTAGATTAAAAAATGGAGGAAAATATCAATTAGATATGAAAAAATATATAAAATCATAATCATAATCAATATCATGATCGTAATCTATAAATAGGTTGATAGATAGTAGTCTACTTGATCCATTAGTGTCACCCAGGTTTACATACAAGTATTACCCTATTTACAGTATATTTAACTACAAATAATTAAGACGTTAAACGGAGATGTTAGCTGATGCACAGCTTATGTCAGACACATCTGTTTTAGTCCAGTCTGTGCCTGTCTCCACTCATCTGTGCACTGTCTATATGAAAAGAGTCAGTTACTAATGTAAAATACATCAGCTGTGGTATTACAAGACGCACTTAAACCGCTTAATAATTTCTGAGGTCCATTGCCATGTATTCACATGACATTTAGCTGGAACTTGACAGGGCTTGGCTTTTAATAAACGTGGTTTTCCAAAGTGGAACAGCAATACTGATTTGGAAATTATTTGGGACAGTTTGTAACATTAGTCAAATATTAGTCAAAGTTTGTAACATAAGTCAAATATTTAACATCATCATTATAGTGCAAATTCTGTTTTTCATTGAGGGGACTTTAGTAGTTCCTGTTTACGTCAGGGGAAAATTTGCACCAAAAAGAGGGCAAATGTGATGTCAGATTACATTAAAGTTTCCGCACTGAAAATAAATAAGGATAGGAATAAGAAACTAATTTATCATAAATAATAATTATAATAATATGAAAATATTTTAGATTTTATGTCTTTATTTTTTTAGTTTGTTGGTCTTGAGGATAAATTGATCATATGTAAATATTAGATTGTTGGTACTTAGAATTAGTAAATGAAATACATGTTTTAGTACAATTAATTGTATACAAGTTAAATCAAGGTATTTTTTAAATCCTGAGATACAGTATGTTCTGAGTATATCTCACATTTATAATAGTTCTCACGACATAATACCTGTAATACAAAAGTAATACAAAGTGTACCGTATTCAAGGAAAGTGCAAAATAAGCAATTTGAACAATACTCGAAATAATAAAAGCACAACACGCATTAATTATAGTTGATATAAAATTACTCAAACCTTGCTTGAATGAACTTGCCACACAAAATCTCTTTGTGACACATTAAGGTTTATAGTTGAGAGTTTCCTTTTCATTTTAATGCAGCGGGGTTGTAAAAGTCTGATGAGACACTTATGTTTAGCTGGCATGCCGCCGTCACACGCTTTTTAAAATTTCATCATATCAGATAAGACAGATAAAACCTGAAATTGCTCGGTGGAGGGAGAGTGAGGGAATTCCTTATGAAGCTTCAAACTAGTGCAGAAAGTCTTAAAAATCCTGCATAAAATATTTAGCCGCATGCATTATTTAGTCATGTATAGCATACATTAAAAGCCATTAGTTTCCAAAATAAACAGGTGATGTGATGTTTTTTCTCTATATGCGTCCTTTCATCTCGTCAGAAGGGAAGGGGGGGATTTTTTTTTCTTTATTTGTTCATTTGTATGACATTAGACATGACAGTGTGCAGAGTGTTTTTGGCTTTAAAGGCAGACTTCACATGCTTTAGTTTAGTTAACATCAGCAGAGACGAGAGGGGAAGAGTTGAATGCGTTTTCGCTTGTGAGTGTGTGAGCTCTTGGGGCTCTTGTAGTCTTTGCTCAGTAAAATTCGGCCTGACAGATGTCTCTATCTTGTCCGATCTCATAGTTCACAGCGGAAAAAAGCTTTATTGGCTCGTCTGAACAATCACAAAGGTGCATCGTCAAACTGATCAGAGACGGGGGTCATTATTAAAGGCCGGAGAATCCAGATGCCTTATGACTGATGTGAAGCATCACTGCATCACTGCAATAAAATCATAAAATACACATTTGACATACTCAATTTATTGAGAATAAGAATATAGTAAATACCATAGATAAATATTCAAATCTTATTAGTATTATAATTGTTTGCTTAAATCTGTTAAATACACCATACTCAGTGCGTTAAATTGAATTTTCCTCTTTTTACACGGAGTGGTTCACAGCCGTTCCTGGCACAAGCCCTCTTTTGCATGCACCGTTACACACAGATTCTCATAAGATGTCATATCATCCCATAATTGCGAGATAGGAATCGCTTTTCCACTTTTAAGCCGTGTGGATTTACAACATTAATCCACACTCAAACACTGGATTCACATCAATGATTTATGTCTCAGGCTGCAAAGCTGCCATCTATAATTTGCATGACAAATTGGGCAGAAGAGCTGCTTAACATGACTGTATATATATTTAATCACCTACTTTAACTATTTGCAGTTTGCTTGCTTCATTTCTATCTCAAGGCTGCCCTCTTTATTCACCTAAAAAACATTTATCTGTTCTTACTGGACTCCTTTTGAATGGGAAGAGCAGAGAGAATTGTATCATATATATTTAATAAATGTTCAGATCAAACCTTTGAAATGTTGTCTCAAACATCCTTGTCATAGAGTAAATTTATGATTTGAGTCTGGCATTTTGGAGTTGGAAACTATATACTGTAAAAAATGGAACGGGCTATTTACCTAAATTAATGAATCTATGACACAGTGAATTGAATATAGTTAGTGAAATGTGCTCATTTATTTTAAGTTGATTCTCAAAAGTCTGTGATTTTGAGCGAGGCCTGTTTGTATTTGATTGAGTTCTTTTGTACATTTAAAAGACTGCACACAGCCAAACAGCTCAAGTAGGAAAATACTTGAGCAATACTGGAAAGTACTACACTAGTACTAGCAAAGCTACTGCTTATTGAACAGGAGTAGTATCCATAACTATAAGCGCTACTCTTCTGCTCAATGGTAACTATTGCACTGTGCAATGGAAACTTCAACATAATGGGAACTCTTTCAAATGTCAAACATAGCTGAACATTAAACATTAATAGCTGTTTCCCTTCACTCAAAAAACACATAAATAGCATTTAATATTTCTAAATTTCTAAATCCATCCAACTATATGCAAAGCATGCTGTGTGTGTGTGTGTGTGTGTGTGTGTGTGTGTGTGTGTGTGCGTGCGTGCGTGCGTGCGTGCGTGCGTGTGTGTTAAACTATATATATATAGATAATAGCACACACACACTCATACATACACACACACACACACACACACACACACACGCGCACGTCTACTGTATATATAATACATGAATTTAAGAATGCATTAAATTGGTTAAAATGCATCAGTAAAGACAAAATAATTTATAATATTGCAAAATATTTCAACTTCAAATAAACATTAAGCAGCACAATTGTATTAAACATTAAACATATAACAGAATGATTACTGGCTGGAGTCATGAAAATTAAACTTACATTATAAATTACATTTTAAAATACATGCAAATAGAAAACAGTTCCTTTAAACTGTTAATGATATTTCACAATACACTGGATCAAATAAATTCATTATTGATGCGTATGAGAGACTTTAAAAGTTTATACCAATGTCACATTTATTATTGACCAATTATTGAACAATAAAAGTTATCCCTGCTCTTCCCTCCTTCACTGAAAATGCATAAATATATAAATAAATAATAACAATAAAAAATAATAATAATAATATTGTTACTGCTACAACCCAACCCAGTTTAATGTGACTATAATAAGGCTTTGATTTTTGTTGATTCTATTTCCTGTTCAAACTGCATTAGCATTATTATATGTCCTGCTCTCTCTCTTTCTCTCCAACAGAAGCAGAAATATTTCACTTATTTCTGGTATTATTGCAGTGAACAGGGTCTAAAATTAGGAAATGGAATAAAACATGATTTAATAAATAAGTTGGCATAGGCCTGGCAGTATTGTTTCCTGCTTGGTTGGATTTAACAGGGTGCTGTCACACATCTCCGTGCGTTTGAGGACCTGTGAGAGGGAGGGCCTTTGCCCCCGCTTCAGGCGTCTTTTCAAATGCCAGTTAAGATTCCATCAAAGGCTCCTCACACGAGCCTGTCCAGGAGTTCAGGACCGAGAGAGACTGTGTTGTTTCAGAGAGCAGTAGTTCACCTCTCTCCCCTCTCTCAGCTGGGCTTTTCTCCGTCTGCCTGACAGATGTCCATGTGTTGGATAGGAGCGCAGGTCAGAAAACTCACTGAAACATCTCTCCATTAAAGTCTGTACAGACACATTTTGGAAACCTCCCCATTCAGTGGAGTCATTGGAGACAAAAGCTCTTTTTATGGATCTTCTGTAACTATATACTCTGTGGCTGGTTATACAGGCTTTAGATCAGATCGGTGCTTCTCAAGGGGGTTTGATTCAGAGTTTACACTGAAATCAAGTAGAGACAGACCACTTTTTTAACCATGGCTCAACAATATGTTAAATACCTTGGGCCAGTTTTACTAAACAGGGCAAATTATTGCGACAGCGGAATTCCAAAACAGCGCAGATGAGTGTGAAAATTTCTGCGGGTGATTTACTGATAACGTGCAAATTAAAGAACTCAGACACAACATCCCATTTCCATAATGACCAACGCAATCTACCAAGTACAGCGCAAATTAGTGGATGAATATAATATGAATCATTAATAATTTTATAAATACATAATTATTTTATAGATTTTATGTAATGTATATTATCAGTTATGTTTGTGTATATATATTTACTTATCTGCAGGGATATGTACTTATTGGTAAGAATTTCGCATCTCGCTAAAAAGTGCACCCAGGTACATAAATGCCAAGTAGAAAAAGCCACATAGTGCACTAAACTCTTACCTGGAAAATGTAAGTGTAAAACTAGTTACCGTGACACATTTTCCATTATTGTTTTTGAACAGAAAGCAAAGTTTCTACAGCATTAGCAAAGTAAGACTTGGATTTTAGACTGATTTACCTCCCTGGAGACCCCATAAAGTTGCAGACATATTCAAAAATGAAGGTGAAAATGTATTAGCATTAAACATTAAATGAACATCAGGGTGGCTTGAGGAAGATGGAAAAGTTGGAGAAGTGTATTAAAATGTGTGTGCATTTGAGTGAATAATTTAAGCCATTTGTGAATTAATAATGCTTTTAATGTTTTATTGCATACTTGTGTTATTTACTTGACAATATGTATTAAAATCTCTCGCAGAAGATATAATTCCTAATCGTATGTGATGCCATCTATGGATCCGATTGTACAGAAGAGCTAGACAAGACAAATGCAAGGCCAATAAATGAATTTATTCTTTATGATATCAGTCAGGTGCTTGTTTGTTTTGGACCGGCCCATGGAAGAGTTCTCTTGGTTCAGTGCATCATGGGCACAAAGAGTCAATCAAAGCAACACATGAAGGAACATGCTGTACTGGAGTGTACAAACTAGCTATTTGGGCTTAGATTAAATAATTTCCCAGCACGCAACAGCTGAAGCCATGTGGTAGAAGCCACGAAACACTCTGTCCCATTGGTGGCCTGAACCTAGAGACCCCTTCTTTTGGGCAACTGGGTCAGACAGGAAACCCCTCACCCGGTCTGGGCACTTGAGTAAGCTTGTTCTCTCTCAATTCTCCCCCAGACACACCATCCTGAGAAGCCACTTTTTCCTACCACAGGAAGCCCAAGAGAACACTATAGCTAGCAGTCTGACAGGCAAACTGAACCCTGGCCTTTTATATCCTGCCAGGTTCGAGAAGTTGGACATCACCCCAAAAAGCGCCCAGAAGATTAAGCCTGTGCTGGAGCGCTGGATGGCCGAGGCAGAAGCCCGCCATCGCTCCGGTATGCAGAACCTGACCGAGTTTATCGGCACCGAGCCCTCCAAAAAGCGCAAACGCCGGACCTCTTTCACGCCGCAGGCCCTGGAAATCCTCAACATCCACTTCGAGAAGAATACTCACCCCTCCGGTCAGGAGATGACAGAAATCGCAGAGAAACTGAACTATGATCGCGAGGTGGTGCGCGTTTGGTTCTGCAATAAGAGGCAAGCATTGAAAAACACTGTAAAGAGGCTTAAACAGCCCGAGTTCGGGCCGAACGCACCGATGGACCCTCTGGTTGATAATATGGAGGAACACCATTAGCTTGATACGAGCGCCATGAGGCGAACACCAATGGCGAAACTTCTGATGTTGTGGACTTAAAGACCTGGACGATTGCTATCCGATGCACCATCGACTGGATGAACTGTCAACAAAGAAATATTTGTCAGTGTTATCATCACAAAAGCAAAAACCAAAAAAGTACAGAAAAAGAGAGTTGTATGAGAATTATAGTACTGATTCATAAGCAGATTGTGAGGAATTTAGAACAAGGATCTTGTTTAAATCGTGGATGGTGAAGAAACTACTTACCAAAGTTTTTAATTGTAAATGTGTTTTACATTTTTTTATTTTTACTGGGGGAAAAAAAGAAGAAAAAGATTAATGTGATGGGGTAGATGGGTGTGGCTTTGTCTTATTTTATCACTTGGGGTTTTATGTAAATATTTCTGGTAAATTGTCACCAAATTGAAATCACAAGTTAAAAAAAAAACGAACAAAAAAAATCTTTGAGAAGTTTATTTCAAAATTGTCACGTTTCTGCTGTCTGTATGGCCATCATCAAATGTGTCATCGCACTCTGTTCATAAACATTAAGGCATCCGTGCACTTGGGAGGAATATTTTGCAAAGAGATTCTCAGTGAACATGCCACAGATATCCACATGTGTTGCAGCTGTGATTAAAGCTATTTAATGGTGTTGCCAAAGCCTCCTAGCCAAAGAACAAGGACATATGTCATACCTTGGCCTGAACCATTTTATTCTTTTCATGTGATCGGATGATTTTATTTTTAAAAGCAAAGGGTTACTGTTTTATTTTACTTGTCATGCTCGACAAAAACTATATACATATACATACATATAAAGATTTCAAGTAAATTAGATGAATTACTTGTAAAGATTTCCATTGGGTTATGCAAGTTATCTTTTGTCTATGTCTTTTTAATTTTTGGTGCTTAAGGTTTTTTTGTGCAAAAACTTAATTGTGTCAGTCAGACTTTCTCAGACAGAAATGACTGGAAATACTAATTTTGGACATATTTGATTAAATCAAAAAAATTGACTGAATATACACATATTAATATATGAAATCCTACAAATCACCACCCTACAAACCTTCAGCCCATCTTACAGTAAGGAGTCATTTTATGAATTGAAGGATATTTTCTTATCCTTTTTATTGTATAGTTCTTATGCTGTATAACAAGCATTCCAAATGAAAAATAAAAGTAATGATCGACTGGTATCTAGAAAGCAAGATCATCGATTTAACGCTGATGTTAAACTAGCCTAACATTTACATATGTATTTTGCTGTGGACATGATTATTCAACGCTATATCGCGACCAACTTGTACGCATTTTACTAGGAGGCTAATTAGGAGGCTAATTCGTGCGAATTTGTACGACCTCACTCATACAATTTTGTACGATTTGTCTGGACCCCAGTGACGGGTATCTTTAGGGGTAGGTCAATCATACGAATTCATACCAATTAGCCACCTTGTAAAATATGAATGAATGGCCATAAAATCGGGTTGGAATATTCACTTAATACCTAAAGACAACAAAGAGATTAAAACTAGTCATGTTTACACATAAATTAAGTATTTCCTGCAACTTTAAAGATAAAAAATGTTATGGAATTAGCTGTATGGAATTAAAATACTTTTCACCCTGAATTTGCTGAAAGTACTCAGTATTTTCAAAAGCAGTGACGATCATGTTAATAACAATCCTAAAATGTTACTGGTTTGCATCAAGATTTTGATATTTAATTCAGTGTGTATATGTCCATCAGAAATGGCAAGAACAAAGAACATCTTTTGAGGTATTTATGCAAATGCAATTCATCACAATGGGCATTTGCTAAAATTATAGTTACAGAAAACATTTTTGGCTTCTGACATCTAACGGATAACTTGACTCGCATTAATAGAGCTGTCTGATTGCATTGACTCAGCTCACATTTTATATGATGACATTACCCCCAGCCCGTTCATTTTCATGAATTCAGAAGCATGGCATTTGTGTGTGGTTACAGAGACAGGACGTCTTAAGGTATACAGGCTTATGAAATAAAGCTGTTACCAAAAATTAAAACCAAGAGACGAGAATCTAAGTTCTGCCTTTGCTCATCTTTTCAATGCTGGACCAAAGCTCAATAGTTATATGCACATTGTACAGAGAAATGGCTAAATGTCGCTGACAATCTTGAAATATGTAACTGATTGAAGAAAACTGATTAAATATATCATTCAAATTACCTCAGTCCTCACTGTCCTCACTGTCCTGCTAAGTAGTGAGCAATGTCATAACATGGTACCTTTCTGCAAAGGTTCACAGCAAAACACAAAGGACTTGTATATATCTATGTAAGTAGTTTTTATGACCATCTTAGATTGATTCTCACTTGCTTTTCTTTACGATGTGCTTTCCAGGGTCACGTGTATAGAACAGACATTGTTACATGACTTTCTTCTATTTTACTGTTTTGTTTATGCATTGTTGTAAGATACATTTTTGAGTTTAATTGCCTGGAATTGCCCCGTATAAATGGGGGACAAAGAAACTTTGCGGTTCAACTCAATTGTTTTTGAATGATGATGGAAAACCTTTGGAGATGTATCGAAGAACACACACTGGTATACATACACACATAAACATACACACACACACACACACAGTCGAGTTTGAAATGTTGTTATTACTCTCAAGACCTCGAAACCAAAGCTGTTTAACCTGCTAAGGATGCTTTACATTTTTTAGACTGAAAACTGTATGTATTATATAGAGCAATATCTGTTCGGTCAGTTAAGCTGCACTTTGTGTATTTCTTAACAGCTTCAAGTCTGTCACATTAATTTGTACCATAATAATGAATAATAAACAATTGTTTGACATGAAACACTCTGGCTGCATTTCTTACTAAAGAATACACAGCATTTTAATTCACATAAAAAAGATATAATATCCAGATAAAAGTATACCATATTTAAAAATTATACCAATAAAGTGAATACTACTATTATGCTGCATTCACATCTTGTAGTAATTACTATAAATATGAAGACAACCTGTGAAATTATATTTGGATCTGTTCACAATTATGTATTTCTATGGCAACAGTATCAATGCTAAAATGAATCTGTAATTTGAGTAATCAATAGACAAAACTACAATACATCAAATAACAGTCGTTATGCAAATGCCTTATAAATAAACGTATTGTTAATATATCAGGACATACTGTAGCTACATTGAACTGTATTGCATGTATTCAAACAAGATTTCTCATCAGTATTGTATATTTATTTTGCATCGTTTTTTATGTCATTCATGTGTAATTTTGAATTTCAAAGAATTTCACAATTTAGTTTCATTAAAAAAGGGTAAATGCAGTAATAACATGGTAATAACACAATAACTACATTAAAAATTTTCACTCATTAAGTTGCTGATCACATACAATAAGGTTTTAGTTAAAAAATATTTTATTTACAAATATTTAAAAGTGATATTTAAAAGTTATTACTTTTATAAAACAGATTATTTGGATCCAAATGGATTGGGAATGCAACATTTTTATAGGATTTTGAATGCATTATGAGGGTTATGAGGACTAATTGACGCAGGTTAGGTGAATTATTGAAATTCAATGGACACTCCTCTCTCGTACACAATCTCTCAGTTGTTTCATTGCTAAAAATCAGCATTCAAGTTCATCCAGGCTGATCTTTATCAATTAGTATAATTATCAGGGATCTTCACCCCTGTTCTACTACAGTCATGCACAGCTCTAGTACAGCTTTTTCAACTTAAACGATAAAACAACAAAGGCTAGAACCAGTATATAACAACTATTAAATAACGAAGGCTTAAAAGCTATATGATGATGGTGAATAATGGCTATGTAGTGATGGTAAAACTTTAAATTACTTGCACATAGTTCAAATGATGCCTGAGAAACTGTTGCCACATAGCAGAGCGGTGGATTCACAAAACCAAACATTCATTCTGCAAAACAATCCCATTTAGACTTTAAAAGAAATGTTGTCCAGCTATTTTAACCATGTTAAACCCACTTTATTCCCCAGTCATTCGTCTCTTCCTCTGAACAATAGCCGTCTTTCATTCTGTCCTCTGTAATGTGCCGTCCTTCCATGTAATCGCTGATATAAAGTGAAGAGTCACACAGAAATGCTTTTCTCCTTATAGCTGAACATGATTTCAATGCTGAATTCACACCTTAAAGCAAACCGACGGCCCACGGGCGTCCAGGGTCAGCATTCATTCATTTAGCTTTCCATAGGGTCAATAGAGACGAATCTATGCCAGGGTTACTTCGCATCAATATTTCATTGCTTTGCAGCAACAGATAACAATAATGAGCCGTCTCTAAGAGAGAAAGCACATTCACTGCTGAAAGGCTTTTGAAAGTAAACTCTGAAGTTTGTGACGGCTTCTCTTGTCCATGAAGCCTTTGAAAGCATGACTGGCTGGCAAATTGAAGAGCGGTAAATAAATAAATATTAATCATAAAGAAGCACACACAACATAAATTATTAACATTAGGCTGAGAACTGATTTTGAAGATGTTTGTGCTGTCCTTTCTTCCCCTCCTGCTCTATGTTTCAAAAGTAGCGTGTGTATTTTTTAGGCTAAAAGTTGTGCTATTTGATATTCTTTTGTTTAGTCTACCATTTCATCATATTTTCCATTAGCTCTGTAATGAACGTGCAGAGATGTGCTATTTTTGCAACCATTGTTTTCAGTGTTCAGGCTGACGCTTTTCAAAAACTTTGCCAAGTAGAAAGAAACGAAGAGAGTGCAACAGCTCCATGTTTGAAGCAATTACAGGGGATTTTTCTTTCTTTCTGCCAAATAAGCCAGTTTTCTACTTTACGCATGACTCGGGCAATGAGAGGGAAAGGTAGTGGAAACCAAAAGTCTAAAACCATTAGCATATATTTAGCATTTTTTAATTTCAAACACTATATTAGCATAACAAATTGAAAGATTAACATGCATTTTAGAATGGCTTTGTATTTGATTTGTCTCCTTTTGCTATAATTAAGCTCATGTTCAATATGATTGGAGCATGATCCAAAATGCATTTAGTACATTTCAGTGCAAGCAACAAAACAGTTTCTTAAATATTTTGTATTAATTGTAAAACAATTTATTTATTTAATATATATATATATATGTATATTTGATCAAAACTACATGTGAATGCATGTTTCAACCCTTGGTAATTCGTAGCTACTTTACAATAAATTTGTGGTAAATGTGTTCAATCTACGAGCCATGCAAATGCGTGTCAATTGTTCTCCAGATAAAAACTAAAACTCGTGGTATTGATACGCAAAAATTGACTGGCGTATATGATACGAATGTGTTTGGCGTGCATATATAATACGCAGTTTTCGCGTGCCTAATACGAAATTTGTTGGCGTGCATATGATACGCATCTACCCCCCACAGCCTAATCCTACCCATCGCGTAGCATACACACGCCAAAGTCCATTTTTGCATATCAATACCACAAGCTTTCATTTTTATTCGGCGTACTATTTGTATGTACATTCATGAGATCGGTTTGGAGCTACTTATGCCCAGCCGAGGGTTGGTTTAATGGTATGGTTGGGGTGAAACTCGTTTTAGTTGTTTTTTTCTTCCTAAAAATGAGATGCTGTTTTAAGAATCAAATCCTACAAATTCATATAAAATCGCCAATGTGTAGCATAGTTACATTTGCTTATGTTTACATGTTGGTGCAATCCCATTTTCCACCTTCCAATGTTAAAATTCCACTGGCGACATCTCAATGGGAATTAAATTTCACTTTTGCAGAATTTACCCCTGCGGAAAATTCTTCACAATAGGTTCATGTTTGCTGAATTTTAATACACATTTATGATGTTTGTTGAACCTTAGAGTGCATTTCTACGGTGGCCGAGAGAGCTCAACGCGCTGCAACTTCAGAAAACACATGCAAATAAAAAAAGCACCAGCAAATTAAGAAAACATCTTAATTGGCTTGACAGCACACACGCTGCAAATTCTCGCAACGCATGCAAATTAAGAAACGCACTGCAAATTATTTAGACATGGTCTACCTTCCAGTACCTGTGCTCATGGAATAAAGGCTTTTTTCAGCACATCATTATCAAAGGATCTGATAAGAATATTTTATTTCAAGCACAAATTAATATATTTCATTGACCTTGGTTCGTAATGATCATGATCTGATTCTGATGATGAATAAATTGAATGATTTTGAGAGATTAAATTAGACACAGACACACATTTTAATCCTTACAATACTGGATATTAATAATGATACCAGATTAGATATTAACAATAATAATATTTATGTAAAATGTTTTCGTGATATTTTGTGCATGTGTTGTGAGGATTTGCAGCGTGTGTGCTGTCAAAACGATGAAGATGTTTTCTTAATTTGCTGGTGGTTTTTCTATTTGCATGTGTTTTCTGAAGTTGCAGCACGTTGAGCTCTCTCGGCCACCATAAATTTCCCTCGTTGGCCTCTTGGAAGGTTTTTTTATTTTTTTATTGTAGTTCAAAAACATACAATATTTGAACAACGGACAACATTACATGTAGATATAAGGACTACACAAATCAGCATAAATTATATATATAGTCACACACACACACACACAAAAAAAAAAACATTTACAGATATCTTACAACAGAGCCACTTGGAAGTTACTTGGTTTGACCCATGACATTTCTCAACGTGACCGTGTTAGTAAGTCTTGATAGAATGCCGGTTTCTGATTGGTAGAAAGCAGTTTTGTGCTCAAATAGTTTTGTGCAATGACCAAAAAACGTTGTCCCAGGAACATAAGAAAGTGCGTGTCATGTTTCTAGTCACGTGTACTAAATATATTAATATTAAGTTATAAATCGAATTATCAATTTAGCTCTTCACATACGGTTATTTACCGCGGTCAAGCCAGCCGCAGTTCAGAAAAACACGGTCAAGCCAGCCGCGATTGAAATTAAGGTGCGCGTGTATTAGAATGACTACGGTAATCACAGGAACAACACACAGGAGACGCGCTTTTAGAGCGCTTTTCTTCTAGACGCCCAGAACTGAGATATAATGACATTTTTCGTGATCTTTTTTTTTGTACATCTGCTTTAATAGCAGATGTACAAAATAGCAGATGTGTTATTTATTCTCGTCTTTGACGATTCTGTATTACTATATTTTTCTACCTTTCAAATCATTGCAAGATTCATAGAAAAAGAGATATGGGACATTATTCGATTTAGAGGGGTATAAACACCAGGTTTTTAATAAGTACAAGAAATTAATGGTCAGTTCTTATATGGGACGTCCCATACTACATGCACACCTCATATGAAACCATTTTACTGCAGCGTTTTCCATAAATGGGACATTATTAAATTTAGAGGGGTATAAAGACACCATTTCTAATAAGTACAAGAAATTAATGGTCAATTCTTATATGGGACGTCCCATACTACATGCACACCTCATATGAAACCATTTTACTGCAGCATTTTTGAGATATGGGACATTAATACATTTTGAGGACCATAAAGACACCATTTCTAATAAGTACAAGAAATGAATGGTCAATTCTTATATGGGACGTCCCATACTATATGCACACTTCATATGAAACCATATTACTGCAGCATTTTTGAGATATGGGACATTAATACATTATGAGGACTATAAAGACACCATTTCTAATAAGTACAAGAAATGATTGGTCAGTTCTTATGCAGGACATCCCATACTATATGCACAACTCATATGAAACCATTTTACTGCAGCTTTTTCAAGAAATGGGACATTATTAAATTTAGAGGGATATAAAGACACCATTTCTAATAAGTACAAGAAATGATTGGTCAGTTCTTATATAGGACGTCCCATACTATATGCACACCTCATATGAAACCATATTACTGCAGCATTTTTGAGATATGGGACATTAATACATTATGAGGACTATAAAGACACCATTTCTAATAAGTACAAGAAATGATTGGTCAGTTCTTATGCAGGACATCCCATACTACATGCACACCTCATATGAAACCATATTACTGTAGCATTTTTGAGATATGGGACATTATTCGATTTAGAGGGGTATAAAGACACTATTTCTAATAAGTACAAGAAATTAATGGTCAGTTCTTATATAAGACATCCCATACTACATGCACACCTCATATGAAACCATTTTACTGCAGCGTTTTCCATAAATGGGACATTATTCGATTTAGAGGGGTATAAAGACACTATTTCTAATAAGTACAAGAAATGAATGGTCAGTTCTTATATGGGACGTCCCATACTATATGCACACCTCATATGAAACCATATTACTGTAGCATTTTTGAGATATGGGACATTATTCGATTTAGAGGGGTATAAAGACACTATTTCTAATAAGTACAAGAAATTAATGGTCAGTTCTTATATAAGACATCCCATACTACATGCACACCTCATATGAAACCATATTACTGCAGCATTTTTGAGATATGGGACATTAATACATTTAGAGGGGTATAAAGACCTCATTTCTAATAAGTACACAAAATGATTGGTCAGTTTTTATAGAGGACATCCCATACTATATGCAAACCTCATATGAAACCATTTTACTGCAGCATTTTTGAGATATGGGACATTAATACATTTAGAGGGGTATAAAGACCTAATTTCTAATAAGTACACGAAAATGAATGGTCAATTCTTATATGGGACGTCCCATACTATATGCACACCTCATATGAAACCATATTACTGCAGCATTTTTGAGATATGGGACATTAATACATTTAGAGGGGTATAAAGACACCATTTCTAATAAGTACAAGAAATGATTGGTCAGGTCACATGCAGGACATCCCATACTATTTGCACAACTCATATGAGACCATTTTACTGCAGCTTTTTCAAGAAATGGGACATTATTATATTTAGAGGGGTATAAAGACACTATTTCTAATAAGTACAAGAAATGAATGGTCAGTTCTTATAGAGGACGTCCCATACTATATGCACACCTCATATGAAACCATATTACTGCAGCATTTTTGAGATATGGGACATTAATACATTATGAGGACTATAAAGACACCATTTCTAATAAGTACAAGAAATGATTGGTCAGTTCTTATGCAGGACATCCCATACTACATGCACACCTCATATGAAACCATATTACTGTAGCATTTTTGAGATATGGGACATTATTCGATTTAGAGGGGTATAAAGACACTATTTCTAATAAGTACAAGAAATTAATGGTCAGTTCTTATATAAGACATCCCATACTACATGCACACCTCATATGAAACCATTTTACTGCAGCGTTTTCCATAAATGGGACATTATTCGATTTAGAGGGGTATAAAGACACTATTTCTAATAAGTACAAGAAATGAATGGTCAGTTCTTATATGGGACGTCCCATACTATATGCACACCTCATATGAAACCATATTACTGTAGCATTTTTGAGATATGGGACATTATTCGATTTAGAGGGGTATAAAGACACTATTTCTAATAAGTACAAGAAATTAATGGTCAGTTCTTATATAAGACATCCCATACTACATGCACACCTCATATGAAACCATATTACTGCAGCATTTTTGAGATATGGGACATTAATACATTTAGAGGGGTATAAAGACCTAATTTCTAATAAGTACACAAAATGAATGGTCAGTTCTTATATGGGACGTCCCATACTATATGCACACCTCATATGAAACCATATTACTGCAGCGTTTTCCATAAATGGGACATTATTCGATTTAGAGTGGTATAAAGACACCATTTCTAATAAGTACAAGAAATGAATGGTCAGTTCTTATATAGGACATCCCATACTACATGCACACCTCATATGAAACCATATTACTGCAGCATTTTTGAGATATGGGACATTAATACATTTAGAGGGGTATAAAGACACCATTTCTAATAAGTACAAGAAATGATTGGTCAGTTCATATGCAGGACATCCCATAATATATGCACACCTCATATGAAACCATTTTACTGCAGCTTTTTCATGAAATGGGACATTATTAAATTTAGAGGGGTATAAAGACACCATTTCTAATAAGTACAAGAAATTTATGGTCAGTTCTTATATAGGACGTCCCATACTATATGCACACCTCATATGAAACCATATTACTGCAGCGTTTTCCATAAATGGGACATTATTAAATTTAGAGGGGTATAAAGACACCATTTCTAATAAGTACAAGAAATTAATGGTCAGTTCTTATATAGGACATCCCATACTGCATGCACACCTCATATGAAACCATATTACTGCAGCATTTTTGAGATATGGGACATTAATACATTTTAAATAGCTATAAAGACCTAATTTCTAATAAGTACATGAAATGAAGGGTCAGTTCTTATATAGGACATCACATACTACATGCACACCTCATATGAAACCATTTTACTGCAGCGTTTTCCATTAATGGGACATTATTCGATTTAGAGGGGTATAAAGACACCATTTCTAATAAGTACAAGAAATTAATGATCAGTTCTTATATAGGACATCCCATACTATATGCAAAACTCATATGAAACCATATTACTACAGCATTTTTGAGATATGGGACATTAATACATTTTAAATAGCTATAAAGACCTAATTTCTAATAAGTACACAAAATGAATGGTCAGTTCTTATGCAGGACATCCCATACTACATGCACACCTCATATGAAACCATTTTACTGCAGCGTTTTCCATAAATGGGACATTATTCGATTTAGAGGGGTATAAAGACACTATTTCTAATAAGTACAAGAAATGAATGGTCAGTTCTTATATGGGACGTCCCATACTATATGCACACCTCATATGAAACCATATTACTGTAGCATTTTTGAGATATGGGACATTATTCGATTTAGAGGGGTATAAAGACACTATTTCTAATAAGTACAAGAAATTAATGGTCAGTTCTTATATAAGACATCCCATACTACATGCACACCTCATATGAAACCATTTTACTGCAGCGTTTTCCATAAATGGGACATTATTCGATTTAGAGGGGTATAAAGACACTATTTCTAATAAGTACAAGAAATGAATGGTCAGTTCTTATATGGGACGTCCCATACTATATGCACACCTCATATGAAACCATATTACTGTAGCATTTTTGAGATATGGGACATTATTCGATTTAGAGGGGTATAAAGACACTATTTCTAATAAGTACAAGAAATTAATGGTCAGTTCTTATATAAGACATCCCATACTACATGCACACCTCATATGAAACCATATTACTGCAGCATTTTTGAGATATGGGACATTAATACATTTAGAGGGGTATAAAGACCTCATTTCTAATAAGTACACAAAATGATTGGTCAGTTTTTATAGAGGACATCCCATACTATATGCAAACCTCATATGAAACCATTTTACTGCAGCATTTTTGAGATATGGGACATTAATACATTTAGAGGGGTATAAAGACCTAATTTCTAATAAGTACACGAAAATGAATGGTCAATTCTTATATGGGACGTCCCATACTATATGCACACCTCATATGAAACCATATTACTGCAGCATTTTTGAGATATGGGACATTAATACATTTAGAGGGGTATAAAGACACCATTTCTAATAAGTACAAGAAATGATTGGTCAGGTCACATGCAGGACATCCCATACTATTTGCACAACTCATATGAGACCATTTTACTGCAGCTTTTTCAAGAAATGGGACATTATTATATTTAGAGGGGTATAAAGACACTATTTCTAATAAGTACAAGAAATGAATGGTCAGTTCTTATAGAGGACGTCCCATACTATATGCACACCTCATATGAAACCATATTACTGCAGCATTTTTGAGATATGGGACATTAATACATTATGAGGACTATAAAGACACCATTTCTAATAAGTACAATAAATGATTGGTCAGTTCTTATGCATGACATCCCATACTATATGCACAACTCATATGAAACCATTTTACTGCAGCTTTTTCAAGAAATGGGACATTATTAAATTTAGAGGGATATAAAGACACCATTTCTAATAAGTACAAGAAATGAATGGTCAGTTCTTATATAGGATGTCCCATACTATATGCACACCTCATATGAAACCATATTACTGCAGCGTTTTCCATAAATGGGACATTATTAAATTTAGAGGGGTATAAAGACACCATTTCTAATAAGTACAAGAAATGAATGGTCAGTTCTTTTATAGGACGTCCCATACTATATGCACACCTCATATGAAACCATTTTACTGCAGCTTTTTCAAGAAATGGGACATTAATACATTTAGAGGGGTATAAAGACACCATTTCTAATAAGTACAAGAAATGATTGGTCAGTTCATATGCAGGACATCCCATAATATATGCACACCTCATATGAAACCATTTTATTGCAGCATTTTTGAGATATGGGACATTATTAAATTTAGAGGGGTATAAAGACACAATTTCTAATAAGTACAAGAAATTAATGGTCAGTTCTTATATAGGACATCCCATACTACATGCACACCTCATATGAAACCATATTACTGCAGCATTTTTGAGATATGGGACATTAATACATTTAGAGGGGTATAAAGACACCATTTCTAATAAGTACAAGAAAATGAATGGTCAATTCTTATATGGGACGTCCCATACTATATGCACACCTCATATGAAACCATATTACTGCAGCATTTTTGAGATATGGGACATTAATACATTTAGAGGGGTATAAAGACACCATTTCTAATAAGTACAAGAAATGAATGGTCAGGTCACATGCAGGACATCCCATACTATTTGCACAACTCATATGAAACCATTTTACTGCAGCTTTTTCAAGAAATGGGACATTATTATATTTAGAGGGGTATAAAGACACCATTTCTAATAAGTACAAGAAATGAATGGTCAGTTCTTATAGAGGATGTCCCATACTATATGCACACCTCATATGAAACCATATTACTGCAGCATTTTTGAGATATGGGACATTAATACATTATGAGGACTATAAAGACACCATTTCTAATAAGTACAATAAATGATTGGCCAGTTCTTATGCAGGACATCCCATACTATATGCACAACTCATATGAAACCATTTTACTGCAGCGTTTTCCTTAAATGGGACATTATTCGATTTAGAGGGGTATAAAGACACCATTTCTAATAAGTACAAGAAATTAATGGTCAGTTCTTATATAGGACATCCCATACTACATGCACACCTCATATGAAACCATATTACTGCTGAATTTTTGAGATATGGGACATTCATACATTTAGAGGGGTATAAAGACCTAATTTCTAAGAAGTACACGAAATGAATGGTCAGTTCTTATATGGGACGTCCCATATTATATGCACACCTCATATGAAACCATTTTACTGCAGCGTTTTCCATAAATTGGACTGTGACGAGGGGGGCGTGGTTCAGCGAAGTCTGCAGCGGGAGAAAGACTCAGGAGACAGCGGTAAGTAAGTGGGTCAAGTGCAAAATGAGGAACAGCTGTGTCTGATTGCAGTAATTGGTGTTGAGACCGGATAAAAGCCACCGTGGAACGGGAAGTTCATGGAGAGACGGAGTGGAGACTCGGGCGCATGGTCTGTGACGAGAGAGACAGCCAGAACGAACGCAGAGAGTGATCGCTGAGACAACCGAGAGAGTTGATGTACAGAGGACGCGCAGAGTGCGCACCTGTTTAAGTTTATCAAGAAAGCAATAAAATCACCCGAGTTTCCACGAGCCAACCTTGTCCGCTTCCTTCCTTCGTCCGAACTTTGTTACAGTGGTGCCGAAACCCGGGAAGGAAGCCGGAACGCCGCCGCCGTCATGTCATCTCCGACGAGTTCGCCATTTGCGGATGTCATCCAGTCGCTCGCGGGACTCCATCAAGAACATCACCAAGCGCTGCTGGACATGAGGGAGGACCAGGAACGCCGTTTCTGCGCCCTCGTCCAAAACCAGCAGCAGGACCGCGAGCTGTTCCGGAGCTGGATGGACCGGGAGGTTCGGGCTGGGGGGATTCCACCAGCCCTGCCCACCCACATGCCGTTGCAGAAGATGGGACCGCAGGACGACCCGGAGGCGTTTCTCGACCTCTTTGAGAAGACCGCGGAGGCATGTGGGTGGCCCCAGATGAGCTGGCCAGTGCGCCTCGTTCCACTGCTGTCCGGGGAGGCGCAGTTGGCGGCGCAGCAGCTGCCAGTTCAGAACCTCCTGGTCCACGATGACCTGAAGCGAGCCATCCTCCAGCGGGTCGGCCGGAACCCCGAGCAACATCGCCAGCGCTTCCGATCGCTGGAGCTGGGGGGAAAACGGCCGGCCCTTCGTGATGGCTCACCAGCTCCGGGACGCGTGCCGCAGATGGCTGTTGGCCGGCGAAAGCGACGTCGACCAGATCATCGACCGCGTGGTGCTGGAACAGTTCATTGCGCGGTTGCCCACGAAGACCGCGCAGTGGGTCCAGTGCCACCGCCCGACGTCGCTGGACCTGGCCATCCAACTCGCGGAGGACCAGATGGCGGCGTGCCACGGAGTTGGCGAATCCCTACCTTCCGTCTCTATCTCTCTCCCTTCTTCTTCTTCCTTTTCTCCCCCGTCTTTTCTCCCTAGGTCCCGGGCCGGCGTGCTACCCAGGGCCCAGCCCCGATGGAGAGGAGGACCGGCACCGGAGTCGGCGGCCGTGAGAGCCCACGCCAGGGAGGCAGGGTCAGCCAGCCCAAGCTCCGCGCTTTTTTCCGTTCCTTCGGGGTCTCCACGCCAATTCCTTGGCCCACTTCCCGCCACTAGGGTGGCGGGGAAGCCTGGGCCGGCCTGTTGGCGTTGCGGGGACCCGGGCCACTTCATCGATCGGTGTCCAGTGATGGAGGTGGGGACACTGGTCCGGGTTCCGGACGCCCCACAGGCTGCCCCCGATCAAGCTGGCGGGTACCAAATACCTGTGAGTATTAGGGGGGGTACTTATTGGGCTTTGGTGGATTCAGGATGTAACCAAACCTCGATCCATCAAAGCCTAATTCAGCCCGAGGCATTGGATAAGAGCTGCATGGTTCGGGTGAGGTGTGTACATGGGGGCGTGGTGAAATACCCGGTAGTGCTGTTAGCTATCCAATTTCGGGGGCATAAGGTGGAGGTGGCAGTTAACCCCCGCCTCCGGCATCCGCTGATTTTGGGAACCAATTGGCCAGCGTTTAAAACTTTATTTGGAGTTTTGTGTGTGGATGCCTCCTGCGGAAAAGAGAAGCCGGAGGGGGAGGCGGCCGTGCAAACGGGAGAGGCTGAGCCAGGACCCGCTGAGGCGGCACCAGGGGAACGGAGCGCGGTCGAGAGGCTAATCCTCATGGAGCGTGATGATTTTCCCCTGGAGCAGTCCCAGGACGAATCGCTAAGAAACGCGTTCGACCAGGTCCGTTCCATTGACGGCCGGCCTCTCCAGTCCGCACGGCCCCCTTCCTATCCCTATTTTGCTATATTAAAAGATAGGTTGTATCGAGTGACGCAGGACGCTCAGTCAAAACAAGATACAACCCAGTTGTTGGTACCAAAAAGCCGCCGGGAAATGCTTTTCCAGGCGGCTCATTGTAATCCTATGGCAGGGCATCTGGGTCAAGCAGCGACACTGAACCGTTTAATGGCCCCGTTTTTTTGGCCGGGCATTCACGAGAATGTACGCCGGTGGTGTGCGGCTTGTCGTGAATGTCAGTTAGTGAATCCCCCGGCCTCCCCAAAAGCGCCTTTGCGCCCCCTTCCGCTAATGCAGGCCCCCTTCGAAAGAATTGGTATGGACCTCATCGGGCCATTGGAACGGTCAGCACGAGGGCATCGGTTTGCATTAGTTCTGGTGGATTATGCAACCCGATACCCGGAGGCAGTGGCGCTCCGCAACATTTCCGCAAAGAGTGTAGCGGAGGCTCTGTTCAGTATGATCTCCCGGGTGGGAATCCCGAAAGAGATTCTCACCGATCAGGGCATGGCGTTTATGTCACGAACCATTCGCGAACTTTATGAATTGTTGGGAATTAAGTCGATTCGCACCAGCGTCTATCACCCACAAACGGACGGCCTGGTGGAACGATTTAATCGTACGTTGAAAACAATGATTCGAAAGTTCGTTCACGAAGACGCCAAAAATTGGGACAAATGGCTGGAACCCCTTTTGTTCGCTGTGCGGGAGGTCCCGCAAGCCTCCACGGGGTTTTCCCCCTACGAGCTCCTGTATGGGCGCCAGCCCCGCGGGGTCTTGGACGTCCTGAGGGAGACTTGGGAGGGAGGAGGGACCTTCGGAGAGCAAAAACGAAATTCAGCATGTGCTGGACCTGAGAACAAAGCTCCACACCTTGGGGCAGCTCTCCATGGAGATTTTGTTACAGGTCCAGGACAAGCAAAGCCGGCTATACAATCGGGGGACCAGATTACGCAAGTTTGCACCGGGAGATAAAGTACTTGTATTGCTCCCCACTTCTAGCTCTAAATTACTCGCCAAGTGGCAAGGACCTTTCGAGGTCACACGACGGGTAGGGGATCTCAATTATGAGGTGGTTCGAACGGACCGGAGCGGGGCACGTCAAATCTACCACCTCAATCTCCTTAAAAAATGGAGCAAGGTGGAGCCGGTGATGCTGGCGACGGCGGTAAGTGGCGAGGACGATCTCGGGCCAGAGGTGATCACCAAAATCCAGTCACTCACTCTGGCCCCTGGGGGAGATCTCACCTCTCGCCCTCCCAGCTCACCGATGTAGCCAGGTTGCAAAAGGACTTTGCAGACGTGTTCTCGCCCTCGGCCCGGGCGAACCAATCTCATCCAGCACCATATTGAGACGGAGCCGGGCGTCGTAGTGCGCAGTCGGCCGTATCGCTTACCGGAACACAAAAAAAAAGTGGTTCAGTCAGAATTAGAGGCAATGTTAGAGATGGGAGTAATAGAAGAATCCCACAGTGACTGGGCGAGCCCGATCGTTTTGGTACCGAAAACAGATGGCTCGGTTCGGTTCTGTGTGGATTATAGCAAAGTGAATGCGGTGTCGAAGTTCGACGCCTATCCAATGCCGTGGGTTGACGAGTTGCTTGATCGGCTGGGTACCGCTCGTTTTTATTCGACGCTGGACTTAACCAAAGGATATTGGCAGATCCCCTTATCGCCCTTATCCAAAGAAAAGTCTAGCCTTCACAACGCCGTTTGGATTACACCAATTTGTCACACTTCCGTTTGGGTTGTTCGGGGCGCCCGCTACCTTTCAGCGCCTCATAGACAAAATCCTCCGACCGCACACCGCATATGCCGCTGCCTATCTGGATGACATTATCATCTACAGTCAGGACTGGCAGCGGCATATGGTGCACCTGCGGGAGGTGCTGAGAGCGCTGAGGGGAGCGGGGCTAACGGCCAACCCAAAGAAGTGTGCGATTGGGCGGGTGGAGGTTCGTTATCTGGGGTTCCACTTGGGTCACGGGCAGGTGCGTCCCCAAATTGATAAGACGGCCTCTATTGCGGCCTGCCCGAGACCCAAGACCAAAAAGGAGGTGAGGCAGTTCCTGGGGCTGGCGGGGTATTACAGGAGGTTTATTCCTGACTATTCGGAGCTCACCAGCCCGCTGACTGACCTCACTAAAAAGGAGGTCCCAGATACGGTCCCGTGGACGGAGCGATGCCAGCAAGCTTTTCACCCAAGTAAAGGCTGCTCTGTGTGGCAGGGCCGCTATTGCACTCTCCTGACTTTTCTCTCCCCTTCTTGCTGCAGACGGACGCGTCAGACCGGGGGCTGGGAGCTGTCCTGACCCAGGAGATAGAGGGTGAGGAGCGCCCGGTGCTGTACATCAGTCGGAAGCTCTCTAAAGAGAGACGATGTACAGCACCATTGAGAAGGAGTGCTTGGCGATCCGGTGGGCGGTCCTCACTCTCCGCTATTATCTCCTGGGATGGGAATTCACCCTCTGTTCGGACCCACGCGCCCTTGCAGTGGCTCCACCGCATGAAGGATACCAACGCGGCGGATCACCCGTTGGTATCTGGCATTACAACCCTTCAAATTCAAGGTGATCCACAGGCCGGGGACGCAGATGACTGTAGCCGACTTCCTCTCCAGGAATGGGGGGGGGGGGGGGGGGGGCCTGTAATTATGTCTTTATTAGTCCTCAAAACGTAGTAATGTCCCATATCTCAAAAATGCTGCAGTAAAATGGATTCATATGAGGTGTGCATGTAGTATGGGACGTCCAATATGAGAACTGACCATTCATTTCTTGTACTTATTAGAAATGGTGTCTTTTATACCCTCAAAATTTAATAAAGTCTGATTTCTTGAAAAACGCTGCAGTAATATGGTTTCATATGAGGTGTGCATATAGTATGGGATGTCCTATATAAGAACTGACCATTCATTTCTTTGTACTTATTAGAAATGGTGTCTTTATAGTCCTCAAAATGTATTAATGTCCCATTTCTTGAAAACGCTGCAGTAATATGGTTTCATATGAGGTGTGCATGCAGTATGGGACGTCCTGTATAAGAACTGACCATTCATTTCTTGTACTTATTAGAAATGGTGTCTTTATACCCTCAAAATGTAATAATGTCCTCATTCTTGAAAACGCTGCAGTAATATGGTTTCATATGAGGTGTGCATGTAGTATGGGACTGTCCTGTATAAGAACTGACCATTCATTCTTGTACTTATTAGAAATGGTGTCTTTATACCCCTCAAATGTAATTAATGTTCCATATCTCAAAAATGCTGCAGTAATATGGTTTCATATGAGGTGTGCATGCAGTATGGGACGTCCTGTATAAGAACTGACCATTCATTTCTTGTACTTATTATAAATGGTGTCTTTATAGTTCCTTAAAATGTATTAATGTCCCATATCTCAAAAATGCTGCAGTAATATGGTTTCATATGAGGTGTGCATATAGTATGGGATGTCCTTTATAAGAACTGACCATTCATTTCTTGTACTTATTAGAAATTGTGTCTTTATAGTCCTCAAAATGTATTAATGTCCCATATCTCAAAAATGCTGCAGTAATATGGTTTCATATGAGGTGTGCATGTAGTATGGGACGTCCCATATACGAATTGACCATTCATTTCTTGTACTTATTAGAAATTAGGTCTTTATACCCCTCTAAATGTATTAATGTCCCATATCTCAAAAATGCTGCAGTAATATGGTTTCATATGAGGTGTGTATATAGTATGGGATGTCCTCTATAAGAACTGACCATTCATTTCTAGTACTTATTAGAAATGGTGTCTTTATACCCCTCTAAATTTAATAATGTCCCACTTATGGAAAACGCTGCAGTAATATGGTTTCATATGAGGTGTGCATATAGTATGGGACGTCCCATATACGAATTGACCATTCATTTCTTGTACTTATTAGAAATTAGGTCTTTATACCCCTCTAAATTTATTAATGTCCCATATCTCAAAAATGCTGCAGTAAAATGGTTTCATATGAGGTGTGCATATAGTATGGGACGTCCTGTATAAGAACTGACCATTCATTTCTTGTACTTATTAGAAATGGTGTCTTTATAGTCCTCAAAATGTATTAATGTCCATATCTCAAAAATGCTACAGTAATATGGTTTCATATGAGGTGTGCATGTAGTATGGGACGTCCTGTATGAGAACTGACCATTCATTTCTTGTACTTATTAGAAATGGTGTCTTTATACCCCTCTAAATCGAATAATGTCCCATTTCTTGAAAACGCTGCAGTAATATGGTTTCATATGAGGTGTGCATGCAGTATGGGACGTCCTGTATAAGAACTGACCATTCATTTCTTGTACTTATTAGAAATGGTGTCTTTATACCCCTCAAAATGTAATAATGTCTCATTTCTGGAAAACGCTGCAGTAATATGGTTTCATATGAGGTGTGCATATAGTATGGGACGTCCCATATACGAATTGACCATTCATTTCTTGTACTTATTAGAAATTAGGTCTTTATAGCTATTTAAATGTATTAATGTCCCATATCTCAAAAATGCTGCAGTAAAATGGTTTCATATGAGTTTTGCATATAGTATGGGACGTCCTATATAAGAACTGACCATTCATTTCTAGTACTTATTAGAAATGGTTTCTTTATACCCTCTAAATGTATTAACGTCCCATATCTCAAAAATGCTGCAGTAAATGGTTTCATATGAGTTTGCATATAGTATGGGACGTCCTATATAAGAACTGACCATTCATTTCTTGTACTTATTAGAAATGGTGTCTTTATAGTCCTCAAAATGTATTAATGTCCCATATCTCAAAAATGCTGCAGTAATATGGTTTCATATGAGGTGTGTATATAGTATGGGATGTCCTCTATAAGAACTGACCATTCATTTCTTAGTACTTATTAGAAAAGGTGTCTTTATACCCCTCTAAATTAATAATGTCCCATTTATGGAAAACGCTGCAGTAATATGGTTTCATATGAGGTGTGCATATAGTATGGGACGTCCTGTATAAGAACTGACCATTCATTTTTGTACTTATTAGAAATGGTGTCTTTATACCCCTCTAAATCGAATAATGTCCCATTCTTGAAAACGCTGCAGTAATATGGTTTCATATGAGGTGTGCATATAGTATGGGACGTCCTGTATAAGAACTGACCATTCATTTCTTGTACTTATTAGAAATGGTGTCTTTATAGTCCTCAAAATGTATTAATGTCCCATATCTCAAAAATGCTACAGTAATATGGTTTCATATGAGGTGTGCATGTAGTATGGGACGTCCTGTATGAGAAATGACCATTCATTTCTTGCACTTATTAGAAATGGTGTCTTTATACCCCTATAAATCGAATAATGTCCCATTTCTTGAAAACGCTGCAGTAATATGGTTTCATATGAGGTGTGCATAGTAGTATGGGACGTCTTATAGAGAACTGACCATTCATTTCTTGTACTTATTAGAAATGGTGTCTTTATACCCCTCAAAATGTAATTAATGTCCCATATCTGAAAAATGCTGCAGTAATATGGTTTCATATGAGGTGTGCATGTAGTATGGGATGTCCAGTATAAGAACTGACCATTCATTTCGTGTACTTATTAGAAATGGGGTCTTTATACCCCTAAAATCGTATAATGTCCCATTTCTTGAAAAATGCTGCAGTAATATGGTTTCATATGAGGTGTGCATATAGTATGGGACGTCCTGTATAAGAACTGACCATTCATTTCTTGTACTTATTATAAATGGTGTCTTTATAGTCCTCAAAATGTATTAATGTCCCATATCTCAAAAATGCTGCAGTAATATGGTTTCATATGAGGTGTGCATGTAGTATAGGACGTCCCATATAATAATTGACCATTCATTTCTTGTACTTATTAGAAATGGGGTCTTCATAGTCCTAAAAATGTATTAATGTCCCATATCTTAAAAATGCTGCAGTAAAATGGTTTCATATGAGGTGTGCATATAGTATGGGACGTCCTGTATAAGAACTGACCATTCATTTCTTGTACTTATTAGAAATGGTGTCTTTATAGTCCCTCAAAATGTATTAATGTCCCATATCTCAAAAATGCTGCAGTAATATGGTTTCATATGAGGTGTGCATGTAGTATGGGACGTCCTGTATGAGAACTGACCATTCATTTCTTGTACTTATTAGAAATGGTGTCTTTATACCCCTCAAAATGTAATAATGTCCCATTTCTTGAAAACGCTGCAGTAATATGGTTTCATATGAGGTGTGCATGCAGTATGGGACGTCCTGTATAAGAACTGACCATTCATTTCTTGTACTTATTAGAAATGGTGTCTTTATACCCCTCAAAATGTAATAATGTCCCATTTCTTGAAAACGCTGCAGTAATATGGTTTCATATGAGGTGTGCATGTAGTATGGGAGTCCTGTATAAGAACTGACCATTCATTTCTTGTACTTATTAGAAATGGTGTCTTATACCCCTCAAAATGTAATAATGTCTCCATATCTCAAAAATGCTGCAGTAATATGGTTTCATATGAGGTGTGCATGTAGTATGGGACGTCCTGTATAAGAACTGACCATTCATTTCTTGTACTTATTAGAAATGGTGTCTTTATACCCCTCAAAATGTATTAATGTTCCATATCTCAAAAATGCTGCAGTAATATGGTTTCATATGAGGTGTGCATGCTAGTATGGGATGTCCTGTATAAGAACTGACCATTCATTTCTTGTACTTATTATAAATGGTGTCTTTATAGTCCTCAAAATGTATTAATGTCCCATATCTCAAAAATGCTGCAGTAATATGGTTTCATATGAGGTGTGCATATAGTATGGGACTGTCCATTGATACGAACTGACCATTCATTTCTTGTACTTATTAGAAATTGTGTCTTTATAGTCCCTCAAAATGTATTAATGTCCCATATCTCAAAAATGCTGCAGTAATATGGTTTCATATGAGGTGTGCATATAGTATGGGACGTCCCTTATAAGAACTGACCATTCATTTCTTGTACTTATTAGAAATGGGTCTTTATAGCCCTCAAAATGTATTAATGTCCCATATCTCAAAAATGCTGCAGTAATATGGTTTCATATGAGGTGTGCATATAGTATGGGACGTCCTATATAAGAACTGACCATTCATTTCTTGTACTTATTAGAAATGGTGTCTTTATACCCCTCTAAATTTAATAATGTCCCATATCTCGAAAACTGCTGCAGTAATATGGTTTCATATGAGGTGTGCATATAGTATGGGACGTCCTGTATAAGAACTGACCATTCATTTCTTGTACTTATTAGAAATGGTGTCTTTATACCCCTCTAAATTAATAATGTCCCATTATCTCAAAACTGCTGCAGTAATATGGTTTCATATGAGGTGTGCATGTAGTATGGGACGTCCTGTATAAGAACTGACCATTCATTTCTTGTACTTATTAGAAATGGTGTCTTTATACCCCTCTAAATCGAATAATGTCCCATTTCTTGAAAACGCTGCAGTAATATGGTTTCATATGAGGTGTGCATGCAGTATGGGACGTCCTGTATAAGAACTGACCATTCATTTCTTGTACTTATTAGAAATGGTGTCTTTATACCCCTCAAAATGTAATAATGTCTCATTTCTTGAAAACGCTGCAGTAATATGGTTTCATATGAGGTGTGCATGTAGTATGGGATGTCCTGTATAAGAACTGACCATTCATTTCTTGTACTTATTAGAAATGGTGTCTTTATACCCCTCAAAATGTATTAATGTTCCATATCTCAAAAATGCTGCAGTAATATGGTTTCATATGAGGTGTGCATGTAGTATGGGATGTCCTGTATAAGAACTGACCATTCATTTCTTGTACTTATTAGAAACCTGGTGTCTTTATACCCCTCTAAATCGAATAATGTCCCATTTCTTGAAAACGCTTGCAGTAATATGGTTTCATGTGAGGTGTGCATGTAGTATGGGACGTCCTATATAAGAATTGACCATTCATTTCTTGTACTTATTAGAAATGGTGTCTTTATAGTCCTCAAAATGTATTAATGTCCCATATCTCAAAAATGCTGCAGTAATATGGTTTCATATGAGGTTTGCATGTAGTATGGGATGTCCCATATAAGAACTGACCATTCATTTCTTGTACTTATTAGAAATGGTGTCTTTATACCCCTCAAAATGTATTAATGTCCCATATCTCAAAAATGCTGCAGTAATATGGTTTCATATGAGGTGTGCATGTAGTATGGGATGTCCAGTATAAGAACTGACCATTCATTTCTTGTACTTATTAGAAATGGTGTCTTTATACCCCTCTAAATCGAATAATGTCCCATTTCTTGAAAACGCTGCAGTAATATGGTTTCATATGAGGTGTGCATGTAGTATGGGACGTCCTGTATAAGAACTGACCATTCATTTCTTGTACTTATTATAAATGGTGTCTTTATAGTCCTCAAAATGTATTAATGTCCCATATCTCAAAAATGCTGCAGTAATATGGTTTCATATGAGGTGTGCATATAGTATGGGATGTCCTTGATAAGAACTGACCATTCATTTCTTGTACTTATTAGAAATTGTGTCTTTATAGTCCTCAAAATGTATTAATGTCCCATATCTCAACAATGCTGCAGTAATATGGTTTCATATGAGGTGTGCATGTAGTATGGGACGTCCCATATAAGAACTGACCATTAATTTCTTGTACTTATTAAAAACCTGGTGTTTATACCCCTCTAAATCGAATAATGTCCCATATCTCTTTTTCTATGAATCTTGCAATGATTTGAAAGGTAGAAAAATATAGTAATACAGAATCGTCAAAGACGAGAATAAATAACACATCTGCTATTTTGTACATCTGCTATTAAAGCAGATGTACAAAAAAAAGATCACGAGAAATGTCATTATATCTCAGTTCTGGGCGTCTAGAAGAAAAGCGCTCTAAAAGCGCGTCTCCTGTGTGTTGTTCCTGTGATTACCGTAGTCATTGTAATGCACGCGCACCTTAATTTCAATCGCGGCTGGCTTGACCGTGTTTTTCTGAACTGCGGCTGGCTTGACCGCGGTCTCCCACCGCGAAGAAGACGACACATACTATAAGAATGTTGTGATTTTATGGCTGGGGGTTGGTTCTTTGTAAGGCATCTTGTCTAGATACAACCCAGCGCGCTGTTCTGATCAATAAATTTCAATACTTTTTATATTTCGCCTTCCTTCAATTTTTGATCACGCAGGACGTTTGCAGTCCAACAATAGCAGGCCCATGTATTTCTTAAAAAGTTAGCTGTTGTATTTTTTGTTACGTTTGTTGGCGAACTGCCGTGACACTGGGTCGTGGAACCCCAGATCGTTGCGCACAATATTTGGCCTAATTTTAAGCATTTGTGGAGAAAAGAGACTAAAGGAATGTAGGCTACTTCTATTTTTTTCTGATAATTTAATAATTCAGTTCGAATGTTTTAACCTTGTTTCTTAAATCTTCCCACAGGGGATGATCCGTCGTCCCTGAGGCTGCTGTACACAGATAAACAACTAGAAGACAATGACACGTTTTTAGACCACCAAATTAAGGATCGCTCCACTCTCTTCATGGTCTTACGTCTACCCGGAGGTGTCCAAACATGCGAAGAAGAAACTGTCCTGCCGGAATGACGTCCACATTAAGGATCTCGTCGACAGGACAACATTTGAGACATGTATTGACTAATCAATGTGTTGTTAGTCAGCCTATTGTGTGCCATTATGAGCATGGGATCTGTGGGCTATTGTAAACGGGGTCACTGATCTGTCACCTCACATTTGGGATAATCAGAGCAGTCTCAGGAATTTGATCGATAAAGAAATAATCTTTGATTTTAAGAATTGTGACTTCTAATTGCTTCTTTGACAAATTATCCTATTTTATTATTTAAGCAGTACAATTATTAAATCATAACTGTTTAGTTTTTCTTCTTCAAATGAATGATATTATCCTAATAAAATATGAAATAAAATGATACATTTGGAATAATGTTCTTTGCATTAAAGTTCTGTCAACTTCAGTTTCCATCGTTGCTATATCGCGCGAAATCGAAAGTAAAACTGAGTTTATAACTTGTCAGTTGTCATGTGAAGTTGGACCTGCTGTATTAGTTTGCAACTGATCAAAGTAATCAGCAATACGACTGGGCTTTGTCCTCTGTGAATTTCCTCCGTGTACCAGAAGAAAAGGAGACTTTCAGCTGAGGTAAGTTCGAATGCAAAATATTCGAATAATTTAATTCACTAGTTTTCGTTGTGATAAATGGCTATTTTTTTATCCCACTCAACTTAATGGAATTTAGTTTAAATTAGGCCTATGCGTTTAACAAAAATCAATGAATGTGTTTATTCATACACATATCAAACAAAAGTCAACAGGTGCAAATCTGGTTAGCCGAGTCGTACAGACACGTTTAGAAGCTTCCTATACAAATCAGCTGTCCGCTCCTTTTGGCTTATACAGCATGAAAACCCCGGGAAATATCACAGCCGAGAAGCATGCATCTCCCAGCAGGTGGGTTGACTAATCATCACCACAATCAATGCTAAGTACCTGTCGAAAGATCGAGGTTCTTTGTGTGTGTTCTGCTAATTGTGTCGCTATCTATCCGTTGTATTA
Organism: Oxygymnocypris stewartii; assembly: GCA_003573665.1. Lineage (NCBI taxonomy): Eukaryota > Metazoa > Chordata > Actinopteri > Cypriniformes > Cyprinidae > Oxygymnocypris > Oxygymnocypris stewartii. The sequence continues at coordinate 49,301 of QVTF01018623.1, read as the reverse complement.
TGTGAAATAGCTTGCTAATGCCAATACTTAGGCAGGACAGTTTGAGGAAAAGTTTCGAGCGTGTGCAATGCATTAATGGACTCTGTTACGTGTGTTACTTCTGTAGGCTATTCGGGAAGGAAGTCCAATATAATGGGCTGAAAAATCAAGGTGCCACCTGCTACTTAAATGCAGTATTGCAATGTCTATTCATGACCCCAAAATTCAGAGAGGCAGTGAGGTAAAATTAATGAATAAATAACCTTAAAACGGCTTTATAACTACAAAATTGTGATTATTGCTTTGACTAATGCTACAATTCTTTACTACCATTCTATATTTTTCTTTACTGCTTTTTTATTTTCATTTTCGCTTATCGATTTAGGTATGAAGCCGTCCCAGGACATTGTGGTGAAGAGAATCTCTTGCTACAGCTTAAGAAGCTGTTCGAACAGCTGTCAGGAAAAGCAGCCACGACTGAAGGAATAACCAATGGTCTTGGAGTAAGAAATGGTGGGTTCATTTCATTTTCGAGTCAACACAATGTTGACATATGATAAATAACAAATAAAATTAGCCAACATTTAAATAAAGGTTTAATTTAACTGAAAAGGTTAAATACTCATTAGCAAAACCATTTTTTTTTCCACCAAACTGCATTTATAGAAATTATTTACGTACAATTTAGAAGACTGTTTATATATATATTGTTATTATTATTATTTTTTTAATCTTCAAGTGTTTGAGCAACAAGATGCAGTTGAGTTTTATCGGAAGATTTTGAAAGCGGTGGGGACACGCACCTCTCAGGTATTCCACATATTCAGTGTTTCAACCTGAGTGAGATTAAACAACTGACTGTTAAGTCTGTTATTATCATTCACAGCTTATGGATATGCAATAACATTAAGAAGTAGGCTACTTATCAAAAATGACTTTCACACCATTCCATTTTTCCAGGCCTTTGAAGGGAATATGTGCGACATAACAAAATGCTTTAAATGTGGCAAGAAAACAAGAGAAACTAACAACTTCATCTCCATACTTCTGTCTATCGATGTTGGAAATGATGAGACTTATGATGTGGTAGGAAGACGAATCATGCCCGTCATTTAAAAAACAAAGTTTATTTTAGCAAAGCGTTTTTGTTCTTGGAGACTCTTCATTGTTTAACAGTAGGCCCATTTCCCCCCTAAAGCTGCATGGTGTATTTTTTTCATGGTGACCCTTTAGGTAAACGGTCTGAAAACCTTCTTTATACATTCAAAACTAGAAGAGGATGACTGGATGTACTGTGATGTGTGTGACCAAAAAACACAAACAGAAATTGTGAGTAAAATAAAATGTAAACATCAATCACTCATTCAGATGACCGTTCGGAACTGTCAAAAAAAGGAAAGTAAGAGTTTTCAACGTGTGCTTAAAATGTGCTTTTTCTTTTGTCCTTGCAATTTTTCCAACTCCTGCAGTGGAGTGAAATAGATAAATATCCCTCTGTTCTCACTCTGCATCTGAAGAGGTTTGACTTTGATTACATACAGATGAGATACAAGAAGAATGAATGTCATCTGGATGTACCTCTAAGTCTACCTCCAAGTACCTTCAATGAGGTATCATTAATAAATCATCATACCAAATATAAACTGCTACTTAAAATCAATACAAAATAGTCTAAACCTTAAAACCCCTTGTCTGTCTCTGCAGGATAATTGGCCTAAATATGATCTTTATGCCGTTATCAATCATAAGGGTGGATACTCTGGTGGACACTATGATGCAATCATCAGATCTTATGAAAACAAATTATGGTACCGTTTTGATGACTGCACCGTAACACAGGTACATTTGTTTGTTGGTTTGATTAGCATTATAGCATATTGCACATTTATATGACTCAAACTGTACATTTTATTCTTTAACATTTATGTATTTAATATTTACAGACTTCAGAAGCATCACTGAAAAAGCAAGTGTTGTTCTCTCTCTCTTGTAAAAAATTTGAAAAGTATATAGGCCCTATTGAAACTAAGTAGTATTTGGTAGTAAAAATATTTTTCTTCTTCGTTTACAGCTCAAACCTACCATACATGCTGATGTACAGAAAGGGTAAGGGTGAAATACACTAACTCCAACTTTTTAACATGTTGATGTTTCAGAGACAAAAAAGGCTGTAAAATATTCCTTAAAATGTTCATGTTTAGTTTATGTGTATGTGTTGTTCAAAACAGCGGTTCCACATCCTTTAAGGATCCTTCTAATAGGGCCTTCCAGATCTGGGAAAAGTACAGTAGGCAACATCATCCTTGGAGGAAATTACTTTCCTTGTGAGGGTGGATCAGAGACTGTAACCAAAGAGTCCATGGCAAAGACGGTGGAAATGATCACTGTAGTGGACACTCCAAATCTCTTTTCCCTCGAAGAATTGAGTTGGAGAAAGGAAATGGAAAGATGCATTGAGTTATGTGACCCTGGCCCCAATGTGATTCTCTGGGTCACACCAATATGTAAATTTAACGATCAACAACAAGGTCTTTTCCATGCCTTCAGAAAACGACTAGATTCAGGAACCACAAAACATATGATGATAATCTTCACAAAAGGGAGAGAGCTTGAAAATCTTGAGCAAACCATTAAAAAATTGAATTCCAAACTCAGCAAGCTTGGTAAAGTGGTCCGTAGTTGTCAGAACAGGTACCATGTCGTTGACATCACTGGTGGCCACAATTACAACCCAGAACTGCTTAAAAAACTCACCAGAATGGTGACATCAGAGTATAGTGCAATTTCAAAAAGACAATTAAAGCGTTGTACAAGAAGAGGAAGAAGATGAAGACAAATATCCATAAAACATTAAAGAGATCAAACGTCTTGAGTCTTACAGACAAAAACACTCAAAAAAAATTGAGTGCACAAAAAGTGTGAATAATGAGGGAAGACGAACTCATTTAGAATGTGGTAAATCACTGAATGCTTTACATTTCCATTTTATTTCCTTTGAATGTTTTTTTGTACATTATTGTTTTAAAAACATTTGACAAATTAAGTTCTTGAAGAATGCTGATATTAAAATCGACAAAAATAAAAAATGTAAATGGAACTAAATTAATCTTATGCTTTAACCACATTTATTTGTTCCTTTGTATTAATTGTGCAATAATCTTACACTGTTATACATACATTTATAATGTTTAACCTTACCTGCTTCTAACAATGACATTCAAATTCAAACAATGTAACAGACATTAGAAATAAATAGTTTTAAAAAGAACGAGTTGAGTCATTTGATTAATTATCATTCATTGTTGAATTTAGAGAAGAAATAAAGTATGGTCATACTTGCAATTAACACCATTTAAGTCTGAGAGGGTTAAGACTACAAAGACTCATAACAATTAATTGTAATAGTTCCTTTAAAAGTTGATTTATTCGACTGAGTCAACAGGGGTGATAGACAGAGGATGTGAGTCCTGCCCTTTCTCACATTCTGAAGGACTGAAATATGGATAGAGCTTTTCAGGAAAAGACTGCCCAGTGAAAGAATAGATATGATACCTGGCTTCAACATCATAAAAAGAGACCAAACCCTCCTCAAAATCCACAAACACTCCCACTTTCACTGGCTTCTCTTTCAAGGTGAGAGGGACAGGGGAGCGGTCATTCGCTGCATACTCAGTCCTGTTCCTCAGCCATATAGTCCAATATCCATTCTCAGGGTTGAGCCCAATATCTCCTTTTCTGTCTATGGATTCTTTTGCCACACCTAAATCCCACTCCATCCCACTGACTTGAACCTCATAGTAAAATATCTGTGAGGAGAACCCCTTCTTTCCTAAGACACGTGAGCAATAATCAAACCTTTTTGGGGTGTCAGGAATCTTCTGTGGCTTGCCTGTATTCCAGACCTTTTTACCATCATCAGACAGCATGAGCTCAGGATGAGCTGTGTCAGGGTCAAGTGTCACATCCACTGAAAAATGATAGAAAGGTTCATGTAAACTTTGGGACAAGTCATTATTTCACTTTTATTCATGTAAAACTTTATTAGGTGCTTAACAAATCAGTGTAAAGGATTATTTTATTTTCTGTTTGTAAAGTTTAAGGCCCCCGATATAATCCTGGTGTGACGTCACCAGGCTAAAACAAAGTTTGTTTGTTCTATGATTATTTAGTTTGAAACACACACAGCACATTACATTTTAATCTAAACACCCCTCTCAACAGCATGGGTCAAGTCGGGATGCTATAGCTATCAGTATCACTGCTCAGGTCCAGAAAAGTAAGAAAAACATCCCCAGCATACTCCATCTGCCATCAGTGGTTCAATCGTAACGTCATGAAGCGACGAGAATACTTTTTGTATGGAAATAAAACAAAAATAAGTACTTAATTCAACATTTAGGCACCGTAACATCTCCTCTGAGTCAGCGTAGCGCCATTTTGGAGATTATCCCCTGGACGTAAAACAGCCTCCGACACAGGTATGAGTCTTCTTCATCAATTTACGCTCTGATTTTAACGCAAACAGCGCACCCTTGTGGCCCGGCTGATACAGAAGAGTATTTGGCAGATGGAGTATCCTGGCGATGTTTTTCATACTTTTCTGGACCTTGACAGTGTAATTTACTAGACAGTCAATAAATAAATATCTTAAATTGTCTTCTGAAGACGAACAAAGCTTTTACGGGTTTGGAACGACATGGGGGTAAGTGAAAAATTACAAAATTATAATTTTGGGGTGGAGTATCCCTTTAAGGCCCATTCACACCAAGGATATATAGCTGAACTCACTTTAAGAATATTTTTTCTCAGAATCCATCCTGCTTCAAAGAGCTTAACCTTTTAACGCTGCAGACGATTAAACAGCAGCACATGCTTAAAATAAACAGTTATGGTCCACTGGTGTGGATGCTAATATAGTTATCATTATTGTTACCTTAATAGTTAGTATGAACAGGCCTTCAGATTAACTGTGGATTTTTTGTATGCTAAATGTAACTTTAAGTACTCAGATTTACCATACCTGCATAATGTTTTATACTCCGCAGCTCTCTGCCAACTACAACAAGAAAAATAACAATAATTACATTGTGTATAGAGTAAATATAATTGGTTACATGGTGAATATTTACCAGTTTCTCTCATTTTCTCATCCAGGATGCTCTGAAGATGTGATATGGTCTCCCTCCGAATACCTCCATGTTCAAGAGTGTTAATGCTGATGTTTTTTGAGCGGTCTGTACATTTGGGGTTGCGCAGGAGGCTAATAATCTACAACAGAGGGGAAAAGGCCCTTAAGCCAAGTGTGCATGTGGCTTCATTTCTTACCATAGTTTGTTGAATAAGACTGACTTGTGTAAAATCCATATGATGTGAGAGCTTCTCCAGCTCAGTTTGTCTTCTCTTTAGCACCGTGATCTCTTCATCTAGTTCTCTGATGAGCTCTTCTCCTCGTCTTTCTGTTTCTTTATGCTTTTTCTCTGTAAGCTCAAGTAGCTCCGCATTGCTTCTGTCAAAGACTTCCTTAAAAAACTTGATGTTCTCTTCAGTCTCCTTCTCTTTGGCTTTCTGTTGCGAGTTTAAAAAGATGATATAATTAAATGGAAAATCATCACTACATTGTCAAAGCATGATACAAAATAAAACTAAATGATCTTGAGGACCTTAAAGTTGATTGACCAAACAAGTATAAAAGCAATGCATAATTTCTTTATAAATAAAATCCTATTAATCAAATCAATGCCACTTACTTTGTTAAACCTCAAAGCATGTTTTGTTTCTTTAATCTTCCTCAACTTCTCTTGCATTTTCTGCTGCACCGCATTCTTTTTATTCATCAGTAATTTCTGTGAAAAAAGAAATGGATGTAATATAGCATCATCATGCAAATGCTGGTAATATTAATAATGTTGGAAAGAGTTTTGTTCATTTTCATATTTGTTATGACTGTTCTAGATATAATTACCAAACTCTCCTTCTCCAGAGGAACGGTATTATGAGACCTGTGGTCACTCTCGGTGCAGAACTGACAGATGGCTGTCTGATCATCTCTACAGTAAAGATCCAGAGGTCTTTCGTGATTCTTGCAAATGTATTCTTCAAGATTCTTTACAGGATTAATTAGTTTGTGTTTCATGAGTTTTTCTGCAATTTTATGGGGCTTCAAGTGAGACTCACAGAAAGAGGTTTCACAGTGTAAGCACGACTTAATAGCAGTCCGCATTTTTTTCTTTGGGCAACTATCACAGGGCACCTCAGACTTCTTCTGGACCCGTTTCCTTTTGATGCCCTCTGCAATTTCTTTAATGGTTCTATTTATGTTAGAATCTTGTTTTGAGTCCAATGCCTTCCCACACAATGGGCACATTGGGCATGGACTGCGGTCTCTGTGGCTTCTGATGCAGTCCATGCAGAAGTTGTGGCCACAGGAAGTGGTTACAGGGTCAGTGTACACGTCCAGACATATGGAACATGTGAGGCTTTCTTTAGACATACTGCTGGAGGAAGCCATGACTTTACAGCTGAAATCATAAACAAACAACCCTCATATACATCAGTATACATCAGTTATATTGACTGAATTTAGCAGACAAATAGAAATAGAGGGGGAAATCCCTTTTCAGGCTAATTTTTCATTAGATCCAGAATTTCAAATTATGACATTGAAAACAAAATTTTATGATTTAATGACATTTATAGCAGCTGTAAAATTTATAGTCACCAAAATGTCATCCTATAACGCTGTTGTTATTCACGCTAAAAATCTAACAAGCACATCTGCCATTTTTGTTTGTTCCATAAATTGAACAAAACAATGTCCCACATGTAAATGTTTTGGTAAATTGTTAATTTATTGTAATTGATACCCAGATGAAAAAAATACTATAGTAATTTATAGTAAATCCTATTGTGTTTTTGAACCATTCAATAGTAAATTGTATTATACTGTATATATTATAGTATTTACAACACTTTGTTAATGAATGCTGCAGCATACTGTAGTATTAACTATAGTGAACTGATTTACTGCAATACATAATGTATACTAGTTTTTACACATTGTAGTATAATATACCCTATAGCTGTAGAAAACTTCAGTAATTTAATTCATATTACTATAGTTGTTATATTACCACAGCAACTGTATAATTACCACAAAAATTTATTGAAGTAATTTACTATAGTATGGTTCAAAAACACTATAATGTATAGCCTACTATAAATGACTAGAGTATTTTTTTCATGTGGGTGGTGTTAAAGATGTGTCTGATGAAGCTGAAAGCATCATAAAGCCACATACCTCTTGTGATGGCAGGCTTGGGTGTGTAGACTATCAGTTTTGCCTTAGGGTCTATAGCCAAACCTAGTCAACCCTGATGTTCAGGTCTGTAGCATATACACAAATCAAGCCCTATGTGACATATTTATCACTTTTCTATTCACCACAATTAAAATACATAAAGTTCTGCACACAAACACAAGACAACTTTGTGAAATCGTTCGTAAAGCCATTGCTAAACTGTCTTCACAATTAAGTGCCTCAATTTACCGTAAAGCTTGTCCATGTCTAATCAAATTAAGTCTAATCAAATGTATTCAGTTCTATACTTATATACTTACCCTTCAGGGATTGATTCGGTCGCTTATTCGTCATCCAAAGAAAGAAGACGTCTGCAGCTGAATCACATTCAATCGTAACAAAACTGGAAACTTGGATGATCAAGAATAGGAAACTAGAAACGACTCATCGACGAGCGCAGCCAATGAAGCTGCTGCAATTTGCATGTATTTGCATTTGAAGCCTCTGAGCATCTAATTATCATACGCTTTAGACCTAGTTAATTTACTAACTCAACCGGTAAGCCTATTTCTCACAACTCAACAAGGATGTGCATTTGTTGAGCCAGCTTCGGATTGCGGATCCATGATTTCACCAAAGCACATATAGAGAGATTTCCAAAACCAACTTGACCACACACTGTACTTCATGAACTCAAAGGAAAAGAGAATTCATGTTTGTTTAAATAAAAACAAATGAATAAAAATGAACGAAACAAAAAACGGCTGTTTTTTTAACTAAAGTGTAGCAGTGTACGTCTCAGTCTCATTCCATCTGTGTCATTTCAAAGACAGATAACACACAGCTGTCCAGCTTAATTACAACAAACGTGTTTTTCAGGATCAGTGTAGATGGTTTCTGTTTTACATTACAGGAAATCCAACTTTACAGCTGAGTGATTACAAGAAATGATATCTAGGTCTATCAAGATGAGCAGATCTCCCAAACGAACAGGTCAATATAAACGATGTAATTTGGCATGTAAACTGTTCAGAATTTATTTACAATTTAAACAAACCAAACATTGCAGTAAATAAAATGAATAACAAATTATTATCATGTTCACAGTAAAGTACATCCAGATGTTTACGTTCTTGATTTGATGGCCATATTTCATAAATAATGTTTCAATATCCTTGTCCAATTTATTTTCAAATAAATTGTAGGACAATAGTATAGTTTAACATGGAGAACCTTAAGGATACATTTATAGAGCTAGCTCATTTGACTGTAGCAATCCTTTAATCAATTGTTTTTATCTTTGTTTGTAAAGAATTGTGGGTTGGGGGGGACAAGTCAAGTTTCAAGCTGGACAAGAATTATATCAAGTATTATATGAACATGCAAAATCATTACAATTCTTGTTTTCTTCAAACATGAACTCCTGAGATGACCATAAAGAGATGCATGAATCATGTTAATGAGGTTGTTGTGGTTGCTGTGCCCTACAACCCAGGGAAGAGGTAGAATCTCTTAGATAATGTTGTTCTTTCCTTGCATGGCATTTGGTCAGGATGTGACAGCTTAAACTTCTTAAGGACCTGTTTAAAAAATGAAAAAAAATATCATAAACCACACATGACCTAAAAAAATTAAACTTTCTTTATTCTAGGCTTTATTGTTACTGATATGCAATACTACTGATAACAATGCTAAATAATATGGAAAAGTGAACATTCACATCAAATATTCAATCAAATATAAAAAACACATATCAGGGTTGATGTCTACAGATTGATGTCTGTCTTGCTAAACAATGTGGCTTTGCCTTTCTGAAGAGCTCCTCGACGTCATCCTGGTGAGCATGCTGATTAAATATTTCCACAATGTCTTGGATGAAATCTGAGCCCTTCTCTTTGTTTCTATAGGACAGAGTATCTGTATAGAGAATACAAATGATGACATAGACATCATCCCTTAGATGCAAATCCAATAAAACATAATTGTGACACATTTTTAAATCAATATATTCAGCATTAAAGTGACACTTTACCCCAAAATTAAAATCCTATCATCATTTACACACCCTCATGTTGTTACAAATCTGTATGAATTTTTTCTGCAGCCTAACACCGAAGAAAATATTTTTACTCATATTCTTCAAATATTATTTTGTGTTAGGAGAGGATTGAAACTCAAATGGATTTGAAGGTAGGTAAATGAGGTAAACTATCCTGTCACTCCGACAAATAATTGTATTTCTGTGTGTAATGTGATGTCATCGTAAATGGAGCGGAATAATGTAAGGAAATATCTACCTGGAGTACAGGATCTCAGGCAGCAGAAGTCTTTTTCACGGTGCTCTTTTGCTCTGTTGCGACTTGGCACAGCGTCCTGGACATCCACGCTTCCTTCTTTATCTATAACATGAGGGCAGCATTTGCCAAAGTATATTGCTTGAAATGGACGAGGCTCTGACCAATCAAATATGACAACATTTTAAACAGTAGAGTTTTTTTCTTTTCTAAAATAGTATTTTGTAACTCACCACCCCTACACGCCTGGATAAGGATGATTTTTGGCTTGTCCCTCAGTCTAGCACAGTTCGGAGTGTTCAAGCAATTAAAAATTTCATCTGCTTGAAAAAGGTCCTCTTCATCTCCATTCTCGGAAGAGTCAAAAACTCCACAGATTCCACTGGCATCTCCATGGGACATCAACACCACAAAGCAGCTGTCCGATTCAGAGTGTTCCTCTCGCTGGGCGAAGTCTCGCAAGGCAGCAAGCATTCCCTGAACACCAAACCATCAAGATCAAAATATGAACAAAACAAAAAAGTTGTCTTATTTGGCTTAAATGCACTTGAATGCACCTGTGCACTGAGGTCTCGGAGTGTGATCACAGTGTAACCCAGACCTTGAAGCAGCACTTCCATACTCAGCTCATCCTTGTCTGCCCCGGTCCTGTCACTTAAGTTTTTAAATTCTACATTGTTGATAAGCAGTGCCAAACGTTTTCTGTCAGGGGATTTGTCTTTTATTGGGTATATCTTGACAGAGAATAAAATTTGTATTATTATTAATTTGCACATAATATTCAAACATAAAACAAGACACAATAAAAAGACAATAAAAATAACAAGACACAATAACTGTCTCTCATCCTTCGGACAATTACCACAATATGTGAATTAATGATAAAAAAACATTGTCCAGCATTTGTTTTAGAGCAGCCATTTTCAATTATTGTCATATATACAACATAACTTACATCGTCTCCCTTTTCTTGAAGCAGTTTCTTTTTAATCTCAGGTTTGCATGGTATAAGTGGATCTGAAGTTCTCTGTTTGGATGCAACAAAATCATAATATGTTGTCAGAAAAGATTATACGTTTCATAAAACACATTTATTTGGTCAATTAAGTTAGATTGTATTCACCACTCTCTGTCCACAGCCAGTATTGTCACAGCGCACAGAATTATTGGCCGGCCCCTTCCATTCCCTGCGGCAGTTCCAGCAGAAGTAGTAATTTCGTTTCAGGTTGGCCGTACAGATGGTGCAGTGTACACACAGGTTACCTCGATCGCGTCTTTCCAGATGAGACTGACATCCTGGACACTGCAGCATTGACAAGCTGATGCATTTTGGATAGTTGTACTTTATTGCACAGATACTATTGATACTATATGAGCTGGACGATGACATCACTGAATCAATATAAGGAACTGACTATAACTGAAAATTGAGGGTGTACTGTTGTCCCTTTGCATTATTACACACTATTTTCCTATTTAATACTATAAAGGTGCTTTGACACAATCTGTATAGTTAAAAGTGCTATATAAACAAAGGTGACTTGACTTGGTGTGTAAGAGGCCACATGCATGCAAACAGAGAAAATGAAATATCTTACAGCTTTAAAGTCAAACAGTCTTCTGGCAAAGAGAGCAGCGAGATTCTCCTCAATGAATTCCCGTTGATGGTCTGTCAGTGGTATCAGCTGACAGATATCCTGATAAGAGAGGGTTTTACTGCAGGGTTTCCCCTGAACATTGAGGAAGTGAGGGCAGGAAAACTCAGTCTTTTTCTGAAAGACAATAAAAACCAGTTGAACATAAAATTGTAGCATAGGCATCAAACTCAGTCAATATGTAAACAGTGTAAATAATATACACCAACCTGTTTAAGATAATACTTGAACCAAGCAACTACATAGTCTGTCGGCATTCGATGATCACAGGGCAAGGTAACTGATAACAGCAACAGCAAGATACTTTACAAAGTACACGCATACACCAAATGCTAAAATCACGCTTTTTAATTGTCATTTCTATTCGACTGCTGATTAATTTGATCGACGGAAATAGGTCAACTCACCGAAGTCCACTGTTTCATTTGATGGTCGTACGTCAGAATTAAGACCTGATTCCTCAATGTGTTTTTTGTGGATATCTGGATTTTAAAAGCAATAATACATATTTTTCTTATTTCCTCTAAAACTTATTTTTAAAGTTAATGACGGTCAATTTCACTTTCGGTTTTGCGATCGTTGTTGTTTTTTTATTTTCCAGTACTTCATTTAATCAAATAATCTTATTTTAAGCATTATTTATAACACATCAAGAAATGTTTAAATGGAAAAAAAATAATAAAAGTCAATAGCCTACTCAAGAGTTGGAAGACTCTTGCCATCGAGGCGTCTTCTTCCAAATCTCCATCCCAGTTATCATCATCTTCCGTCATTTTTACGTTTAAAATTAAGTTATATATTTAGTCTATAACGTTACTAAACTACAGGTACGAGATCAAGACGAGATCCCCTGAAGTACCGTAATGCTGTCCTCCGGCAGCCAGCACACACAGACATCAAGCAAGCCTTCAGTGTGTATGATTTTATTTGAAAGGCGAAAGCGCTAAAGCGTATTGTCCCTTACCGCTTACCGTACAATGTGTTCATTCAGTCCAAGATGGCTGCGCTCGGGGGTAGAGTGGTCACAGAATGTCTTACAACATGTATTTTTCGACAAACAGGCACAGCGAGCATTTCCACTCTTCCTATTTTTATGACAAGGAATAAGGTGAGTGGCATGTTGGTCTGTTTTAATTTGCTGCCCAATATATGGGAAAACGGAATAGACTACTTCACTTGACTTTGACAGAAGCTAAATAGCATAGCTGAGGTTGTGCAGATAGGACCCGGTGTTCACGTCTCTTAACTTCATCTTCAACACGCTTTACTTCAAAATTAAGTAACATTGGGTTTATTATTAACATAAAACTATTTGACTAGTTGTTGATGAATTGCTATGTTGCCTGGTAGCAAGGTGTCATGATCTGGGCTGTGTAACGTTAATGGGATCCATAAGTACATTTCACACATTGTGCATTTTATGTGATATATATTTGTGTGTATTATGCACATTTAACGTATAATAATAACATATTGTGACTGATTGCTCACTTCCCTTACAATTTGTCTGAATGATTAAACTAATTAACTTAGATCCGTGGTTTTCCACCAAGAGGCAGGGGACCTCAAGGGCATATATATATATATATACATTTTTTAATATATTTATATTGTTTATATAGTCTATTTTATAATGCAACCAAAAAATGAGATAAACTAAACTAAATATTTGAAAGCTAAAATCAGTAAACAAGTCATTTTATTTTTCTTTTCGGATCAATAACTGTTGTTTTTCATTTAAGAAGAGTTCTTGACGCTTCTGCAATCATGGAATGAATTATCGCTAATTTAACTATTCTGACACCCAATATATTATACTTATTTAATTATAGGTATAGTACTGCAAGTATTTTTTACCCTTCCATCAAATTGCTTGTGATGTTCTTGATAACAGTGAGAATACTAATAACAGCATCTACTGAATTAATACATGTAAATATCAGCCTACTCTGTTTGTAGTTTGTTGCGTTTTAAAACGGCTAATTTGATGCTGCATTCTGACTTTTTCTCTGAATTCTATCTTGTTGCAGTGGTTTGTACCGAGATCACATCTTCACACTGGCAGAGGAAGTAGGGCTCCTCTAGTTAGGGCACTTCTTGCGTGTCCCAATCATGGCAAGTTCCTGCTGGCCAGTGCTGTGGCAGTCAGACACAACAGCTCACTGGTGGGTTTCTCAAAAGGTCTACTTTATGTATTCTTTTCCGTTAATCTCAATTTACATTTATGCATTTAGCAGACGCTTTTATCCAAAGCGACTTACAATTGCATTCAGGTTATACATTTTTCATTAGTACATGTGTTCCCTGGGAATCGAACCCACAACCTTTTGCGCAGCTAACGCAATGCTCTACCACTGAGCCACACAGGAACACTTAAATTAAATTAATTGGTCTCTGAATATCCTTTTGTGAATTGACTTCTGTGATATATTAAGAATTATTTTGCATATTTTACAGATGACAGAAACTGTGCAGAGCATTTCAACTCCAGTTGAACCCGTAGATGCTGCAGTATCTGTCCCAGTCTCCATTCTAAGTCCTTCTGTTGACCCCGCCCCCTCAGTCACACCACCAATCACAGAGCAGGTGGCCGAGGCTCCTCTCACTGCATTGGATGTTCTGCGAGAGGTTGGAGCTGAAGCCAGCCTATCAGAGCTCGGCCTGGGCAGCAGCACTCCTGTGGGCCTGATCCAGAATCTGCTGGAGTTTATGCATGTTAGCATTGGGCTGCCATGGTGGGGGGCCATTGTTGCAGGTAAAAAGGTGTTTATAATGAGTGCAATTTATTGATCAATGATGTGTTATTTATTATTATCTTTTAAATCCATTCAATAGCCTTTGGTCTTGAGCATCTTTGTTAATTGTATAATTTGGCCGTTTTAAAGCAATGCAAAGAAATACAAAAAAAAGTCTTCATAGATGACAAAAAACTGACAACGATAAATCTGTGTTCATTATTAAATGGAATATTTCCATTTTATTTGTCTGGTTCTCTGTAGAATAATTGTACTTATTGAATATCCAACTGCATCCGCTATTTAACAAAATATTTTGAATTCATGTTCTCTTTTTTTGTATGTAATTTATTTATTTATTAATTAGTTTATTTTAATTAACCATAACTTTCTGTCTGTTTTTCTCAGGCACCATTTTAGCTCGGTGTGTTGTGTTCCCAGTCATTGTAAAGGGACAGAGGGAAGCAGCCAAACTGAACAACGTCATGCCAGAGATGACCAAGCTCACCAACCGCATGAACGAGGCCAAGCAGAGCGGTAACAAATTTGATTGTAAGCGTCTCATTTTCTTTGTATACTTTTTGCTTTCTCTTTTTCTGCCTTTGTTATCAGAGTGTATAAAAAGACTAGAATGGGGACTAGAAATTAAAAAAAAACAGAGGATAGAAAAAAAAATGTCGATACATAAGAATCGACATTTTTTTTTCTATCCTCTGGTGTTTTTTAATTTCTAGTCCCCATTCTAGTCTTTTTAGTAACGGTTGTTTTTAATTATTTTTAATTTAAAAGGACTAATTTTCTTTCTCCAGTTTCAAAAGCATACACTGACTTGATGATGTTTCAGAAGAAACATAACGTGAACCCTTTGCGTGGCTTTCTAGTGCCCATGATACAGGTCAGTGACCGTTAATGCTTTTATTATGGTGAACAACTGTTTAGGTGTCAAGATCAAATAACTTGATTAGTCAACTGGTGCTTAGTAATCATATATACCTTTATTCTTCAGGCGCCAATCTTCATCTCTTTCTTCATTGCTTTGCGTAAGATGGCATATCTCCCCGTACCGAGTTTACAGACTGGTGGCCTCTGGTGGTTCACAGACCTAAGCGCAGCTGATCCATTTTACATTCTCCCCATTGCCGTAACTGGCACTATGTTTGCCATATTAGAGGTAATTATTTTAGGAGTAGTTAATGAAAACTGTGAAAAATTGACCGTTTATGGACTGTCATGTCATTCCAAAACCATTTGAATTACTTTCTCTACTGGAGCAAATATTTTCAATATTTTGAAGAAACTCTCTTCCATACAATGCCATATTGTGACTTTTTTTTAATTTATTTTTTATCACAATATTTCTACATTTTAAAACATTTAGATTTTGGTCTGTATCTCACACAAAGTTATTATATGGCTTCAGAAAACTACAAATGTAGTCACAAGTTGTGTGGAACATAATAATGGTGTATTTTGACAGACATTTTTGAGGTAGTGCAACAATATAAAATATTTCAAATTGTTTTTTACAGTTGGGAGCTGAATCTGGCGTAGACAACCCCAATCTAAAGGCCATGAAGACTGTCTTCAGGATCATGCCCTTTGTGATCCTCCCTATGACGATTAACTTCCCCACGGTTAGTCTCTCACACTCCTGCCTCCCACAAGTTTTTTTTAACTGTATTTGTTATGGGATCTTATGTCTTCTCTTGTCATGCTGTTATGGTTTCCATAGTGTCATTTGATCTGTGTTTTACAGGCAGTGTTCACCTACTGGATGACCTCTAACCTCTTCTCACTGGGTCAGGTGGCCCTGCTGAAGCACCCGGTCGTGAGACAGAAGTTACGCATCCCAGAACGCATCACACACCCAGCTTCAGCGCTTCCTCCCAATGAAGGTTTCATAAAAACCATTAAGAAAGGTGAATCATTTTTCTGCTTCATCTTCTGTATCAATATTGCTTTAGCATTATTTATATACTCTACTAACATAGTATTATAATTTTGAATCAACTTTTATTTCTTTACTGACATTTCATTGTAATTTTAGTTCAAGTTTTAGTCATTTCTATGTGCCCTTTTTGCATTTTTTTATTATATATGTTTAGCTTTTTATTTCAGTTTTAGTTAAGTACTTCAGTTCAAACATATTTTAGATAGTTGCCAAGGTAATATTTCATATAATATTTATAGTTTCTCAGCTTTATTTCAGTGACTGAAAATGGCATTTAATATTAGTTGTAGTAACAATAACAACGTTGTTCTGCATCTGAATCACTTGTTTTTGTCTCTTTGTCTTATACTTTCAATATAACGTTTCTGTATCTGTCCGCCTCAGGATGGAATAATGCCCAGTTGGCTCAGCAGCTGGAGGAGAGAGAAAGGAGAATTAAAGGACACCTGGATATGGCAGCCAAAGGTGAGGGTTTGCTCTCTACAGCTCTGTTTCGAAACCTAGTGAACTTCCTACGCTGTCTTCTGCCTGCACTATTGCTTAAAAAAAAAAAGACATTTGAAATTAGATACTTTTTGGTACTGAATTAAATTTAAGTGTATCTTGTTGAAAATACTTGTACCTCTGTTGGCATACTATGAATGTGTGCGCACTGCACAGTTGTGAATCTATATTAGGTGTTTGTTTTTTGTTGGTTTTTTTCCATTTATCCCTGCTTTTTTTTAAAGGTCCTCTGAGGCAGACTTTTACCCATAACCCCCTTCAGCAGTCAGCAGCACCAATGTCGACGGGAAAATCAAGTCATTCGAAGCAAGACAAGAAGAGGCCATGGGAAGATACGATTGGTTAAGACCTCGATGGAGAATTGTGAAGGCTTTGTACATATATATTGAGAAAGACTAAGGGATGGGTGGTCAAATTAAGACTAAATAAGTGTTTAATGGAAAAGGTGTTGTGCTGTGTCTTGCTATTAAAGAGCAGTCTTACTGCCTTACTGCTCTCTCCATTCATTTACATGCTTACATACACGAACTAATCTCTGTTTAGTAGTGTTTAACCAAAGCACTTAAACAACAATAGCTGATTAAATAAATCATGATCGACATACAGGTTTTGCATTATTTGTCCTTTATTTGTTTAATTTTATTCAACCTGTTATTTATCACAAATCCATAATAACACTGCCTTTGTCATTTCAGTCTTTGGAAAAGAAAACATGGAAAATACTGTTTTTAATATTCAGATACAAACCTGTTAAGATAAAGATGTTGTAGTGGCAAATCCTTCCAACACACAAGGTGTTTTATTGGACTTTCAGTGTACACGCATCTAAATTTATGTTCAATTAATGTGCAAGATTTAGGTTTATAGCTGTTTCAAAGCAATGGTACAAATGTCTCTAAATAACTCTTCTCTTATCAGTGCTATAATTTCATCATCTTACCAAGCCCCACAACAACCCTTAGAGTCCAAAGGTAGTTTCTTCATACTCGAGTTCGAGTTGGTTTACTGTTCCCCATCAAACCAGCATAAATATCTCTAATAAATACAAAGGACTTGTTTGAATGGGGGTCATTTTCACTTGACATCTGATCAATCTAAAATGACATCTGTGTAAACCAGCGTGGAGTCAGCAGCTTGTGTAAGGCATATCTAGAGATATTCCAGTTTTCTTGTCAGTGCATCGTCCACTTCTACTCTGCCTTTTCATCTTCTTTGTCCATCTCAGTAAGAACACAGAAGCACACATTCTGAATGAGAATACCCGAAGATGCTGGTGAAGAGGGAATGAAAATAAACATATGCATATTAGTTTTAGGAGCAATATATGACCTCTAAACCTAAGCCGCTATTAGGAGACTTACCAATAAACTTCCTGAGCCACATAGGCCTACGTGTGGCTGGTAGATGGCAGCACAGGAAGTAGACGGGGACTCCCGATAAAGCAATGGCAATACCGATTAATGAGTTGATCGTGTCGCTATATAAAGGCACCACCACAAGAAATACTGTGCAGAGGCAGAATATAATTGGGAAGAACAGGCTGAGCTGAAAGAAAAGGTGAGATAAATGAGTTACATTTTTCAGTGAATCTTTTTTAGAGTTATTTCCATTAGTAGTACATCTCATACAATGCAATTCGTATTTTGGCACTTTGTGATATATTTGTGAAGAAAAAATCTTTAATAACGATAAGAGTAGTGAAAAAACCTGTGGTTTATCTATGTACTGTGTGAAAGCGATTGAACAGAATGCGTTTCCTAA
Source organism: Oxygymnocypris stewartii (assembly GCA_003573665.1). Taxonomy (NCBI): domain Eukaryota; kingdom Metazoa; phylum Chordata; class Actinopteri; order Cypriniformes; family Cyprinidae; genus Oxygymnocypris; species Oxygymnocypris stewartii. Next base: position 31,125 of record QVTF01018623.1, on the reverse strand, counting down.
TGCGAACACTAATATAATATATTAATGCATACCATTTATAATGACTACAGTAGCAGAATGCCAGATATTTATATTTCGCAAATTAAACTTTTATTACTCATAATTGCAACTTTCTAGGCTTTATTATAATTGCAATTTTATATCTCACAGTGCGACTTTTATTGATTTAAAATGTTATCTCATAAGCAGGTCCCTAGTTTTTTATTTTAATTATGTTGTTGTTTTTTACTCTGATGCAGAACCTGGCTTCAATAAGCAACACTTCAGCGTTGCATTGGTTTGGTTGAAATAAAAATCAAGTGTTGCTGGATTTAGCTTTCTCACTTATTTCAAAAATACATGGCAGACGCTGGTTTGTGTGGTTACCTTTAGTGGTCGTGGTCTGTTCGGTTGTTTCCATCGCAGGTACAGCTGTCCCAGGATAGACAGACCCACAAAGAACCAGTAGCTGAAGCTGTAGTAATTGATCAGTTTAAAGACGTCTTCCACACACAGGTACACAAGAGCCATGGCACCCTGTCACACAACAGGACGTTTGAGATGTTAATATATAATAATACCTCACAGATTTACAGATACATTAGAATACATACAAGGAATATAGACAAATACGTGATCTTAAGAGGAAAACACAGGATTGAAACCAGAACATTAGTACATGTAACACAGCATATTATGACACAAATGGAGATGATGAGATAGGAACTGACATTGAAGAGTAGGGCAGGGATGGGGGTGAAGCGTGTAATGTGAATCATGCACAGGTAGTCTGGCAGGTGGCCCTCTCTGGACCCCACGAAGAACAACCTGAGTAGAGATATGCAAATGAGAAATGAGCTGAGAATGAAATGGTGCCTGAGATGAAATAATGTGGTGAATCAGATGGCAGCAATAACACTGGTTATGCTACATGTGTTAGATACTACTCACCTTGATGCAGCAACTATTGAAGCGTTTAATCCTCCAAAGCAGGAGAAGGCAACAGCGACTGGTATTGTCCAATTAAAAATCCCAAATACCTGGTCTGCAAATGTCTGTGAAATAAAATTTTAATTAGCAAAGAAACTCAATAGAAAAGCTAGATGATTAAAGCTTCTCCCAGCGTTCTCTTTACCTTTTTAATGTTTATTTAAATAAATATATTTTTTTTAATTCAGCAAGAATGCATTTAATTGATCAAAATGGACAGTAAAGGTATTTATAATATTGCTTTTATTTTTCTTCTTTTTAACTTTCTATTCACAAAAGAAGACTGAAAAAATATGGTTTTCACAAAAATAGTAAGTAAAATATTACAATGATTTCTAGTAGTTAAGACTGGAGTAAGGGCTGCTGATAAAGCAGCTTTGCCATTACAGGAATAAATCATATCTAAAAAATTATATCTTTTTTTTAATTCTAATAATATTTGACAATATTACTATTTTTACTGTATTTTATCGAATAAATGCAGCTTTGGTGAGTATAAGAGACTTCTTTCAAAATCGTATCGACCTCAATCTTTCGAACAGTAGTGTATGTTATTGTATTGCTCTTTTAAAAAAAGAATAAAAACATTTTCAAATGACCACTAGCAATAAATACTCACCACAGCCACGGCATCACTGTCCAGGATGGCAGGAATAGGCAGAATTATGTAGTAAGCCAAATTGGTAAGAATGTAGATCACTGTAACAATGGGCATGGAGATAGCGATGGCCAGTGGGAGATTTCTGCAAAACGAGATGACCACCAGAGGGCAGCAGAAAGCATTATAATGCGAACAATACCTGGCCTTTAAACCTTTACAATTAGGTCTACTGCTCGCAAAGCTCTTAGAGCAACACTTTGCCTAATGCTGACAAATGTGTTTCACATGTCCACAGATTTCTTTACTTCTACCCAGAGACCCAAATGGAGAAGTGCTTGGATAGTTTGTGGGTAGGAAGGTTAAAGGAGAGCTCTTGTCACATGACGGACCTGAGAATCCCACAAAAAGGCATGTGATCCAATCACATGTTTGCTATGTTCAATTAGACATTCAGTGATTTGACAGGCAACAGACAGACAGACAGACAGACAGACAGACAGACAGACAGACAGACAGACAGACAGACAGACAGACAGACAGACAGATAGATTAGATAGATAGATAGATAGATAGATAGATAGATAGATAGATAGATAGATAGATAGATAGATAGATAGATAGATAGATAGATAGATAGACCTGACAGAAGTGAGTACACCCCACACATTTCTTGTCAATATTTTATTATATAATTTCATGTGACAACACTGAAGAAATGACACTTTGTCACAATGTAAAGTAGTGTGTACAGCTTGTATAACAGTGTAAATCTGCTATCCCCACAAAAAAACTCAACACACAGCCATTAATGTCTAAACCACTGGCCACAAAAGTGAGTACACCCCTAAGTAAAAATGTCCAAATTGGGCCCAAACTGTAAATATTTTGTGTGGCCACCATTATTTTCCAGCACTGCCTTAACCCTCTTGGGCATGAAGTTCACCAGAGCTTCATAGGTTGCCACTGGAGTCCTCTTCCACTGGCCATTACTGACATTACGGAGCTGGTGGATGTTAGAGACCTTGCGCTCCTCCACCTTCCGTTTGAGGATGCCCACAGATGCGTAATAGGGTTTAGGTCTGGAGACATGCTAGGCCAGTCCATCACCTTTACCCTCAGCTTCTTTAGCAAGGCAGGGGTCGTCTTGGAGGTCTGTTTGGGTTCGTTATCATGTTTGAATACTGCCCTGCGGCCCAGTCTCCGAAGGGAGGGGATCATGCTCTGCTTCACTATGTCACAGTAAATGTTGGCATTCATGGTTCCCTAAATGAACTCTAGCTCCTCAGTGCCGGCAGCACTCACGCAGCCCCTGACCATGACACTCCCACCACCATGTTTGACTGTAGGCAAGACACACTTGTTTTTGTACTCCTCACCTGGTTACCACCACACACGCTTCACATCATCTGAACCACATAAGTTTATCTTGGTCTCATCAGACCACAGGACATGGCTCCTGTAATCCATGTCCTTAGTCTGCTTGTCTTCAACAACTGTTTGCGGGCGTTCTTGTGCATCATCTTTAAAAGTAATTTGATGCAATGTGCGGTGTATGGTCTGAGCACCGACAGGCTGACCCCCCACCCCCTCAACCTCTGCAGCAATGCTGGCAGCACTCATACGTCTATTTCCCAAACACAACCTCTAAATATGACGTTGAGCACATGCACTCAATTTCTTTGGTTGACCATGGCGAGGCCTGTTCTGAGTGGAACCTGTCCTGTTATACCGCTGTATGGTCTTGGCCACCATGCTGCAGCTTAGTTTTAGGGTCTTGGCAATCTTCTTATGTAGAAGTACATCTTTATGTAGAGCAACAATTCTTTTTTTCATATTCTCAGAGAGTTCTTTGTCATAAGGTGCCATGTTGAACTTCCAGAGACCAGTATGAGAGAGTGAGAGAAATAATACCAAATTTAACACACCTGCTCCCCATTCACACCTGAGACCTTGTAACACTAACGAGTCACATGCCACCGGGGAGAGAAAATGGCTAATTGGGCCCAATTTGGACATTTTCACTTAGGGGTGTACTCACTTTTGTGGCCAGTGGTTTAAACATTAATGGCTGTGTGTTGAGTTATTTTGAGGGGACATCAAATTTACATTGTTATACAAGCTGTACACTCACTACTTTACATTGTAGCAAACTGTCATTTCTTCAGTGTTGTCACATGAAAATATATAATTATAAAATATTTACAAAAATGTGAGGGGTGTACTCCCTTCTGTGAGATACTGTAGACAGATGGATGGATGGATGGATGGATGGATGGATGGATGGATGGATGGATGGATGGATGGATGGATGGATGGATGGATGGATGGATGGATGGATGGATGGATGGATGGATGGATAGATAGATAGATAGATAGATAGATAGATAGATAGATAGATAGATAGATAGATAGATAGATAGATAGATAGATAGATAACCTTTCTGGGTTTTTGATCTCCTCTGTGACAAAGTTGAGCGTGTCCCATCCAGAGTAGGAGAAGAGAGCAGAATACAACGCCAGAGCCACATCACCTGGATCATGAGATGAACCTGAGAAGAGCCCTTCAAAATTCTGTGTGTAACCTAGACCACAAACACACACAGAAACCAGCATAGTCAGATCAAATATATATATATATATATACAGATACAAAGTTGAAAACCTTATACAGGTGCAAAAAGTCTTTACCCTGAAATATCTTGACTAGGCCAGTGATGATGACAGCGATGAGGGCGATGACCTTTGCGTAGGTGAAGAAGTCCTGAACGCGTGTTCCATACTTCACATAGGCACAGTTCACAAAGGTCAGCAAGCCTACAGAACAAACACAGGTCAAGATGAAACACTTTTGTTTTCTATATTTCACCCTGGTGTTTTTGTGCTCAGGGTGGATATCTATTAAGCTTTAAAGAGATAGTCCACCCAACAATTTCAACATTTACTCCCCCTCATGTCATTCCAAAGCTGTAAGCATATCTTTTTTTTCTGCTGAAAATAGCATTTTTGAAGAATGTTGATTACCATTGACTTCCATTGTATGTGTTTGTGTCCATGAAATTCAATGGGAACCAACATGGTTTAGTTACCAACCTTCTTAAAAATATCTTCTTTGTGTTCCTCAGAAGAAAGCAATCATACAGGTTTGGAATGAGTAAATGATGACAGTTAATTTGTGGTTGGACTATCCCTCTAAGGATCCACATGGGTGTTCGTGTGAGTCTAGTCACAACATCACTGCAATAACATGAAATGGATACGGTCTTCCCTTGTTTTCTAAGAGGATCAATGATCTTCAGGGTTCAGTTTGTTCTAATCCTGGAATGTCTTGATTTGTGTGTGTGTGTGTGTGTGAGAGAGAGAGAGAGAGAGAGAGAGAGAGAGAGAGAGAGAGAGAGAGAGAGAGAGTGTGTGTGTGTTAGTGTGAGTGTGAGTGTGAGTGTGTGTGTGTGTGTGTGTGTGTGTGTGTGTGTGTGTGTGTGTGTGTGTGTGTGTGTGTGTGTGAGTGAGTGAGTGTGTGTGTGTGTGTGTGTGTGTGTGTGTGTGTGTGTGTGTGTGTGTGTGTGTGTGTGTGTGTGTTCCCGGCTTGAGGAAGCAAGGCTGCTGACTCTAGCACTCCTGCTGGTTGTTTTGCAAGGAGCAAAATAGCTTAGAGCAGCACTAAAGTTTACATGCATGAGCGGGGCATTTTTTCTGTCGTACAGAAAATACAACTGTAAGCACCTGTGCTTTGATACTGCATTCCATGAGGGCGCATGCAAACAATTCAGAACAAATATGTATTCCTTTGTACTGCAAATACCCATGATGGTGCATTCACACAGGAAATAAAACAGTGGAAACTGAACTGAAATTGAGAGTAAGACAGGACAGTTAGTGTTAAATAGACTTAACTACAAATGAGGAAGTTACAATGTTTTAAATGACTTTCTAATAATATAATATGTGGATATTATAATTCTCTCTCCCACAAACCCTCCCTCAGTCATTTAAACTTGGGTCACATTTCTAAATAAAAATGTTTTCTAGTCTTGCTCCCACTTCATCTTATCTGTTATGGCTGCTAACAATGTTGCCTCAAGTTCATAAAGTGCTCGCACACCCTTTCTAATCTACAGTCTCTCTGCTTAAGGAGGCCAGATAGCACAGAGACAGATATGTGTCTCATTCCTGTATGGTTATGTCTTCTTTTATAATGAATAAACAATGAAAATGTAAGACTAACATAATTAACTTTCACTGTATAGAAACTAATATATATATATATATATTATGTTAGATAATGAATATATAATATCACTAATATATAATGCTGTGTTTCATGTGGCTAAAATTATATGAGTAAGTGAGGACAAAACCACTATTGAGGTGAACTATTAATTTCTTGTGGAATACGTCTATGCTATAATGTGATTGTATTTTATTTTAGATAGACTAAATATTAAGTATGCTTAAAGGTATAGTTGACCCAAAATGAACAGCATTCTTGTATAATTTTCTCACTCGCATGCCCTTACAAACATGTTTGATATGCTCTCTTTCTTTGGAAGATAAAATAAGATATTTTGATAAATGATATAGATAAATATTGATAAATGTCATATTTTTTCCCCTTACAATGAACCAAGTCAGTGGTCACCAAAAAGTGTGGTGTTTACCTTTTGTCTTCCACAGAACAAAGTAAGTCATACAGGTATGGAACGACATGAGAGCAGGCAAATTATGACATAATTTTAATTTTTGGGTTGACCTATTCCACAAGGACAACTATTCATAAAATTAGCATGGTTGACATTACCGTGCCTTTTATCAAAAGAATAGTACATATTGTATTCGTAAGGAAAGACAGAAATGAAAGTTTTCTTTTTCCTGAGATGATTCTAGATGTGTCTACTGAGATGGTTATCGCACTCCCTCTCAATGTGCTTTTGGCTCTATTCCATACGGAGCTGTCATTAGCTATTAGTCATAGGGGCAAGATTGTTAATCGGAAGGACTTTACCTTCCAGAAATCAGCAAGTTCTTTGTAGTACTTCTTATCTTTCAATGAAGTGTGCATGTGTGTGTTGCAATCAGATTATATTAATTTAGATTTGTGGATATAATATGTCTAAACACATTTTATGAAAGACCTTTTTTTTTTTTTTTTTGGCACAAAATATCTTCATCTAGATTCAAGTTTATGAATTTAAATGTGTGGGTATAATATGTTTAAACATTTTATGAAACAATAATTTTGGCACAAATTATCTTCATGTAGAGTTTCTCAAATGCGGCACAGTTTAAACATCTCTTTTGTCCAAGACACCTGGGTCAATGCAGGACTAGGGTCGAGAACCACAGGGTTAAAACCACTGAACTAGATCAGTGGTTTTCAGTCCTAGACCCAATGCTTATTTGTATGTCTCCCTTATTGAACACACCAGGTTCAGATCGTCAACTCATTAGGTGAGAGTTTGAGTGTGTCAGGACCAGGATTGAAAGCCATTGATTTAGATGTGGTGTGTGTGAAAGAAATGTCAGATTTCAAAATTCTGGAGCATTTCAAGAAGTGCCAGTTCAACTGTAATTTTCTGTTTCAGTTTGCACTTTTTTTGGCATCATGCATGTCTGTGCTGAGCGAGACGAATCACGTGAATGCAACCCTCAACATCAGCACGACTGCTCTGACGCATTCTCTTCTCCTTCCCTTTTCCACACAACATCAAATACTGACAGGCTTTCATTATTGCTTATAATGTCATAATATCTTTTTTTCTCCCTTTACCAAAAAGTACATTGATGGTACCACAGTTAAGTGGTGTGGTATCAGATGATAATACTATAGATCTTTTTTACTTCGTTTGTGAGTCTTTTGAATTCAACATATTTCTTGTGATGTTTTATGCTACTTCATGCACTCTAGCTGTCTGTGGTAAATGTAGCTCTTTGTTTATGTGTTTGTGTAATAGTAATCTACAAGCTACCTACAACCCACTTCCTGCTGCCAGTTCTCTCACTGTTCACACAGTCTTTCAATATGTTACCTACTTTCCCAACAAACATTCAGTGAATGCAGAAATGAAATTAAGCTTTCAATTGAAAGAGCTAATTAAACCCACAATTTTTAATTCTGTCATCATTTACCTTTTAACTTATGTAGGCTAATTTCAAACACCTATTTTTTCTGTAGAACGCAACATTAGAAATGTTGAGAAATGGCCTCTTTTTGGCATGAAAAAAGAAAGTAAACTGTCAAGCTCCAAACTGGCAAAAAACACCATAAAAATATCATAAACCTAGTCCACCAGACTATATTGTAACTAAGCTTTTGGGGAACAGATTGAAATATATGTTGCTACAGTGGCAAAGCACATGAATGCTCAAAGGTTTGGGGTCAGTGATGTCTCTTATGCTAATGATGTGAAATATTATAGCAATTTAAAATAATAATTTCAATATTAATGTATTTTGATGACATTTATTTTTGTGTTCTGTGATGGCAAAGCTGAATTTTCAGCAGCCATTTCGCAAATCTTCCACTGTCACAATAAATTCTGATTATTATCGATGTTAAAAACAGTTGTGCTGCTTAATATTTTTGTGGAAACCATGGTGCATTAAACGCAAATTAAGTTCACATAAACAGCATTTATGATTAATTGAATGCATCCTGCAGTCAAAAAATAATTTACGGACCACAAACGAAGGCATATATTCTTCAAAAGTTTCCATCCCTTCTGTATTCCACTGAAGCAAAAAAAACAAAATTGAACTATTCGTTCTTTTAGCTCAAATTTAGTTCACATTTAGTTCAACAAACCTTCACAGATAACCTACAAAAGCAGTTCCCAAACATATACTGTAGACACATCCACATGCATTAACTCACATATGCAGGCTGCAGCCAGCAGACGATTGGCCACGTAGGGTGCTATACACGTGGGGAAGATGGGCTGCACCATGTAGTTGGAGAAGGTGATGGCTATCACAGCTTGACTGGTGGGCTCGATGATCAGAAGAGAAGTCCATAGACGGATGAAAGCCAAAAAGCCTCCAAAAGCCTCCAGGATATAGGCGTAGCTGGCACCCGACTTGGTGATGGTGGTCCCGAGCTCAGCATAACAGAGCGCCCCGAACACCGAGAAGATCCCACCAACTGTCCACACTACCAAAGACAACCCATATGAGCCACTGTACATCAGCACGCCTTTCGGTGAGACGAAGATCCCGGAGCCGATCATGTTTCCCACAATGAGACATACGCCATTGAGCAAAGATATTTCTTTTTTCAGTTTCATGCACTCCTGCGAGCTGTTTGCCTTCAGGTTTCCATTTGACACCTCTGAGGACTGCTCGTCCGTGGGTGCAGGGCTGCAGGACGCCATTGTTTTAAAGGGCAGATGGGGTGGATGATACAAAAAAAGACTGTCTAAACCAGTTCTACAGTCAGCTACAAGGGTTTTAGGAAGGTCTGCCAAGTTCCCAGCTAGTTCTTGAGATCTTCAGGTGACATCTGGGGAAAACAGGAGAAGAGTGGTCATTATTTATACACACATGCATGCTCATATAATAATCACCAAAGAAACAGGGCAGTCATAAAGAGCTCACATACACACGCTTGTTTTTCAAACGTACATATGGCTATTACGGATCCATTAGACGTCATGGCAAATGGCTTTTTAAAGGTGTGTAAACAGAGCCGCACAGAGAAAAAGGTCTACATGTAAGAAAAACATCCAGATTGCTCATATTCCTTACTGCGTGAGACAGGATTGTGTATCTTAGCCAATGGCTTAATCAATCACCATCCCTGACGTGGACATTGATCCACCTGTTTTCTAGTCAACCAAGACCCAAGACCAAATGAGGGAAGTCAAATCCAATTCAACTCTCGCTCTCACTTTTAGCATGGAGACTTCTTGGTGCATCAGCATGCTGATCTGTCACATGCTCCTCAAGGTTCAATGGACTCAAAAGAGCTACGCTCAAGAACACAGGCTGCGAAACGTCTTCACGTGACGATATTAAAAATGTGCACATGCAGGAACATGAGTAGTTCATTCTTGACCGCTTGTATTTTTGAAGCTCAAAGTTGAGAGCCATTATTGCTGACTATGCCAAACTGTACACTGACAAGGCATAATTTTGACATAGGTTAACTAATAAGATTTAAGACATCGTGAAATCTGAACTGAAAGGGAATTTTGCATTGGTATACATTATACAGTATGGCTGTAGAATTCTGGGTCACCTGATTGTTTAAATTCAAAATTTTAAAAAGGTAACTATGTAGAATTCAAACTTATAATTTGAAATTGTTGCATGACATGCAGGCCCCTAGAATCATTCCCACCTTTCACACACTGACTCCAGCAGATTAATTGCCCTGTGTAATGATTGGGAAGGTCTTATCGCAAAAGAAGAAAGGAAAGACAAAACGAGATAGAGAGGATGATTAAAGAACTGAGATGAGTGGGTGGACAGTAGGCAATTACTGCACGTGATAATTAAATAGCCACACCAATGCAAGATCTTTAGGAACAAGAGAGCAAGGTTCAGGACATGCTGATAAGCACTCTGAAAAAACAACTATAAAACAAAATCACTCAAGGTTACAGCCTAAGCCACCAGAGCATTGCTGTTAAGCAGAATATTAAGTGAAAATGCTTTTTACCAGTGCACTATATAAATTAACCGTAAACTACTTGCAATATCTATTAAAAGAACATTGTAAGAGTGAAGGTTTAGACTATATTGGTAATAAATTCATGATAATTATGTATAGTAAGTTTAAATCTTGTCCACATAAAACCTGTAAATATTCAATACAATGAGGTCTATGTAACTTAAAGCTTTATGGAATAATAATTCTGGCTTTAGATGACCAGTACAGCTGAGCGGAACGGTGTGCATTACCTTTTCCTCCAGGTGCTGAACTGGCATCAGGAAGATTCAGGATGCAGTTTGTACTGATGCTTTATCTGCCGATCATTTACACTGACACGATCGAAGTCGAAGTGCATTCATGTTATTTCGCCGTGTGAGATCTGTGTCACGGCTCGCGCGCGAGTTCCCTTCCGTTCAGACGTTTGAAGGAGATTGATGAACTTCTGCTCTCGGTCAAATACAGACTGCAAACACAGACAGCGAGTAAGGGGAGGAGAAAAGAGACAGAGCGCAGCTCTAAACTATTGAACCATGAGATAATGAGCGTCTGGATGAACTTATGATAAATAGGCTACCATAAAAACAGACCTCAAAATGAAGGACATTTTGTTCTCGAGACATTAAGGTAGCCTAAGCTGTCTGAATATTAAGCACTGTTAAAACTCGACATCTTTAATTGAAATATAGCTGAAATATATAAAACAGTAAATATTAGATGAAAAACGTATCTTAACAAAAAAAACTTAATAACTTCACTTAAAAACGTCGCCTTGCTAACTGAAAGTCGAAGTAGGCTACTAAAATACTCAACTACTGAATTTTTTTTAGAGCTAACGTGAAATAGACCTACAATTTAAAAATAAATAAATGACAAACTGACTCAAATATAAAATAAAAGCTAATTCAAATTATTAATATTTACTGTAGCCTATATAAATAATAATAAACGAAACTCATAGCCTACAGAAATTGACTATGGACGCTTGATAGAATAGGCTACTTAAAAATAAAAATATACCCTGAGAATTACTCACTGGAGTAAAACGTGTGACAAGCCCCGAGTATCTTCGTGAATGGAAATGTTTAAAATGAAAACATTTAAATTAAATAAGATTATATTATATACTTCGTTTTGGAGGAGTTTTATAGGCTATTCTTATTTTATATTCATTTTTTCCTAAAATGAAAAAAAAAAAACGTAAATATTTTAGGATTGGTTTGCATTTCAGCCATCTTGCTGAATGTTGTATTTTCCCATATACCATATGAAAATAACGTAATTCTTAAAAAGAGTGCTTGCAACTACTTTTGGATTATTTTGCAGTTCACACCTGTGTGATTCCTGCGCCATCGTGTGGTTAAAACGGGATACTACACCACATCTGTTTTTCACGATTTGCAAGGGAAACAATTTTACATTTACGCATTTAGCAGACGCTTTTATCCAAAGTGAATTACAGTGCATTCAGGACATAATTGTTTTTGTCAGTATGCGTGTTCCCTGGGAATTGAACCCACGACCTTTTGCGCTGCTAACGCAATGCTCTACCACTGAGTCACAGGAACACATTGTTGCTGTTTTTACGGGTACTTTAGTAGCTTTAAATGTTATCTATTTTATTATTGCAATTTTTTTCTTTTGATAGTATTTATTTTTGTAACTTAGATAATTACTAAACTGCCATAAACAAAATCAAACAAACATTATAAAAGTTAAATATGCTTATCATATAGAAACATAAAAATATATTGTGGGGTTACTGGTTTATGAACCACCTGCAGTGCCGAGTCTAATGGAAAGCAGCTTTACTTTACATCCACTGATTTCATAAATTCATCTTTTAAAGCCCTTTGACAACTGCTCTTGTAAAACCATTTATCACATCTTGCTGCCTTTTGCCTCATAAGGGGCTACATTTTGGCATATTTGACAATGTCTCCCGAAGATTTACTTATTTTTGATTGAGACATGTCTTTATCCCTTCCTGAATGCATGTGGACAAACTTCAACCACATACCTTGTTTCTGACCCATTGTTCGTCTCCCTCTCAACCTCAAAATTTCTCTCCTTAGTTACAGGTTGTCATGGTTTTAAGGGCCTGGCAAAGGCAGGATTAGGAGCCATTTTAGGGACAGCTGGCCGGGTCCGTCTCCACCTCCCCTTCATCCCGCACAGAGACGCTCAGGGGGGATGAGGGGGGACATTGTGCAAGGATTAGAGCTTCCTGTGTGTCAGCCGCATTACACAGGGAGGGGGGTGGGGGTGGAAAGAGAGTGAAAGAGGTAAAGAATGAAACAGAAAATGAAAGAGCAAGCATATGAAAGGGAGCATGACACAGAAAGCGAGAGGGTGTTTGAGCGGAGGGAGTGAAGTCTGTACAGCTGCACACTCAATCACATTACACATATATATGTGTGTGTGTGTGTGTGTGTGTGTGAACAAACACACACAACACACACATATACAGCCATCAACATGCACACCACCAATCTGGGAAACTAAAACATTAAAAGGAAGCAGACTTTCTTTTTAAAGGAGAGGGAGTGAAACAATTGCTGAAGAACAAAATGCCTTATGGAACAACAAAAAGCCTCGTTGGATGCAGAAAATAGCTTAACAGGTGGCAGTTTTCTGTTCAATGTAATTCAAATAATGCACATACATTAAAAAAAACCTAATCTTGAGACATTCATTCTGACTTTATTTATCTTTTTTGACAAGTTAGGACCACATTACATCCAAGAAAATTACAACACAAAGTTGTTTAGAGTTCAACAGAGCCAACAAAGTTGCTTCAACCTTCAAGATTACAAAAAATTGAAAACTTAAATCTTTAGCAATTTTGAGCTGCTTTTGCTCATCTGCAGCATTGTGAAAACTAATATGATTTGCGTTTTTTCATAGTCAAAAATACAAAAAAAAACTTAATACATACAAATCAGTGGGAACTTTAAATAAAGTAAGTTGAAGAACAGGCATTGTGCAGAAAGTAAATCTGACCCTCAGCAATTCGGTCCCATCATCGTCATCATAAACCTCCCTTGTCAATAAGAGTTTCAGCAGTCACAGATATAGTGCAGCTATTTAGAGAAACACCTACAAAGTACAGCAGCATGAAAGTAGATAAAAACAAGGTACATAAAACAAAATTGATATTTACATTCAGCTGCACATCAGTTGATCAGTTTTGGTATGATCCCTATAATCCGCTCTCATCTCACACATCAGTTCAGTCCCTTTTTTCCTAGATTTAGCTCGAAATAATATATTTTTTATGTTTTACGTGTATTTTTATGTATATCCTTAAGTTCCAAATTGATTTCTGAAATTGCACTTAGACACACAATTCATTTGCTTGTCATTTGTTATACAAAAATACTATTTTCAAGATCCAATTTCTGTGCATCCTGATATTTGAAGTAGACCAAGTCTTTATCAATATGATTTAATTGTCTTCATGAAAAGGCACTACTATTATATATGGAATGATTTACTAATATTCTACAATATCAAACAATTAAAATCTACTCCTAACCACATTGTTGAAAAAAAAGTTGTCATAGAAATCAGTAAACAAGAATAGTGCTAAAACTAATCACATTCTTTTAAGCAGTGTCTTCAGGCCTCTCGTCAGTAGTACACACCGGATCCTCAGTCAAGGACAATTTATTTGTACTTTCCTCTGACATGTTTTTAGTATCCTCTCCTCTCAGTTTTCGATGGGTCGTCTCCTCCATATGCTCCACAACTTTTCCCTCAGAGGACAGTGAGGATGCAGTACTGGCCAACTGATTCATACTTCCGCTGTGGATTTTCATATGCCCCTGTTGAAACACAAAAATTCTAAGTCTTGTTTCTAGCATAAACATATTACAGGTTGTTAATGCATATTTCATAGATATAAATGTCATCTAACTTTTCATCTTTTCAAAATAGCATATGTACCTTCAATCCACTGCGGCTAGCATACTCTTTTCCACACTCTGTGCAGTTGTAAGGTTTCTCTGAGCGCTGTGGTTGTGGAGGGGCTACAGGAGTCTCTGATGATGTCACTTCGGTCTTTTGTCCATCTTTCCTTTGATCCTCCTCTGCCGACTCTTTTGCATCCCCAGCTTTCCCCTTCTGCTCTACGGCTGGAATGTGCAAAGAAGCATTCTCTGTGGCTGGGTGAGAGTCACCATCCTTGGGCTCAAGAACATGCTCTATTCCCGTCACGTGAAGCGTTGTCTGCTCGCTGCTTTGGTTTGATTTTGTGGACAACCCTGGGCTGGAGGGTGGCGTGAGGGCAGGTGACAGATTGAGACCCTCAGAGTTTAAACTAGGTTTTGGCCCGCTGATCACTGTTTGATATGAAGCACCATTGTGCCATTTTTTATCAAATAAGGTGTCCTGGGAGTTGGTCCGGGTACAGAGAGATAAGGGTGTGTCTTCGTCCTCTTCTGCAGAGCCATTAACAACCTGAGATTTGCTCTGATAGACTGTGCCATAACAGTTCTCATCTGAATTGTCAGGTGGACTGTTTTCTCCTGAGGGGCCCTCCTTCTCCAGGGTGACGGTTGGACTAGTCTCAGCTGTGTTGTCATAGGGATCTTGATCTGACTCTATGTGCTGATCTGCGTTACCTGATGTAGAATCTCTTAGGCTAGCACCAGACTCCAGTAAGCTGGCAGAGGAAGACATGCTCATATTTAGAGGAAGAGACTGAAGGCTTTTGGGTAAAGAAACCCCATCCATTTGACCAGGGTCTTCCTCTGACTGTAGGTTCCCATTACCTTCCGGAGGCAACTGGCCCCCAAGATGCATTCGAATGTGATGCTGCAGTACCACGGCATTGGTAAACTTGCGCTGACAGAGCGGGCATGAATTCTGGCCACGTGCGTTGGCTGGACGTGCTCTGTGTGTGGCCAGATGAGCCCTTAGACTTCCCTTTGTGGAGAAGGAGCGGCCACAGAGTTTGCAGGGGAATGGACGTTCACCTAAGTGAGTGGCCTGGTGGAGACGTAATGCCCTTGGGCAACTGAGGACACGGAGGCATACCCCGCACTGATTAGGAACCAAAGAAAAGGCAGTTGACCCTTGGAGCTCTTGGCTGGCAAGCTCACCGCTGGGATTCGGGTTCAGCCCTAGGGCCGCCATCATCTCCCTCCTGTAAGCTGATATAGCATTAGCGTTGGAGGTTGTGGATATGTCATTAGCCTGAGCCTGGCCTTCATTGGTGCTTTTTGGGAGGGGCTGCTTCTCTAACTTCTGCGCCAGTCTCTGCAGCTTGGAGGTGTCGGAGGTGGTGGAGGATGAGGACAGAGAGGAGGATGGAGGAGAGGAGTTTTGAGGTCTGTGATATGAGGAGAAAGGGAAGGTAAGTGGGAGGTGAGGAGGGCGAAGAAGGGCAAGGCTAGGATGGTGGGCAGAGGGGGCTGATGGGAAGAGAATCTTTGGAAGATGTGCCAACTGGGAATATGGAGAACCAGGATGTAAGGACGAGTGTGGTGGTGTATTCTCATCAAACCTCTGCAGCTTTGCACCTTTGAATTGGCCAGTCATTCCAGAGGAGGTGATTGATGAAGATGAAGACTGCGCACTAGTGGAAACAGAGGCTGTGGCTGAGGCACGGTTTAGTTGTAGCAAAGAGTGGGCGGTGGAAAGCAGGGCCAGATCAACACTGGGTGGCAACGGAAGGGAGGAGGGAGATGGATGAGATGACCCGGACAGGAAACCAAGAGCTAAATTATCTTGCACACCTACACTACCTTTAATCCCAAAAGGCTCCTCATCCTCCGCTCTACGTTTTCTGCGCCTCTGTGATGGCCCTGAGCCAGATCCTGATTGGCTCTGCTCAGACAGAGCAGGTGGCAAGAGAGAGAGTGACAGCTCAGGATTTTGCTCACGGTGACGGAGAAAGTGGGCTTTGAGGTTTCCACGGGTAGTGAAACGACTAAGGCAGACCGGACACTGGTATGGACGCTCACCGGTGTGGGATCTCAGATGGATTTGTAATGAGGAGTCACTGCTTAGAACCTTCCCACAGAACCGGCACATGTGCTGCTGGCGGACTGAAGAGGAGCTTGACGATCCATTTGACATACTAACAGTGGAACTGAGAGATAGCTGGTCCTGGGAGAGGGCTGACCGTGGGCAAGGGAGGAGTTGGAAAATTCATGCCATTGCCATGACTGATGGAGGTGTTGGGAGACTTTTCATTGAGGTAACGAGGTGGAAGTCCTAGTGTTAGAGAGAGAGGGTGCACAGAGGCCGAAAAGGTCACTAAGGATGAGGAAGATGTTGAAGATGAAGTTGTGGAATAAGGAGCTCTATTTCCATTTATGTGAGATTGGTTGGGCTTGGATGTAGGAGCTTGGGGAATTAAAGAGGCACCAGTATTAGGTGGGGAGCTAGAGCCAGCATCACTCTGTTGACCCTCCACAGATCCCTGAGGTGCATCTTGGGCACTGACCATACCACCTAGGCGCAGCACCTGCCTGCAGATCTCTTCTGTAATCTGCATTTGGTGAATCTGTCTTTGCTGCAGGACCCTGAGCTCCTCTAACAGTACAGCGAGGGTTGGAGGCACCTGGAGTTGCTCTGAAGGTGATGAAGTTTGGTGGATGGGACTAGGAATTCCTTGATGAGGTGGGGCACCCAGTGATGATGAAAAGGATAAAGACGAGGAAGAGGAGGTAGTGGTGGTTGCAGAAATACCCATTGGTGGGGATGTCACAGTGGAGTGGGGCTGATGAATTGGAATATGTGTGGATTTCTGCTGGCTAGGGGGAGGAGAGTGGGTCTGGGATGACAGGGAAGGATGTGGGAAGTCTGGAGAGAGAGATGAGTGTGCATTAGGCAGAGATGTAGAATATGAGGCAATGTGATTTTGCCAGTGGGGAGGAGATGAGCTCTCGTTGGGGAGCGAGGGAGCGTGAATGCCACCAGGAGATGGTCTTGGGGCCAAAGGAGGCTGACAGTCCTGAAGGGATGTTGGAGAGGAGGATGAAGATGACGAGGTAGCTTCAGAGGCAAGAGAGGTGGATGGAGATTTCACTGAAAGCTGGTCATCTGGAAAATAAAGAAAGTAAAGAATCAGTTTATAAGTATATAGCATTTATTACCAGACAATGACAATTATTTGAAAACAATATTATGGCATCGTTTCATTATTTTATAAAGCAATTTACTTATGAATTGTTGTAATTGAGTTCTATAAGATCGCCATTCTGAGAAAGCCTTCCTATTTAGGCCAACTGCTTTGTTAACGGTTTTCTTTTACCAAATTGCTGAATACCACTTGTCATTCCGCATACTTAATAATCTTTCACCCTTAAATCACAACCTTCATATACTACACTCACATCTTCTGTCCTTACTCTTGCCACAACTCACCAACCACCTTGTGGCTATTGCAACGCTTTTTAGAGCACAATAGATATCACCACAACAACCCATAACCCCTCTTAACCCAACCCTCTGTCCATCAACTACATCTTTCATCTCTCTATTCACCCTTCCCCCCCTGTCCCAACACAGGGTTAGAGGTCAGGGCATAGAAAGGGTTTTGGGCACTGTCCATGCGCTCTGATTGGCTAGATGACCTAACCTCATGAGCTAAGGTCAAATTCTTTTAGAATCTTGAGCGCAGAAAAAGAACTAGAAGAAGGGGGTTGGGAAAATAGTGGGTTGACTGACAAACAAACTATTTCCATTCTCTGGCATACTGATACACAAAATGATTGTACATACTTGTGGAATCTAATTTGCTGAAATGCACCAGAAACCCACAACCCTAAAAAAATCCCCTCACAACTTACTACCTGTTTTCGCCAAAAGCTATAGAAATCGATTAAAAAAGGTGCAGTATCTTTAAGATTCCTTAGCAAACCTTTTCTTCCATGCATGCATGCAATGGTGCATTCTTTCTCCTCTCTGTATTCTAACAGTGGAACCCCCAACTGAGCAGAGGTACAAAGTGAATAGAGGCAAGGGAGTGGGAAGGGGGAAACACAGCAGGAGCAGAAAAGAGGAGCACATGGAAACATGAGAGAGAGAATAAGGGAGAAGAGGAGAGAATAGAGTGAGAAGAGATTAATCTTTACCCAAACACCCCCTCTGTCCCCTCCCCCTTGCCTGCACCTTATTCACACTGAATAGGAGACTCCTCTAAATGCATAAAAGACCCCCAGCAATCAAACTGACTATGCTGCAAGTCTCTTGGAGGATTGACATTGGTGAAAAGCTAACGCAGTTATGGCCCCTGAGTGATTCATGTCAACATAATGACCGGCCATACGGCTGAACATCTTTAGACCAACTCTCTGGCCATATTTTCAAGAGCCTGCTTTCAACATAACACATATTTAGCAGACATTTTGAGTGGGCAATGTCAGCAAACGACCTATTTTTTTTAAAAGTCAGGTCATGGCAGAAATGTGAGCTGTATGCTGCAGCTCTTAAACAATGGCTCACTGAGTAGAGGGCCAAAAGCACTAGTGCATTTAAACCTGTATCATAATTTATCAGGTGTTAAGGTGTTTCTATTTTAAGCAATAAAGAAAAAAAGTAGGCAATATAAAATATATTTGGGTAACAGGTGCTTTTGGTAAACTACAGTAGTCAACCTTTGAAGTGGATCAAAACCTTTCATCAACGTTGTCCTAAAACCTAAAGTCAAAATGCTTTCTTGTCTTAGGACAACTTTGATTAACTTTTTTTAATCTACTTCGAATGCTGGCTAGGCTACTACATAACCAGTTATGCAAAACTTTTTAATTAACCAGTCGTTTAAAAAAAAATAAAGCATCACTATCAGTTAGTCCAGGGTAACAAATAATTAACAAAGGAATGATTTCCTCACCTTGCGGCATCAAGCGCGTGCCCCCGGGGTCGGCGTTAACGAGCTGCTGGGGCCGTTTCTGTTTCCGGCGTGACATGATTCACGAGCAGCCGGTGAGAGTTACGGGCATCAACCAAGTTTCCAACGCAAATTATAAAAGCGGTTTTGAATAGATGAATACCGAACTCCCTTGTTCGTAAATAATCCACCTTGCAGGTTGCGTTAAGACAACATTGGCTTCTTTTGAAAGAGTTAGTTTGAAAAAATAATAATGATAAAATAAAATAAATAATAAACCTAAAATTCGCGTGGGCTTCTGAAGCGGACCATAACGTCGTCCGCTGTTGCTGTGTGAACTGGCGAGTGCGTGTGTGGCTGTTTTTCCTCAACAAGTCCCCTCTTTCTCAAACTTGTCCACTCTGCAGACCCTCTCCCCTCCCCTCCAAACACACACACACACTCACACAAAAATACAATCTCTCCTTGTTCTGACATTTGCATTTCAATGGCGCGGAACACCGTCTCTTTTTCTTTCTTTCTCCCTCTTTTGCGTTTCTCTTAATGCTAATAGCAGCTCTAGTAATTTAGACAACTGAGTTATATATCAAAATGAGTCAATTCGAAATTTCCATTCTTTTTATATTGAAACATACGCTTGTAATGTATGCAAAAAGGGAGTTTATACCCCCCAAGATTCTGACATCTGTCTGTTTTAAACAACTTAATGACCACACTTCATTTAGTGCGCCCATTGAGAGAATTTGAGAACGAGACACTTTTTGTATGGGCAGGTCTACTAAGATTTATGTGATATTTGACTTTGCAAATAATCTGATTCGCAAGGAGATACAAATAAAAATAAAATAAATTAAAAATAAATAAAATATACTGTTATCAGGTTACCCAGAAATAAAATATAAAATAGCTAAATTCTCGAAAGTAATATATTGGATCTTTTGCATTAAAAAAGTTCACTAGATGTGAAGGTTGTGTATGGGCTATATATTAAAATAATTTGTCGAAGCAAAAAATAACTTAAGGGAGATGATGAGGAAGGTGATGGGATGAGATAGGCCTAATACATCAGGCAGCTTATAGACTATAACTGCAAGAGCTGTTGGAATAAAGACCCCCTGCGGCTCGCTCACTTTGTCGGTGCGTCCGAATATTCGGAGCTCTATTTAAAATGCATTGAATAGGAAGGGAATTTCCAACAATGGCAACCTGGACACAGTTGAGTGGGCATCTCTTTCTCTCTCCTCACCCCCAGGATCCATTCCCGCTCCGCACAATGCCCCCCTTTCACCCCCGCCTCTGTTCCCATACACCACGTGGAGGAGGGATGAAGTGAAAAGCCATTTTTAATTAGATGTATCAAAAACAAGCAGCCGACCTGCACCGTATCTCATATAATGCCAAGCTATCCACTAACCATAAGGCAGATTTTATTCTTATAGGCTACATGAGTGTGCGTTTGTTCATGCAGGTGTATTTACAATAACAATATAGATAAAAATTATTAAAATATTCATAATAATATTATACTGTAGATTTAAGACAAACTGTTAAATAAAAAAGAAAGAGAGACAGCGTAGAACCATATCATCGTTCACATGCATCTGTTGCATTTCTTCAGTTTTTGTTAATTTGTTGTATACTGTAGGCTACTCATGAGTGTTGCCAGATTGGAATGGTTTGCTTTACATTTGGCTGGTTTTAATTTAACTGTGAACATGCACTTCATTGGGTTGGGTGGACAAAATTTAGGCTGATTTTCACAAGTTTGGGCATTCTTCTAAACATTTAAGATAAGAATTTGCATTGCTTGATTGTACAACTGAAAATTGCTTCTCATTCAATCAAATCAGCCAGAACATCGATTGACTTGTGGCTCATTCCACGAGATCGGGGGAAAAGTGAAAATAAGCTTAATCAATATTTTTTAAATATCCATGAAATTAAAATACCTTAACATGACAAGAAATTGTATTGTGCCATCTCAGGCTATGCAATTTATGATTTTATGACTATTTGTCTACCTCATGTTTTGGTATTTTTGTCAACCCTGTTACCGACACAAGTGTTACTAGATTAATTAGAACTCGTATGTCACTGAATGATAGGTATTAGCTCAATAAGGGTGAAATTTACATTTTTGAATTTTACACAGACAATCTTTAAAAACAGGTCAAACCTAATCTATGTCATCCCTGTTACCCAAATGTCAAAACCTGTTGACAATAACAGGTTTGACTATTTCAAATTAATTTGCTAATTGCTAGCTAACAGTCAAGTTCACAAAATCACACATTATACATTTTGAAAGGATTTTACTTGTAGATATTGATTATATTAAATGTGCGAAATAATTGTTTAAATTTATATTTTAAAACTAGTAATTGACATTACATAGAGAATCCTGCTTGAGAGATGATGTAACCTCCTAGAAGTGATGTCACTTGAATGTACATTATTTTACAAGATTTTTTTATGAAGGTAACAGGGCTGACATTAAATCAGGGGACACAAATAAAATGATTTATATTTTATAGAACAAATGCATACTTATGCCAAAAACATTGCTTAACAATAAGACTATATGTGACCCTCTCTGTGAAAACCCAGCTAAAGTCATTTTTTTGTGATTTGCTGTTGTCTACAAAAAAATCATAGTTCATATAGTAAAGAACATTAGGTAGAAATGTAACCTTTATATCTTTAATATTGACTGAGTGAGGTCAAAGATTCAAATTATAGTGAAATTAATGGTAGAAATCAAACTTTGATGCTCGTTATCTAGATTTTGAGACTTTAGCCTGGATTTCACAGAGGGTCACATTTTTAAAACAATGTGCAAATGTGATTTTTATATCATTTTGCAAATTAAAAGTCCTGTTGAAAACGAAAAATCATAGTGAGGGACAGGCGAAAAACCTTACCCTTACAGCATAAATGCTATTTCAATTATTTAAAATAATATTTAATTGAATTTTTTGATGTAATATTTATGAAAGCATACATAGTATTATGTTTTTAGATTGCATATTTATTTGTTGTTATATTAAATCTATGTTTGATTATTTATTTGGGATGCAAAAGGCACCGATTTCGAGGAATGACCCTTGCATTATTAACTGCTGTTCGGGAGGAGGTACTATTTTCCAAATTCGCGTTTGCTCATAGTTTTGGCCCAAGTTGATCTAAACAACGCAACATTGCGATTATATAAGAAAAACAGAGAAGAACTTCCTCATGCCCAGATGATGCATTCGACACTATGGAGAAATGCTGCATGTGAGTTTCTCTTCTGAGAAGGCCATTGGTGTATTTTGGCTATAGAGATATGCTGGAGGAGACCAGTGTTTTCAGGAAACACTCAATGTGATCACTTGCCACATATTTGATGCTATTTAAACAATCATTTGTCTAAAATAAATAAATAAAGATAAGAATAAAATAAAAAACACTAAAAGGTTTGGGTTAGTAATACTTCATGGATGCATTACATTGATTACAAGTGATAGTAAAGACTTTTACATTGCTACACATTCTATCTACAATAAATGTTTATTTGAACTTTCTAAGTAACATTTGTTAATATAATGGTAATATTGCTTTTGAAAATTCAGCTTTACCATCACATGAAGAAAATGACATTATAAAATGTAATCATATTTCACAGTAGGCTATTACTGTTCTTACAGCACTTTTCAAATAAATGCATTCTTAGTGACCTTTAGAGACTTATTTTAAAAACGTTATGTGGAATAGTGTGTAACATATAGGCAATTTATTGACACATTGACTATTGACACAATAGTCAATTAAGAGAACAATATTTATTTGAAGAGGAATGAAGAGACACCCACTTAAACTTTTTTCCCCACTGCTCCTTTCTTTCTCAGAATATGTGTAACTGTTTTGTATATGTGCCTTGCTTAATATTTGTTTATTTACATTTATCGGTGCCATTGTATAAGCCTATGTATATTCTGTTCAATAAAAAACATAAAGGCAACCATTATGAAATGTGAAACCCTTTCTAATATGAGATCACCAAATAAGAAGCTGATAAAAAACAATACAAATTCTAAAGCTTTTAAAATTGATGTAACTGCCCTATTGTATGTATAACGTTTGTTTTATCAAATTTTTTTATATTGTTGTTTAATTTATGTTTGTAGCCTATTCATTTTGTTTGTGTTCCGTTTTGAATCCTTTTGAGATGTACAACATTGCCCTATGTTTAACTTGTGTTATTGTGTAAATAAACTGAATAAATAAAAAAAGAATATGAAAAAAAGAATAAAAAAATAAAACCTATTATTACCTAACATAAGTGCCACTTAGCCTACTTGACCAGTGAACGTCATTTTTTTTCTTATTCGTCTTCCTCTGAGTACGTAAACATTATTTATGACTGTTGTGCAGAATGTTTGTCTCGAGGAACAGACGTGTTATTTAAAGTGCATCATGGCGCCTCTGGAAGTATTTGAGTTCTTTCAGTCAGCAGCCAATCAGATGAGGCCATTCCAAACCCGCGCGGCGCTCTACCTGTGACTGACTGTAAATAATGAACAACACACGTGCACATTCTCGGTAAACTATGCTGGGTTTATAAAGCTAACGTTACATATTTGTGAAGAGCGATATATAAAGATATATGTTATAGCCGCATTAGTTTTATTTAGGATTCGAACAGAACTAAGAAAGCTTGGGAATACTTTTCCCGCGCTGCTAGCTTAACTTGCACGTAAAGCGCACACATAGCCTAATCTTTTATAGATTTTTGTCAAACTCAGCTTAACCTGTAAAACAATATACATATAGAAATATAATAATTTACATTTCCGTTTCCTTTCCTAAAGAACCGCCATGTCTGCGTCTAAATTCACCTTGCTGTGTAATTCGCATAAGTGCCGGGCAAAGCTGAGTGGGTTCGCGTGGGTCACGGCCTGCTCTCATGTCTTCTGTGATCAACACGGTTCAGAGGAGTTCAGCCGCACTCCTGCCATCTGCCCCGCCTGCTCCTCCATGCTCTCGGGCAAACTGGACGTCTTTAGAACCGAGCTGGCGCCATCAGAGCAATACAAGGCTATGGTTTTGGTCGGACTACAGCCTGAAACGGTTTTGGAAATCAGTCATAAAGCGCTAGAGTTTTGGACCTACCAGGTTTGATGTCTGCAGAAACTGAGAGGTTGGGATTATTGCACCTTCCTTCAAATGTTGACTTTTGTTTGTGCTTGTTTCAGGTTAATCAGGAGAGGATGCTGATGGAGTACAATCTGTCCAGGGCTGGAGGACAAGCGCTTCAGATGGAGAAGTGTATGATCCAGCAGAACCACAGCAAAGAGCTGGAGTTAAATGCATTAAGAGGAGAGATCGCGTCACTGAAAAAGGTCCCAGATATGATCATGCTATCAAACCCATGGTCCACTCTCAGTTTATATACAGTAAAAGTAAAAATAACTTTTCAATATATGTAATGTAAGTGCCATCAAAACTTTGAAATTACAAGAAAACCATTTGACCAAAATATTAACCATATTAAAAAATGTTTGGTCTTTTAAAAAAACACCACTCATCTATTTCAAGTGGATGCATTTAATTGATCAAGTGACCGTAGATACTTTTATACTGTTATAAAAATTTATTTAAAATAAATTGTGTTCTTTTTATCTATTCATAAAAAAAGAACATAAAATGTATAATGGTTTAAATATTAAGCAGCACAGCTGTTTTAAAACATCGTTAATAATAAGTGCGACTATTTGTTATTACATTACAAACTTATAATGGTTTTAAATTTATTTTAAAAAGGAAATATTTTTTTAATGTTGATAGTTTCACAATTTCACTGTATCAAAAAAACATGTTTTGTGGTTACACATGTGAGTGCCTTTAGCTGACAATGTAAAAGTTTAAGATCACAAGTAACATTTGATCAAGTGTATCCAAGTACTTTATATATAGCAGCATGAGAAGGGTGCTTTTTTTGTATTTCTTTAACAACAATCAGTGTCCTCACTTTCAATGTGTACATTCTGCAGGTGCTGGAGGAATATAAGCGAAAGTACAATGAGGTTTTGGAGAGGCTAAATGAACGAAACAGGCAATATCAGAAGCTGCAGGGACTTCTTGACTCACTACGGATGCACACGCTGGTAACGGGAGAGAAAGATCACATTTCCCATCCTTTCACTACAGGTCAGGGGGGGGGGGAAGCAATGGGTAGAAACAAGTATAATGGTTCCTTATTTAAACAAATTATTGTAATGGTCTATTTTACCCGGCATAAGTAAAATCAGGTCAAGATTTCTTTATCCCACTGAGACCAAAATTGTTCATATGTGATCAACTGTTGTAAAGCACAGAATATGAAAAATCTTTGCAATTATTGTCATCAGGTTTGGCCAAACAGCGCTCATCGCATAGCAGTCCTTCATTCCTGGCACCGGAAGGTGACAGGTTCTTCTCTCTGGGACCAGAAAACGCTAAAACTTTCTTCCAGTTCAACACACCCACCCGAGACAGAGCCCAATCTTTTATCAAGAAAAACTAAGTTTGACATGAGTTTCACAGATGCTTGTTTCTTTCACTTAGGAATTCTGATTTCATTTCTAACTGCCAAATATGGTTGATTCTGTTCATGTTCTTTCAAGTTGGTTATTTATAGATAAGCTGTGTACAAATAATACAATCAACAAATACAAACAAACAAACCGTTTAAGAAGGTGTTACGCTGTAAACACGTTTCCGCTAATGTAAATGACTTTATTGTGGAAAATAACGCAATTAAAATATGTGAAAAACTCTACGTTAATTATGTTTATTACCTGTAGGAACTGCCAAACTGATCAGAGTAAGACTGGGATTCATTTATTTATTTATTTTACAACCCAAATATGAAACAGACTGCAGCACAATCTTAACAAACAAGAGGAAAATTAAAAAATGTACAAACGTTTCCTGTCCTCACAAACAGGAGCAGAACTAAATATATACAAAACGGAAAAACACTACCCTCATTGATCTCAGTGCTCTCACTGTACGTCCTCTCTCTGGGGTTTCATTCACTTTGTGGTTTGTAAGTAACAAAGGCTGCACTTTGGCTTTTCATCACCTGTCTTTTCCCATTGACTATAAGGAGCAAGGGAGTGTCCACACGTATACTTCGGAAATCATATGACTGTATAGGGAGAAGCAAAGAAGAAACATATTATAAAACATTGTATTTATTACACTTGTAATGCAAAAAAATAATCACTTTACATTTACAATAGGGTTATTATTACTGTGGCCACAGATAACAGCTGCAAACTTGTTTATATTTGCTTGATTGTGTAAATATGTGCACTACTGTTCGAAAGTTTGGGGTCAGTAAGTAAATATATTTAAAAAAAACGTAATTTTATTCTGGAAGTATGCATTAAATATAGGGATGCACGATATTCATCAGACAGATAAATTATTGACCGATATGGGTGAAAATTACGTCATTTTTATTGCTCCGATAAATAAATGAAATCCGATATCTAGATCCGATAAAGTACGCTTTCTGGTAAATCAATCAGTCGGATTGATCTGAGATTTAAATTGCAGTGACTCAGCTTGTGTTGCGCTCATTACGTCATCATTTGTGAACATGTCTCCGCCGGTCTGGAAGTTTTTCTCAGTGGCAGAGGAGGACAATTCTATTGCTATTCGCAACGCATGTTCAGCAAGGATTCAGAGGAGGAAAAAAGGCATCAAGTGATCATTTGTTGTGAAGTGAACACAACAAATCTTCGTTATCGCGGCGAAGCTGTATTAAGGGACTTTAAGCAGCCTCCACTGTTGGAACGGTCATATTGCGCATTTTGATTTAGCTGATTTGCTGTAGTTGTTACAACGTGACAGCTTATGTAATTACAATTTCAATTATATTTTTATATGTTTTCAATTATATATTATTTAATTCCAGCAGTATACGATTCCTACCATTAGTCTTTCATTTAATCTATGTTGAACTTAAGCTAATTTTAACGATTGTTTTCGTTTGTACAAAGATATGTCTGCTGTTAACAGCAGCACCTCAGGTAGCACTGAGACTAAAAATATGTGAAGAGAACAATGTAATTATTGCCTAAACATCCTCTTCATAATCCATCATTTGTATTTAAATAAATGACTGAATGCTGCCTTGCACAGTCTTGTTTACGGTTGCTCAATGATTTTGATGTTCTCGACAAAGGCGGTGTAACAGCTTACTTCCGTCAACGTAGCCGCTCCATTCGCAGCTGTTGCTTAAAGTCCCTAGAAATAACTTCCTCATCCTCGTGCAATAGAAAGGTTGAACAGATGCCTTTCTTTAAGCATGAAATACTTGAATATACATTTGTTGTTGATTGCAGATAAACCATGTCTGTTACTGTGGTGCCTTACACAAAAAATAAAAACATTTGAAGAGCCAGGACTGATGTTTGCTATTATAGTTAGGCCAGAGCTTCTAAATGTCAATTTCATCAGTGCATCTTAGATTTTGTATTCTCCTGGCTGCACAAACGGCAGATTATATGAAAAGTATAACATAAAAATATGAATTTATTGGTTATCGGTATCGACCGTGAGAAGGACTTAATTATCGGTTTAGCATCCCTAATTAGCATCCCTAATTAAATTGATCAAAATACTGTTCTTTTGAACTTTCTATTAACCAAAGAATCCTGAAAAAAATTATAATAAAGTATCATGTTGTGACAAAACATTAGGCAGCACAACAGTTTTCAACATTGATAAGAAATGTGATTTCTGAAAGATCATGTGACACTGATCACTTCAGCTTTGCATCACAGGAATAAATTACATTTTAAAACATAAAAAGAAAACAGTTAATTTTAAATTGTAATACTATTTCACAATATTACAGGTTTTCACTGTATTTTTGATCAAATAAATGCAGCCTTGGCAGCATAAGGGTTTTTTCCGTGGAAAACATTGTTTTTTATCTTAATGACCCCAAAATGTGGAATGGTAGTGTAAGCGGAGGTATAAACCATTAAGGTTTAATGAAAGTCTTGTTTACAAACCTTATCTTTGTGTGTTACGCTGTGCCGTTTAACCTGTGGTTCAGGAATGACTACAGTATCCCCTATTAAAACACCCCAGCTGTCTGCTGTATTATACACCATGACTACACAACAGGTCTCATCGCTGTCCACCACGCCAAATGTGCTGCAAGACAAAAAACAAGAAAACCATTTAAAAAATAAAAACAATACAATCAGCAACCAGTTAGCTATATCCTGTAACCTTCTAGTTTTGTTTGGACTGTAAATACTTGAAGAGGTTGTTTATGCGGCAGAGGCATTTAAACTCACAAAGCCATACGACCCTCTGAGGCCAGGCTGAAGACCACTTTTCCTAGCGCTGCCACCCCACCGTTGTGGCCGTGAGTGAGAGAGGATAAGCTGCGGGGTTCAAGGCTCCCCATGCGGCCTGAGGGAGACTGGAACTGAGGGGAGGAGCACGGGCCCAAAGCGGAGGTACTGAGTGAGGACAGCATGTTACGAAGACGTCGTGCTTTTACTTTTCCCTGAAACACAGAGAGAGGGGTTTAATGAGATTTCCTTATGGACCTCCAGAATTTAGTTTGACTACTTTTGTCCTCATTTGTAATTCGCTTTAGATAAATGAGTCTATTAATGTAAATGTTACTTCTACTGTCATCTCCTGGAAACAATCCAAAATAACATCCAAACAACCTTTTCCATGAGCTTTTACACAATCAACAGAACTAAATAAGCTGCTAAACATGCTACAAACACATCACATTTGGGGTGTTTTGGAATCAAATGGGTTTATTTCAATATAATAATATACACCGTAACAGTTGGACAGATGCAAGCTTTGTCCTCCAATGCCCCAAAAAAATCAAGATGTATTGTCAATTTAAACACACCTTGGTAAAACCAGATAGTCAGTTCTCGGTGAATCCAAATATGTAAATAATATGATTTACCACTCAAATCGGTAACAGAAACTCCAGTACCAACATGCCATATTCTGAAATGCTCATGACACACAACATTATCCACACCAGTGATTGGCTGCGTCCTTCCATGCTATCGACACTTCTGCTGTCAATAGCTCAGCTCCCATAGAAATGCACTGAAAATGCCTGTTCTGCGCCAGTGTAAACAATGTCATTGTTAATTTCTCTCACCTTGTTCTCCATTAACATTGTAACCTGGTTTAGGTAATTCAGCAGCTGTTTTTCTCTCTCTCCCGAGCGTCTTCCCAGCCAGGATCCAGAGCTGCAGCACGGCTGTATCCATCCAGAGCTGAACTGTACATCTCCTCATACTGGAACAACTGGTGACAGAAAGGAGTTTCTTAAATCTGCTTCACACAGTGGAAGTGCCAACACCAGGCTGTTTACCAGTTTAGAATATATGTATATATTCACACAGTAGATAAGATGCTGGTTTTACCGTGACACATTTGCTGGTGCACACCCACCAGTTTGAGAATGTGTGAGAAAGCAACTGAAGGAATTGTTACCGTAGCTCTGTTGAAGTGAAGGTCAGGATTCATTGAGGATGCTTTGTCGATTTTCTCCTGTAAATATGGACAGATAAAATTACAAGATAAAAATGACAACTAGCTTTAGCTAATTATTTGAAACATGAATGTTTGGATGATACATGAGTGAGACAAAGAGGAAACACTCACAGCCTGTGCATAGGCACTGAGGGCTTGTTGAGAGAGCTGTGGGTTTTGTCCACTGGTAAAAAACATGGAGATATACGCGTTTCCTAAAATATCTGTAGGTCAAAGCAAAACAGTATAAAATAATTATTCTTTTTTTAAATATACCAACATTATAAACCATCTCTATTCAGAAATGCTGTTAGGAAACGAGCTGCATTCTGATCGACAGCAAGGATCTCTTTTGGAGTTCACTTGACAAAAACAAAATTCAGTTATCGCTTACTCACCCTCATGTTGTTCCAAAACTGACTTTCTAAGATAATACATTTTGAAGAATGCTATAAACAGATTCAAATTACAGTTGACTTCCGTTGTATGGACAAAGAAAACAAAAACAATGAAAGACAATGAGAACCAAAACCACTTGGTTACCAACAATCATCAAAATATCTTCTTTTATGTTCCATGGAACAAAGAAAGTCATATAGGTTTGGAAAGACATGATGACAGAATTTATATTTTTTTGAAGAACTATCCCTTTAACATAACATAACATAGCGGAATAAACTCCACTTTGGGCCAAATACATTTTACAGGGTATTCCACTAGGAACACACCTGTGTTCTTTTCAGCAATCGTCGTGTAATATACTCACACCACGAAGTCCCATCAGTGACATCGAGTTGCACGGCCTGCTTGGCCAGCTCCACGCTCTCTAAAATGCGTTTGCTTTGCTCCTGTGCGTCTTCTCCCGGTGGCAGCTGTCGCAGCACCATAGACAGGCTTCTCAGAGACACTTTATTCTTACTCTGGATGAAGATAAGACACCAAGAGATCATCTCATGAGCAGTACCATATCAAAAGACAACGGGTCTCATTCACTATTATTTTCATGGTATATTGCTTATGTGTTGTGTATTATTTATTTGCAAAATGTCGGACAAAAAATTCTGCCTAATTCATAATTTCATCACTCTTCAGCAAACATAATGCTCTTTAAAATCAAGCTCTCACCTAAGCACTTGCAACAAGAACCTGTGCCTTCCTCAAAACCAGTTCAAACACAATAAACATATTTTGTACTGACAATAAAACAGAATTTATACACAGAATCCTAGCAGCTTGAAATATACTCCATATGATAGAAAATATTTAAGATAAAATAATTTTCATCTTAACATGATTATAGGTGAAGAATAGGATATGGAATAAGAATTCTAGAAATACAAGATAAGAATTATATGATTGATTATACCATGTGTATGCACATTTAATGAATGAGCCCCATGACTCACCTGCTGTTGTGCACCTGTGAAGCAGGTCTTGGCCGCTGTCAGGTCTCTTTTTTTCCAGAACTGCTCTCCCAGTGTGTTCCAGCCCTCAACCAAACCTGGT